>VXAC01005366.1:853044-872586 GCA_013399225.1 Rhipidura dahli | reverse complement strand
GGGGGGGCCTGGAGCGTCAGCGGAGCAGCGAGAGCGCAGGTGGGACCTGCAGAGGGGCCGGGCTCTGCCCTGGCTTTGGGAGCGGTGCCGGCACCGAGCACCTCCCGCAGCCAAGAGATCCCAGCCTCAGGCACAGCCCATTTGTGGCAGCGATATCTCTTGGCCCCCTACCTGCCATTCCTGAAGACCCTCAAAACTCTGGAAAGAAACTGAGTTTGTGCTTAGGATCCCCTGCTTCCCTCAGAAAAAAGCACTTCTGTGTTGTGCTTAGGTGTAACCACCCTGTGCTTGGCTCTGTGGGGTTTCAAGAAGATGCAAGTACGTGCCAAGTGCTTTCCCGAATGGAAGCCCAGCCAGACCAGCAGCTCACTGCCAGCCCTTGGCAGCTGCACACCAGCCCCTGATGGAGGGGATGCTGGTGGAGGGGATGCTGGTGGAGGGGAAGGGGTCCCAGCCTGCTCTGCACAAGGACTCGGAGCCAGCAGCACCAGTGCTGGAGATGGGGACCTGCACCCGACCTGCCACTGCCTCTCACCAAGCCCAGGGGCTGGTCTGAGCCAAGGGGCAGCCGGGGTGCAGCAGGAACAAGTGGGGGACCGAAACCCAGGCAGGAAGGGGAGCAGCCCCTTGCAACAGAGACCTTCCCACACAGCGGGAGCTCCCCCATCATCCCCCTAAGGCGTTTCTGAGCCCCTTCTGCTCCCTCTGCAATGCCACTTCTGAATATGGCAGAAGTTGTGTGCATGGAAACAGTGGAATCAGAAAGGAAAATGCACTGCCCAATAATTCTAGTGTCAGTTAAGGATCCTTTCTTTTATATATATAAATATATATATGTTATGTGTATATATATATATCCATATATATCTCCCTTTTATGTATGTATAGATGTGTAAGTGTCACTTATAAGCACAAAACATTTTGCAAAATATATACAGGAACACTTTCACCCACTACTAGAATTGCAGAAGTGCCCGGGATGTAGCACAAGCACTGCTCGGTCCCAGGACCGGCGCGGGACAATCAGGACCCGCCGGGACGGGAGGCTCGGGGCGGCATCGGCAGCTGCGGGGCAGCAGGGGCCCCGCTGGGGCCCGGCCGGGACCGGAGCATCCAAACCGCAGCTGCTGGGGAGGATGTACAGCAGGTTTTAGGCCTTTGGCGAGGATCGAGTGCTGCTGGATTTGTCCCAGGAGCCAAACCCGGTGCCAGGACGGGCTCCCGGCCCCACCGCCGCTCCAGCGGGCTGGCGCGGGAGAGACAAGCCCAGCGCACTGCAACTCTCCCTGAGGCTTCACACTGCTCTGCCTGTTAGTCCCATTTGAATAATTCCCAAATCAATCTAGGTCAAAAAAGGAAAGTCACAGTTTCAAGTGAAAAAAAAAGCAACAAAACAACCAAAAATGGCAAACCAGCTGACAGTAGCCACTGCATCATCTGCTGAAAGATCTCACAGAGATCAACACCCACGGGAATGACAACATCTACAAAACCGAGTGACTTCTCAGAGGAAAAAACAAACCCAGAGCAGATCCTGGGAGCAAGTCATTGCACCAGTCAGCGTTTCACTGTGCAGCCTCAGGAAATCAGACCAAAGCTTCTAAGAAGAGGATTGGGGGTGGGTTTGAAAGTGCTACTGAAGCATCATCAGACAAGTGCTGAACAGCAAAGTATGTGATCCTGAGACACCTACAGCTACAGGCTGGGCTGAGCACACTGCAGGCTCCTCTTCCAAAGGAAACTCGAGGCTTAAACTCTATTGAAATGCAACTGGCAGGGAGCAGGAAGGATTGTCCCCATGGGAGTTATTGGTATTGACTAGTCCTATACAGCACTTAGGGCCAGTGAAACTGTTCCCTGCCTTTTCAAAAGTGTTCTCCTTATTTAACCTGGTTCCCCTCCCATCAGAGCTACAGCCTTTCCACATGGATTAATTACAGCACGAGCAGAGCACCTATGTGAACCAGATCGTAAGGCTCTTGGAGAGCACCTCCCTGCAGGACCAGGGTGAGCAGAGCAGGTTCTGCTTGGTTTGGCTCGTCTTTGGCCCAGGGAGATTACAGGGAGAAGGGGAGGTGATGGTTGAATCCTATAAGCACTTGCCCCAGAGAGAGGGGAGGAGGAGCAGCCACAGCCCAGGGCTGCCCAGGGCTGCTCCAGGAGCACAGTTCTGCAAACAGGCTGCCGGTGCCGTGTGCCTCCCGGAGCACCCGCTGTGTGAAGGTGACTTTGACACTCAAAGTCCTGTTTTCAGTAGGCATCACAAACTCCAGGAACTGTGTTCACTTGAGACTGAGAACCTGATTTCATGAGGGTTTCCAAAGGTCACAGGCTGGAGGGGGCAGGGGGAATATCTCTGCAGCATCATGGCCTGTCTTCCAGAAAAAGGGTAAGGGAAATCTATGAGCAATGTGAAATTTGTGGACAGGCTTCAGGAAACTTCACACGAAGTTCCATAAGAGAGCAAAAGGATTTCTTGGCATGTTGAAAGAGGTATTTCCTGGGAAAGGGCATTTTGGGAAAGTTACCTTGCTGAACCTATAATCCTTTCAGAACAAGAGCTCGCTCAAAAGCAGCAGGACAGACTCTGCAAGGGCTGGAGCAGCCTAATGCCTCCCAAATCACTGGAATTTTATGCATTTGCTTGCCATAGGGCAAAGCAGAGCCCACCAGGTAAATCCCCTCTAGTTCCAGTCCTAGTACTTAGAAAAGCTAAAGCTGTGATACACCATGGCTTTAGCTTTGGGTCACCTTTCCCAGGCCTGTGCTCAGTGTCAGGCAGGGACAAAGCAGAGAGGATGAAGCTTCCAAGGGAGGATGAGCCAGCTGCAGCCCCCAGCTCCACTCCCCAGGCCAAGTCACTCACCTGCCTCTTATGCAAGAAACTGAGCAAGTTTGGAGTAAGGGGCTGCCTCTGCCCCAGGAGTTTTGGGGTGTGGGTAGGAGCTGGGGGATGGCTGGAGGGACACTGCAGACCCCACTCCAGGGAGAGCTGCCCAGGATCCCCCCAGGGAGGTTTTGCCCCATTGCCCCCAGAGAAGAGCAACAGCAAACAAAGGCAGAGGGCAAAGTGCCCCAGAGCCACTAACACCTAACTTTGGCCTGATCCCCCCACCCTTCAAAAAACAAACATAAACCCCTTTTTCCCCACTGATAACTGCAAATAAAGCAAGGAGGGACCTAAACTGTGCAGGGGTCTCTCCTGCTGCCCCTCTGCCCAAACGGAGCTGGCAGGCAACCCAGGGACAGGGGGAATGGACGGTGCCCACCAGCTGCAGCCCGTGTGGGCAACCACAGGGTGACCAGCACAGCACCACAAGGGGACATGGCCCTGGCCACAGGGGTGTGCAGCACAGCCAGAGACACGTCCCCTCCTGCACACAGAGCAGGGTGCAGGGCGTGTGCTGGACAGGGGACACCAGGTGAGAAGGTGGCCGGTCCCTGTCAGGACAGGGCTGTAGCAAGGTGAGAGCTCTTTTCCAGTGCAGCGGGCAGCTGGCAGGCGAGGGCACCTCGCTGCCCACAGCCGGGGCATGCGTGGTCCCATGGGGTGTTGAAGATTTTTCCCTTTGTTGAAACAAAAATTCTCTGCAAAGAAGAGAAGGATAAAAGTGTCAGGAGTGTGGAAGGACAATATTCTCTCCCCTGCAGTGCTGGCTGTGAAGCACCTGTGCCAGGGAGGGAGCTGAAGCCACAGCAGTGCCCTTCCCCAAAGCACCAGGCCATGTTGTGGGAGAAAAACTCAGTGGTGGAGTGAAAACCCCAGCTTTTTGACATCCGTGCTTTCAGAGATGTAAATTTCTCTCATTCCAAGTTCTATGGGCTCTTCTGCTCAGCTTGGGTCTTCCTAATGACATCCTTAATTTCATGGAACAGAAGGAACCCAGGCAAATCCCACTGAGCTCCCTTCACCTCTGCCCATGAAATCCACCTCCTGAATCTTCCATTTCCCCTTGGGTTTTTGGAATGGGTAAGGGCCTGCACTGCCTTTCCTCCCCAGTGCCCAGAGCACAGCGCAGCAAACCTGGAGATGGGCACCAGTGTTTGACAAAGATTAAGTGGAAAAATTGCAACCTGCTGGTCTGAGGCCCCTCACCCTGGGAGCAGGTGCAGGAGCATGGTGGGAGCCCACAAAAACACCCCAGAAAAGAACAGGTAAAGCCACACAGCAGCACTGGTGAGTGCAAGCCTGTCATCAACCCCTGCCCTTTCCCTCACTCACCTACAGCAGTGTTTAAGATGCTCTAAGGTGCAGTATGGATCCCATAAGCAGTAACAAGCAGTGTGAGCAGCTGTGGTTGGCTGAACACAGCTGGCCCCCAAGCAGCCTCTTTGCACATAACAAAACAAACCAACACTCACCTGTGACAAGTTCATGACGTCCTCCTGCTAGTGGCTCTATGTGAAAGAACAGAACACGGGGTGGGTTGCAAACAAAGGGGCAAGAAGTTACAAAATCCCTTCCCTCCTCTCCCTCATGGGCCCCAGAGCCACTCCTGGAGCCCAGACCCCCCATGCCAGGCAGGGAGGACACAGCTGCACAGCATCCCAGCAGTGAGAGCCCTGGCACCTACCATGCTGGAGCTGCCATGGCTGAGCTTGTCAAAGCGAAACTTCAGGTTGGACCTTGGAGAGTTTCTGTTTTTTAGATCTGCTGGAGAGAGAGGACAAACAAAGAACAAAAATAATAAAATGTGAACAAAAATATTTTCTATAGTGCCGGCTGCACTCGCCCCGCTAGGCAGACTGTCAGGAGTGCTACCAATGTTTAGTCTGCCTTGGCTGAATGTTTGGCAAAAGCTGTACATTAAGTGTTTGCGATGGAACAAATTGAGGCTTAATTACATTTCACAGTCTTTCTCCTGGAAATGCCACTGAAAAGGCTACAAGGAATGACTGATCCATATAATGTATGGGTGGATTTTCATGTTCTTGGCAGGAAAAATACAAAATAAACACTTCAAGCATTAAAAGGGGCTGGTTTAAGGGTTAAGAAAATCACTAATGAAATAAGGAGGAGGGCCTGTAGGGTGCTGAGACACAAAAAGCCTGCCTGCACTCCACGGTCCCGCTTTGCCAGCAGCATTCCCAGAGTTGTTTGGGTCTGTTTGTGCCTCCTGGCTGTTTCAAAAACAGCTCCTCAGCTGACAGTGTGTTTCCACGTGGATGGTGGTGCCTTGTGGCAAGCTCTCTGTGGCTCAAGGAATCAGAGCCATGGGGATTTGTGGGCGAGGGGTGGCTGTGGCCATCCCCCGTCCCACTGTCCATCACCGCAGGATGCGCCAGCAAAGAGCTTTTCCTGCCTCTTTTGCCCTTTTGAACTGCACCTCATTGTGCAAATCATGAGACTGAAATGGATGGAGTTGGTGAGCGGGTTGGCAGGAGAGGAATGGAGCCAAGACCATGGGAAGCTGCTTGTTGATTAAATAATTGTGAGTCATGGCTCAGCCTCTGGAGACAAGAGTTTCCACGACTACTGCACATGCCTGTCAGGGGAGACAGAGGGAACAAAGCCACAGCAAGAGCCACGTCTGCGCTCTAATTGAGAAAGGAAACAACTTCCCCATGGAAGTACAAAACTACAGCACATGGGGCCGTCTCTCCAGAGCAGCCCTGTCAGGATGGGGCTGCCCCACACCCCATGGGTGCCTGTCCTGCCAGGGCAAGCACAGCTGCTGCTTCACCCTGGGATCTGGACAAGTCTGGACGGGGGGCTCCTCCTCCATCCCAGAGCCACAGACCCCATTCCAACCCGCCACTACATGAACCCAGGGGCTTTGGGCAGCCCCAGGAGTGAAGGCACTGCTGGTGCCTGCTGCCAGTCTGCCTGCCACCCACCTGTGGGGCTCCTGCTCATGATGACAGGGGTGGCTGTGGCCCCCACACCGGGGCTCTCACTGCCGGGTGAAGCGCTGTAGACAAACACGTCCTGCTTGAATGGCGATGCAGTGGAGGGCTGGCTTCCCTGCTCACAGAGACAGGACATGGCTTTTCCTGCAGTCAGGTCTTCCCCCACACCCTGCTGATGCCCACTGCACCCATGCCCACTGGAGCCCTGCCACCAGTTGCTGGCAGGAGAGTTTTTCCTGATGGAGCAACCCACTGGCCTGGGCAGACCGAGCAGTGCCCAGGGCATCCCAAGGCTCACTGGGGTGTCACAGAATCACAGAATGGTTTGGGTTGAAATGCACCTTAAAGACCATCTAATCAGACCTTCCCTGCCACGGGCAGGGACGCCTTCCACTAGACCAGGCTGCTCCAAGCCCTGTCCAACCTGGCCTTGGACACCTCCAGGAATGGGGCAGCCACAACACCCCGATGTCCCACCAGGCACTCCAACCCTCCTCCTCCCCACACCCAGAAATGGGCTTAAGCCTCTCCCTGTCAGCAGTGACGAGGCACCTGGGGGCTGGTGGGCACTTCCCCCCACAGAGCCCAGGGGTCAGGAGGCAGCAGGGAGCCGAGGGGCGTGTGGAATGTCCCGCGGGGAGCGTTCGGTGCCTACCACGCTGTCGTACTCCTCCAGGGTCTCACTCTCCCCCGCCGTGCTGCTGAAGCTGCTGGTGCTGGAGGAGGAACGGGAGATGTTCGACCGCCCGTTCTCTTTCAGCTTGATAAAAGGCCTAGGGAGAGGCGGAACGGAAGGAAGGGCGCGTGGCTGTCACCGGGGAACCGTGTCCCTTGGACTGGGACAGCGGGACAGACCCTCCTGCACACCCCCGGAGCAAAGTGCTGCCGTTGCCATGAACCTTTCGGGGTGCTGCAGTACATGACCACTTCCAAAGGCGTGGGATAAGGCACTGGGTGGGTGCCCCAGCAGGAAGCCCTAGGCCCAGCTGACTTCACCCTGGCAGGGGGGAACAGGCACAGCAGCCTTCTGTGCCCTGGGGATTTGGGCAACCTCAGTCAAGTGCTGCTCTTTGCTCTTCTTTGTAAAGACAAAAAGGAGCTGTGCTCATGAATCACCAGGCTCTTTTCTCCCTTAATATCAAACTTATGCATAGTACAATTTAGATATGGTTTTGTTTGACAAATTCCTTGATGTCTGTTGAGCTGTGGTGGAAGGAGGATGGGCTTCTCCTGGCTCACCTGTCTTTGTTGGGGCATATTTCAGGGGAGCTGGGGTTGGATGAGGTTTCAGATTTCATCTCTTGGGAAGAATGTCCCAAATCTGGTGTCTTCTGGGCTCCAGAAACACTGTCGCTGAGGGCACAAAGAGACAGGTTGCACGAGTTAAACAAGAATCTTAGAAAGGATGATCAAACTGTACTACCTAAAACCAAATATAAACTGTGAGAGTGGCTCTATGGGTGCCACCACTTCAATGACAAACTTACCACCTTGTCCTGCTCTCAGCCTGGCTCTCTGATGTCGTGTGCAGGCGAGGGAACAGCCCTGACCGGCGCTTGATGGGGCTCCTGGACTGGTTCTTGGCAGCAGCAGCTGGGACAGGTGGCTGAAAGCAGAGAACAATCTGGGTTTGAGAGCACAGCTCTCTCCTGGGCGTTCAGTTGCTAAACATCCTTCAAGGAACTGCGCTGCCTGCGCATCTGAAAACCACATCATGCCAGAATTTTTTTTCTATCTCCTTTTGTTTTGGGGCCAAAACCCCAGGAAGCTTGTCTTTGGTTCTTCCACAAAATTGACCCAACTTGAACAAAGCACCCAAATTCACAGCCTGCTCAAGTCTCCCCCTCGCCCTTCCCCTTGCTGCCCATGCAGGGGACTGCCAGGCTGCATCAGTGGAATGCAGTGCCCCACTGGGCTATGGAGGGGTGGGCAGAGGAAGGAACAGCGGGACAGAGGGACACGTGGTTACGCTCACCGAGAAGGTGGTCTTGGTCACCTCACCGCTGTTGTGTGCAATGCCCCCGCTGAGGCTGCCTGGGATGCCACTGCCATGGTGCTTCTTCTGGCTGCCCACCATCGTCTCCATGGAGTGGCTGCGCACCCGGATGGCTCTCTGTGGCAGAGGGGACAGGGGACAGGAGCTCAGCACCACCCAGCGGGGTGCTGTCCCCAGAAATCCTCCCCAGCTTCAGGTCTTCCCCAGGCACATGGGAGAGCAACCTGCCTGCAACTGCAGAGCTGTCCCACTACAGCCACAGGCTGAGCAGGCAGTGGTAGCAGCAGCCCCCACCTCCTCTTGCTGCCCTACCCTCGGGGGACACCTCTTGTCCCCCAACATGCTCTTTGCCAACCCCAGGTGCATTTTAGCTCTGCTGTTGACAAGGGCAAGGCTTTACCTTGAAAGACTCCAGAAAGCCTCCATGACCCCCATTCTCCAGCCTGTCCTCCTCGGGCCCCAGCCCCAGCATGGTCTGTGTGTGCCCGTGGAGCTCGTCGTGCAGGTTGTCCAACAAGGCTGCCCGTGTCCGGTCCTGCAGGAGAGACAAGGCACTCAGCCAGGGGCTCCAGGGGAGGAGCAGAGCCTCTGATCCACATCACAGCCAGCACATCCCTCCTCCAGGGCAGCGCCCACCCCATGGCCACCATGCTCTCTCGTCCCTGCCAGTGCTGACCCAGCTCAACAGGGAAAGGTGGCTTTGAGGAGGAATGGGAGAGCTCCCCAGGGACACATGGGCAGCGTTACCTCCAGCTTTGCAAACTTGTCGGACTTGCAGCAGGCGTTCTCAGCATTGATGAGCTTGGTCAGCAGGAACTCCCGGAACTCAGGGCTCTGCAGGAGACAACCAAGGTGAAAAACACACACCATTTTTGTGAGACTCTCTGTGTCTCTGGTACCACAACCATACCAACCCAAAACCCAAGCTCACAGCACCTTGCAGCCCCTCCAGGTGTGGAAGCATTGGTGGAAAACCCCAGGTGGGTTTGAGGTGCCCTCCTGCACCCACACAGGTGCCTCAGCACCAGAGCCGCTGCTGCTGCCTTGCACAAGTAATGCCATGCAATGGTGCATGGCCATTCACCCTACCATAAATTCCAGGGGCCTCACTGGAAACCAAAATCAATGCAGATCAATCCCAGAAGTCCTGTTTTCCCAAGCTGGTGTGCTTGGAAACATCTCAGATATGCACATCTAATTTTTTTACAGCTTGGAACATGCTTCCCTCTCAGCTCCTACCTTCTGGAACACCGGTGGGCTCGGCAGGGGTGGGCCAAAGGAGGGAACATCTTCCCGGGCTGTGACTGATACCTGAGGAGTCAAGAGACACGTTGTTCCCACAGGTGCAGCAGGATAACAGGGTTTATGTTACCCAGGTGATACGTCAGGTGTGAACTGTTCCAAGGCACATTCAAACACTGAGGACCACTGAAACTTGTTAACAAATGAGCTGCTATACAAACGTGTACTTTATGCACTGATGTCTGCATGCACACAAGCTGTGCACGTGTAACACACCTGTGTGCACACATGTGTGCGTTCAGCACTCAGGTACGAGTCCCCACGAGGCCTAACACTGAGTGCACCGTGAACACAGGGTGGGTGCCGGGCAGCTGCCTCCAGACCTCGGTCTGAGACCACCAAATTATGGAATGGTTTGGGTTGGAAGGGACATTAAAGATCATCCAGTCACACCCTTCTTACCATGGGCAAGACTGCTTCAAACTCTGCCCAACCTGGCCTTGGACACTTCCAGGGATCCAAGGGGCAGCTACACCTCTGGGCAACCTGTGCCAGGGCCTCACCACCCTGACAGGGAAGAATTTCCTCCTAATCTCTAATCTAACCCTTCCTGGTAGGAAGCCATTCCCCCTTGTCCTGTCACTCCATGCCCTTGTCAAAAGATGCTGAAGCAGAAATGGGTACATGCACACTGGGGCTGCCCTCACCTTGTATGTCGCATTATCTGCCTCAGGGTTTTCCACCTGCACCACAATGTAGGCATGCAGGAAGTTGGAGGCAATCATGTCAGGGACAAATGGTGTGTTCTCCTCTTGGAAGATAATTGCCACGATGTCATTGCCAATGTGCCTCTTCCTCTGGAGCTAAGCAGAAAGGGAGAACATCGGATTAGTGAAACCAGGCAGTTCTGCTCCTGCAGCAAGCGCCAGTCCCAGGCTGGAGAGCCAAACAGCAACTTCCCATCTCTTACTTGTTGTGTGTCTCCTTCGGTAAAAGGCAGCTTTGTAGAGACATGAAACATTATCTCCCTGTCCCTGAACACCGTGTACACAGACTCCACTCCTGTCTGCCCATGGCTGACATCCAGGCCTCCTCGAAAACTGGAGATCAAGGGAAAGGCGGAGAGAAACTAAGAGATATTAATTGAAAGCTGCACAGAGAGCACCAGCAGCTGTCAGGGGACAAGCTGATGAAACAGCCCAGCTCATTTATCTTTATCTAGCAGCGAGCAAATGGGAAAGAACAAACCGTGCGTCACATGTTGTAACCAACCATTGCTGCCACCAGCCTGAAATATAGGGTGCTCTTAAAGCAGAGCTGGTCAGCCAGGCTCACCACAGCCGTGGGCATCAGCTGTGGCCTCACCATCCCTCACCAGCTGTGGGGGTCTCTCCCCACACTGTGGCTGCTGCAGCAACCACCCCGGAGGCACCCGTGGCTGAGCCATGACACCGGGCACAGCACATTTCCACAGACCTCCTTCCATCTATGGCTGAATACAGCCAGATTTTATCACAACCTCAAATCTGCAGAAAAAGAAGTTTTTCTCTCTTGGCAGCTCCACTTTTTTTTTAACTCCCCCAGCCTTGAAAAACAAGCCAAAGCTATATTTGCTTCTGCTCTGCACATCCCGCTCATGAGCGAGATGACTTCTGTTCTCGCACGTAGATATTTTTACATATGACATGGTCTCTTGTTAATGCATTTGTAAAATCATCCTTTTTATCTAGCTTACCCTTTGAAGTCCTGGAGAGTTATGGTGTCTCCCAGAAAACTTAGGAAGTTCTTGAAGGCAGTGCTCTCTTCATTATTGCTAAACAGCTCCTCCTCTTGGGTCTGCAAAACACAGGGTGCATCTGCTGACAGCCCCAATTTCCCTGTCTGTCCAATCCCCTGCCACCTCCAGCTCCATCCATGGAGTCCCTGGGCTCTGACCAGCACCTTGTTCCATGGTGTCCTGCACAGCCTCAGGCTGCTCCCCACCTCTGCTCCCCAGCTGGCACCACCACACCCGCCGCCAGCACCATCCATGGGCTGTCACAGCCTGCTCAGCCCCCAGGACAGCCCAGGGTAAAGCTGCTGAGAGCCACTTCTGAGCCCCAGCAAGGGCCTAAGTATATTATCCAGGAAATACCAAACCAGAAGTGAATCCTCTATTGGAAAATCCAAGCCCTAATCATTCCCTGCTTGCTGTATTTCAAAACAATGAGACCCTAATTACGGCCTTGCATGAGTCACTCAATCCAACCCAAAATGCAATATGTAAGATAATTAGAGTGCCTGTCAGAATAATTCTTGGTGAGTTCTGAGGCTGAGCTCTGCACTCCCCATCCAGAGTCCCCAGCTAATGACAGCATTTTCAGTGAGTGCCTGTCTTCAGAGCCCACAGTTTCTCCAGACAAACGTAGCTGTTTTGCTGTCTAAACATATATTGGATTAAAATACCACGCCTGCTAAAATCCATTTTCACATCCGCTTTTCCCTACAGCAGCTTGTGGGCTGATTTCCATACTGAGATTTTTCAGTCATATAATTTTTTAATGAGTAGGGAAAACATCCGAGCAAGGAGAAACACAGGCAGTGAGGACACCCAGTGACACAAGGTGCTGCACATGGCAAAATTAACATCAGAGTTCAGTCTGTGCTCATGAAAATTGGATCTCTGGTGCACAGGGACATGCTCCATGAAAGCAGCGTGGGGACAACTCACCTGCCTGAACTTCTGATAGATCACACCGAACTTGAACGTGTTGTTGACCTCGTGTTCATCATAAGACACTATCATCTGGGATGCCTGCAGGAAAGCAAAATACCGATTGTTTCATCTAGTAGTTTAAAATGTGATGGCCAAAAGATCCACGGTGAGGGGTGAGGAGAGCTGACTGGAGCTGCAGTAGGGTATGACAACAGCTGGGCAGCACCAGGGGAGTGGAAGGGGGAAAGAAGCCAAATTTCCACATAATTAGGCTCAAAGTCTTCAACAGTGGCCCTGGGTGTGATTCTCAGCAATGCTACAGAACACACGACCAACTTGGGCAGGTTACCTCACCTTGGGGTAGAGAACCGGGTTAAACTTTAGCCCGGAGGCGTCGTCACAGAAGGCCTGTGGGCAAGGGGAAAGAGCAGTCAGTGCCAGGTCCTTGGCCAAAACTTCAGGCTGTGAATGTCTTACAAAGAAGCCAAATACAGCCTCCAACTGCAGGAGCACCCACTTCGCATCCTCTCATTGGGATGGCCCACAGCGTGGCTGGCACCCGACTGAGGATGCAGCAAGCCAAGTCCCAGGTCTCTCCATGCCAAATGAGTGCCATTTTCTCTCCTTGCCTGGGATCAGCAGAAAACCAACAGCAGGGCCAGCACACAGCACCATCCAAGTGCCCCTTGACCTGAGAGCCCAGGCACTCACTGTAAAATTGAAACTGCTGCCCAACACTGTCCAGTGCTGCCCAACACCACCCAGCACTGCCAAACACTGCCCAACACATCCCAACGCCACCCAACACATCCCAACACTGCCTGATGTGCACGGGCTTTGCTGCATGTGTTGCAGCCAAGCCAGGCAATTCACCTTTGCAATCTGGGGGATGCTTGGGAGTTTGCTGAATCCTGCCAATGGAATCCTTTCATGCAACGTCTTCACTTTGGACCTAGCAAAGAAACAGGGAGTAGACAGATGTCAGAGAGTGTCTACAGCAAAGCGGCACCCACTGTCAGGAAACGCTGTTGTGCTGCATTTGTTGGGCCTGGTTAGTAAGCAAAGGCTCAATTTGTCTTCTCATCTCTGCAGCTCTTAAAATATTCATAGTTTGGAGGGAGATGACACAATGGTTCAGACATGCTGGGTCCTGTCAGCTTATGGAGGGATGGCAAGAGAAGTGACTGGTGTTATCCCAGGGAGGATTAAACACGCAGAGGTTTACATTCAGTTCCAGTGGGTTTAGCAAGAGATCAAAGTCTCACATTCATTATCAGGTTTAGGCAGTCCCAGCACAGAAACACAAGGATGCTGCTACTGCCTCCCATCCCACCCAGACCCCCTCCACATGCTGCCAGTCCAGCTTGAGCGCTTGCTGTAGAAACAGAACCAGGGACTCCCAAAGAGAGAATTTTTTTATAAACAAAGCTTTTTTTCTTCCATACCTGAGTATAACCCTTAAATATTCTGTGCCATCTGTCTCCTCACATTTAACAGACAGGATCAGATTTCCGAGGCTGCTGCCTGTACAGTAGAAATTTAAATGATCCTAAAAATAGAAAACAGCAAGTTAGCAGCCAGGAAGCCACTTGCCAATGGCAAGGACACTGCCTGGACACTCACCTGCCACCCCAACACCTTCCCATCACTCACACACTTGCATTCTCTTGCCAGGACCAGGGCTGTAATCCCTCTGCCCATGGGCTTTAGCACCCGGCTCTCGGTGTGTTCAGAGGGCCAAAGAGGATTATGGGGCTGTGAGCAAGAGGGCAGGGGCTGCCATGCAGGCCCCTGTGTCTGGCTGAGCCCTGGGTCCCCAGGGACAGAAGGCTCAGAGCCGATGTGCCCACAGGTGTCACAGGAGAGGCTGTGGGACCGGGGCAAAGGCTGCATGTGTGGCCATCACTGCCACGCTGGGAACCCACCAGTGCCTCCATTCCTTGCAAAGAGGGAAATTGTAAAATTTGCCCATTTTTTTCACAACTGGAGAGTTTTTCTTGGGCAAGGGTGTGCAACTTTGAGCCCTGTGGGGCAGAGGAACCCACCTTCCCCAGGAAATGCTTGCGGTAGGCTCTGGCCTCCCCCTTGCACTCCAGCTTGTAGCCGTAGGTGCTGGGGCTGAGGTTTTCCTCCTCCTCCTCGCAGATGCTGCTGTCAGATGAGGTGGGCGTGCCAAGGTTTTCTGGGTCTTCTATCCAGTACCCCCCAAACTGGGGCAGGATGATCAGCGGGTATGGACTACCCTTCTCTAGGATCTGCAGAGACATGTGCCATGAGGGGTCAGGAAGGGCAGGGGTGTGGATGTGGAATGCAGAGCTCATTGCCCCATGTTTTGCCCTCCCTACTGCAGCAGACCCCAGCCCTGGCACCAGCAAGGACGAGTCCAGCCCCTCCCTGAAGCCTCTTATCTGTCACAGAAGAGGGCACCTGGTACTGAGGAAAAGCCACAAACCACAAAGGTAGGGAGGGGGAACATGCTTTATGCAGCTCCTCTCAGAAACAGCATCTCCACCAATTCCCTGCCATCAGCAATTTTGGAAAGGCATTCACCGGAGGGTGTTCAGGGGTTCAGGGCACCCACCTCATCGATGCTGGGGTACGGGATGTAGTCTTCCTGGAAAAAGGAACCAAAACACCATCTATGACCATCTGTTCCCCACCAGCTGTCCCTTAACACCCCCAGCCCTGCACACTCTGCCCAGGGAGTGCCTCCAGCACCTGCTGGTCCCTTGCAGGAAGGCATCAACGAAGTCTAAGTCCTGCCTAAAGGGAGTTCCTCTATTGGTGCAACTTCCCAGTACTGTGGCAAACCCCAACCCTTTTGCACAGCTGGAAGCTGAAATGCACCAGTCTCGACATAAAGCTGGATTAGGGATTTACAGGCACCATGCTCCCATCTCTGCAATTCAATCAGTGCCTTGTTTTTAGATAACATCTAAATCCTTTCCAGCCCTTTGAGTGACTGTGACGATCACATTAAACCTCTGAGATGAGCGTGCGACACTTGAAGAGATCCTCTCAAGAAACAAAAATCAACCAACCTTGTGTTTTTGGCTTCCAGACTTCTGTTCTTCCAGTTTTGGTGCCTGTTTGGAACAAAACGAATGCATCAAATTATTTAGATGCTTTCACCAACACAGGGGGTCGGTCCACCAACACCAGGGTATTTTGCTACATGGAGATCACTCCAACCCAAGCAGCTGGAAGGTGGAGTCTGTTCCTGGAACAGGCCTCCCAGCACAGTAATGAAGGAGGTGCTGTGGGGCCTCTGCCCTCAGGGGCTGTGCTGGGGGAAACATCCCGCGTTACTGGCATGCACACTGCTGCTCACCTGCATTTTTTCCAGCATTTCGAAGAATTCTGCCGACTGAAAAGAAAAGAAGGAAATCTCCTGTTCGATAAAAGCCGACACAAGGCAAGCCAGTCCAAGCCACACCATGGCAGGGACACTGGACCCCCACCCCGGAGCACTTGTCCTACTCCCTGAATGTGAGCAGGCAGCTGTGACACCAGGAGCTCCCATCCAGCCCAACTTGGAGCTCAGCATCACTATTGCATCTCCCCCTGCCAGAAGCCCTCGACCCCCACAAATGCCCAGAATTGTGTGGAGTTTGATCAGGGGTCTTGAGTAATTTCTTTTCTTAACCACAGCAGCACTGGTGAAGCTGCTGCCAGTGATGCTGGGCTGCCCAGTGCAGGATTAATCCCCACTTGCCAAAGGAACTAAAGAGATTACTCAGCTGCTCCAATTAGAAACCCTGTTTCTGCTGCCTGGCTCAAGGACCGGGGTGCCCTGCCCGGCCGGTGCCGGGGACAGGACCCACAGCCACCGCACACACCGGGGCACCGTCGGTGACACTCAGTGAGAGGGCTCAGGGACAAGAACCCCACCAGAGCGGGCACAGCCCCCCATCGCCTCACCAGGAGAGCTGCCAAGAGCACGCTGATCGCTCTCCGTCGGCGACGGGAACTCCAGGTAATCCTGTTCCCAACCTGCTCTGCCCGGCAGAACCCCGGTCCTGGTGGCAGCCTGTGCTCTGGGGGGCTGCTCTGAGGTCACTCCTGTAGCACAGCACCCTCAGAAGCTGGACTTGCTGGACAGTCCTGATCCCTCTCCCAGCTTTTCTTGCTGTCAGGTACACACAAATAAATTACCCAGCCAAACTACGGCTGCAAATGTGGCACTCCCAGTAAGTGGCTTTTCTGGAGGCGTGGCGCACCTGCCGCGTCCCTTCTCCCAGCCCTCCTTTCCTCGAGCCCAGGTTGGCTCCCGGTGCACACCGAGGAGCAGCTGGGACACGAGAGATGCTGCCAGCCTGGGTGGAGAGTGAAAAGCAGCATCAGCAGCTCCCATCCTACCGCCTGTCAGAAACGGCTTGCGGGAGAGAAGTGCGTGATTTGGGGCAAAAAAAGGGGTCATGGTAACAAGGGGGAAAACACGAGGGATGATTTCTAGTGAGCTCTTAGAACAGACTGAGTTTCTCAAAAGACAAAAAAAAGAATAGAGTTAAAAAACAGAGGAGGGGATGAAGAAATGAAAATCAAAGGACAAAGAAAAATCGGAGAGAGATTTTTTCCTTTAATACCTGTAGTGTGCAAAGGTCGGATTTACAGCATGAGCAGCCTATGGCTGCCAGCACAGGTGGGGCAGTTGTGGCTCGGACACAGCCCTGGCTGTGTTTCCAGCTTTAGACTACGCCTGGTCCTTACCCACCACCCCTGCAGGAGTCAAAAAGAACCCCAGGCTCAGACAGCTCTGTGCCCACAGCTGGACACTCATTAAAATGTATTTTCCTTAGTCTGAGATTGGTTTGGATTCTGTTTATCTACAGGTACAAATATTCTTGGATAGTTTCAGGTACTCTACCAGTAGCCAGAGCCAAGACCTGACCCCATTGTGGCACGGGACCCACCTGCTACAGCGAGTCCCACAGAAAATGCCCACATGTTCTGAACAAAGCATGCAGCAGCCTGAGCCCTGCAGAGGGTTGTGCACACTCAGAGCCAGCTTTACTGGGCCACAAACATTCTGGTAATTACAGTAGGTGTATCGTGACACCTTCGTGGCACTGGCAGAAAGTCGTGTCACCCACCAAGGGCACGGCCAGCAAGAGGGGTGACAGTCACTTGGTGGGTGCTCAGGCTTTTGCGCCAAGCCGAACCTGCCCTGGCACCTACATCAGCACTGCCCTGCCGTCTCTGCAGGACAAACCTTGTCCTGGGCAGTGTGTTTGGTGGCCAGTCTCCATGAACAGGGAGCACTCAGAAAAGTTTCAGCATGGCCAGCAAGTGCCTGCTTCAGAGGTTTACAGAGGAAGCGACCAGAAAGAAAACCCTGCACACAAACGGAGGAGAGCAAGCAGAGCTGTGCCAGCGCCCCTCCCCAGCACTCTCCCCCACGTGTCGCAGCACTCACCAGCAAGCCCCAGAAGAAATCCTTTACTTGCTTGGCATCACTCCCCACCTGCATCAGCCACACAGCCAGACCTCCTCATGGGCACCCAGCACCAGCCCGGCCATCCCTGCCCAGCCCCACACCTCGCTTCGTTAATGTTTCCTCAAGCCAGAGGCGCAGCAGGACAGCTGTCTTGTTATTTCAAAGGGTGGCTCCCCTGAGAGACAAAGTGCCCGGAACAGGTTGGGCAGGAAGCAGGTGAGGGTTTGCAGGGCACAGCCAGGTGCCTCCTGGGATGCACAGCTCCACGGGCAAGATGTAAATCCTCAGGACAGGATGCCCGGCCCCATGGTGGGACTCATGCCCCTGCAGTGGGGTGCACTGTACCCCCAGCTGGGCACTCTCCTGAGCTGCAGTAGAAACTGGGTGCTGGGCAGCAGATAGAAAATCCCTCTCCAGCTGGAAATCTGTATGCACAAAAAAGCCACAGCCCTTCCAAAGAAGATGAACAAATCCCAGTTGTAAATCCTCTTGGAGTCATGCTCAGGACAACCCTCGGGAGCTGCGGAATGGGCACGAGCACCAAGAGGGCCTTGCAGTCCCAGCAGTGCCAGGGGAAGGCAGGACACGCCTCCCTTGGCCAGAACACCTGCACAGCTCTGACGGAGCACAGGCCAGGGACTTGCTCCTGTGTCTGTTCCAACGCCCGTGCCTGATCCCTGACAGCCCCTGCCCCAGGCAGTTCCGTGCTCATCTCCTCAATGGCAGCAGATACACCCCGGCCTCTGCCTGTCCCAAGCCGATGGCAGCAATATCAAAGTGGCAGGAACCTCCAAACAAGGAAACACACAAACAAACCCAGAGGCTCACAGGGAAATTCCAGCCTGGAAGATGCATGGATTTCATTCCGTTTGGCACCTCTGGAGCTGCCCATCCCCGGCACAGTTGGCAGTAGCCAAGCCGCCCCTGGCAGGAGGGAGTGGTGGGCTGGCCCCTGCCCCAGTGCCCACCTGCCAGGGACACAGTGCCTGCCTCACGCTGGCACAGAGCCGCCCGCCACAGCGCTTGGGGAGGGTCACTGGGAGGAAAGCAGCAGCGGGACTCAGCACCGTGCTGGGCATCACCGCTCGGGACTGCAGCGTGAGTGCCAGCGCGGGGCAGGCCGCGGGCAGGCAGGGAGGGACAGATGGACGGTGTGGGGACAGGCTGCCAGCTGAAAGAAACCCAGAAACCACCTACTGCTGCTGCTGTGGGGACAGCCCCGCTCTGTGCAAGCCGCGTTGCAGGCGCTGCTCCCCACCACCCTGCTCTCCGAAGGCGGGCCCGGCCCGGGGCCCACACGCTCACCTTCATGGTCGGGGGGGCCGTGAGCGGCGGCGACAGGGGCCGCTCCGGGACGGGCACATCCGTGCTGTTCAGCAGCTCCTGCTTCCTGCAAAACCAAACACAGGCGTGTCAGCTCCCCCTGCCCCAGCCAGGGCACCAGGCAGGGGAGGAGGGCTATCTCCCTTGGCAAAGCCGTGGCGTGCAGCTGCCTGTACAGTAATATCTGGAATCTCAGAAAAGAATACAACAGACAGAGTGAGAAGGTGATTATAGTCATCAGAAGAGCCTGTGCCCAGGGTGGGCTGCGAGTCCTCGTGTGTGGTGTTGGGACAGCAGGGCTGGGCTCCCCCCACAGCCCACGCCCGTGGCTCCCCTCCCTCCGGCACCCTCCCCACCAGGGCAGCACCTGCGGCTGAGCAGCCTTCAGGCAGCAAAGGGGGCTCGGGGACACCCAGGGACACCCAGGGACACCCCAGCACAGCTCTGCAGTGCCCAGCCGAGGGCCCCTTTGCCAGCACAGCACCCGGCACAGGCACCGGCCTTGGAAGTACCAAGAGCCATCATGAAGATGCAAGGCCCCAGGAGAGCGGAAAGCAGCCCCTGTGCCATGGAGCTGCCAGCACAGCCCCCCGCAAAAGTCCCCTAAGCTTCGGAGAAGTACGGCCTCAGCCCTCCGCTGAACAACATTCCCATCCCTCTGTCCCGGCGGCTCCCGGGCAGGCAGCCACCCCGTCACGCAGCGGCACTGCCAGATGCTCCTCCGGGAGTCAGAAAATCTGAGATTTAATTTAGTTTCCTCTTGTCCCTGCCAGGTTAGGCCTGCAGAAACCGGGCCAAAATGTCCAACTGTTTATCTCGTTGTAACGAGGTTTGGTTCCCATGGCAGCGTGCCCCGGGATGGCTCCACACGGCGCGGCAGTGGGCACCGATGCCACCGGGACCCTCTCCAGAGCGCAGCTCCTGCTGGAGGGGGCACACCTGACCTCTGGAAACACCTGCCCTCACCACAGCCCACTGCCCCAGGCCCTGCCCTCCCAC
>VXAC01005366.1:816291-846583 GCA_013399225.1 Rhipidura dahli | reverse complement strand
GGCCCCCCCCCCCGCCCCCGGGCCGCCCCCCGGCCGACGGTACCGAGCGCTCCCCGGCTCCCCGCGGCGTCACCTTCTCTCGCTGCTCTGCCGGGAGCGGTGCAGCAGCCCGATCAGCACCACGGCCGCCCGCACCCCTGCGCGCCGGGACCGCGTCCTGCCGCCCGCCCGGGACATCGNGTAACGAGCGCGGGGCCGGTAACGGAGCCCCGCCGGAGCGGCCGCGGAATGGCGGCAGCTCTGCCCCCCTTCCCCTCCGGCCGGGGGGGCGTGGGTGTGTCGGCAGACCCCCGAACACCCCCGGGCCGGCTCTGCGGGCGGGCGGGGCTCTGAGCATGTCAAGGGCCCGGGGACCCGACCGTCCGCGGCAGAGCCCCGGGGTGACCCCGGTACGGAGGCTTTCCCGGCAGCCACAGCCCGGACTCCTTAGGGGGCGAAGTGCCAGCACAGACCCTTCAACCACACACACGGAGGACTCGCTTCTGCCCCACAGACCGGTTCCTCACCGCAGCAAACCCCCGCGGGACCTCCCATCTGATCCCAGCCTGGCCCTGCCATCCCTCTGCCAGGGCCGAGCATCCCTCCCCCTGAGCCCAGGCTGCAGCAGCGGGATAGCACGGGGCCTCGAGCCTGTCCCTCACACCGGGAGCTGACACACAGCTCCCTCCAGGAAATAAGAGTTCTTTTTTTTATCAAGTAAACTGTAAATTATCTACTTCTCACCTCAGCACCTTTCCCTGGAAATCCTTGTTGCCGTGGTGATAAAACACCCAGGTCCCTATGCCCCCCCCTTATCTCACCTTTCTCCTCCACCAGTTTAATTTTCACAGGAATTAGACACAGAACAAGCTACAGCACTTCGAGCAACTTCCTAGTCCAAGGGATGAAAGCACCATCCATGCTGCCAGCAGGTGTGGAAACATACATGAGAACATCCACCCAGCACAGGACAGGACACCAGCACCTGCCCGCAGAGTTCTCTGTATCCATGCAGGCATTAGGAACAGTCGAGACAATCCTCCTGCATCTGGTCAAGCCCACTGCTCCAGGTGGGTTTAACCAGCCTGGCCTTAGAGCAAGAAGGGCAGAACCCCTCTGACAGTGGGGTGCAGGGCCCCTGGAGCAGCTGCTCCACAAAGTGTCACAGCCAGGTCAGGGTTTTGGGGGAACCCTGCCACAAACAGGAATCTGCTGGGGGGCACACACAGGCTGCAGGCAACCACATCCACCGCGCACTCGAGCGGGATCTGAGCAACTCCTGGGGAAAGAGGGCAAGAAAGGCCCCCTGCTCCCCAGCCACAGAGCAAGAGCCCAGCAAGGAACAAGAGCTCCCTGGAAACCCCCAGCTGGGGCAGTCAATCATTAACAATGCATGGGGCTCCCCTGGCAAAGTCTGTAATAAATGTGTTTGCTCAGGAGAAACAGCTTGCAGAGGCCACAGACCACATCTGGCAGGGAACAGCCGCTCCTGCAGCCTTGTCCTGCCTGTCACCGTCCTGCTTCATCCACCTCCCCTGCCTGTCACCCTCTAGTCTGCCATCCTTAAGGAGATCAACATAAGTTCGGTTCTGGCCTTCTCTATCTAAATGTTTCAGCAGAATCTCTGATCAGATGGATACTTTACATTCAACAACAACAAAACCCCTATCATTGCTGTAATCTCTTTCCGTATCCTCCTGTAAATCAGATAAAACCAGACGTGATGTTATTTTTGTCAACAAACCACATGAATTCACCCTAGATGACACAGACAGCGTTTCAGTGTCACCACAGTACCCATCCCGACCTACACCATGCACATGGAGCATTCCACAGAGTCAAGACCCAAACTTAAACCCAAGATCAGTATTTTTGTATTTCACCAGATCTCGAGGTCCCTGGGGAGACTGAGGCGGCAGTGATTCCAGCAGACAAGTGTTGAGGTACCCACTTCCCCACAGGAAAAAGCCCAACTCATTCTCCAAAAATACTGAAATGCATTTGTGCCTCCTCAAAACAACATCAGATGATGCCAAACTGTGAATGGTGGTGAGGGAATATAAGTGGGTAAGAGGAAGGAATCCTGCAAAACCTGGGTGCTACCTTCACTGCCAAGCCTCTCAATAAAGTTTTTGGTGGATCAACAGATATCTTCCTGCAGAAAATACCTGTCTGCTTTCCTTCAAGCTGAAGCTATGAGTCTGGCAAGTTTCTCAGGCATAGGAAAAGAAAAAAAAAAAAAAGAGAAATAAATTAGATCCTGTTTCTGTGCCAAATTACACTAATTCTCCAGCACCTCATTAGTTTCGAGTTAATGGAGGGGGAGGGGGGTTAATTTTAAATCTTCTACTTCTCACATTAAACAGGCAGATTCAAATTTCATTGAGTCTCCCTCTCTGGAGACATTTTCCACATCTCCCCTCCCCTTCTCCAGACAAGTTAAGTATTAATCTCCTCTTGGTTTATGCTGAAGTGGCTTTGTATTGATTTTTAAAGATGTTCAGTTCTCTCCTATTTGGAAATAGACAAACACTTTGAGCAGAAACTCAGTCAGGCTCCCTCTCCACCCAAACATGGCCCAGCCCACAATGGAAGTAACTGCTTCTGGACTCATTTGTAATTTATAGGCTGAGGGCAAGATAATGGTCAGGGGCTGGAGGGCTATGGGTTCTCCTAGGGGGGCTGGATCCTCACACACCAGGACCTCCTGCTCCACAGGGCCCCACCTCTGGCTGTGACAGGCCCTGCAGAACCTGCCCTGTATTTCTGAGGTTCTGCTGTCTGGCAGCTGCTCCAGGACGGACCGGAACAGGATGACAGGGATGCCTAGGGAGGCAAACAAGGTGGCAGGGCTGGTGCATCTGACAGCTCCTGCCCCTGCCCTTCTTCCCCATGCTGTGCCCCCTCCAGCTCCATCCAACCTCCTGCTCCTGCAGTGATGCCACCAAAGCACCCATCACCTTCCTTAATGTTTACAATAGGGATGTGCTGTCAGGGCCAGCCCCCCCAGAAGCTCTCCAGATGTCCCAAAGGACATCACCTGAGACAGAACGCTGGAGTTCAAGAGACTCCAAGTCTCCATCCTCCCTTTAAAACCTCAATATCACCCCTTCAGTGACTAAATTACCTCCAGGGTAAAGAGCTGCCCCTGTTTTATGAAGAAATAAATATCTCTTGAAAAATGCCCAGGTATTTTTGCTTCAGAGAAAGCAGTTGGCAAGGAACTAGGAAGCCCAAGGGGCTGGAGAGAGCGCACGACAGGTCAGGACAATTACACGCCGTGATTAATACATCACCTGGAGGCCGTCTGGACACTCTGCTAAGAAAGAAGGGTCTGAAAACACCAGACTGGGACAAGACTAAGCCTTTATCCCTAGGAGTGCTGAATCTGCCATGAATAAATGACACCATTAATATTATTATGAAGCCATTAATTCATGTAATAACTTTGGCTTTTGTATTGATGCTGCAACGAGATGAAATACCCCATGGATGAGCAGCCCATCAATTTTCCTCAGCCACCTGCAGGGGCCTTTCCACCTGCAGAGGACCCAGCCCCATGCTCACACCTGAGCTGCAGGCACAGCTGAGCCCAGCTCCAGTGACTCAGGGCTTCTCCGGCCAGAGCCGTGGTGCTGCCTCATCAGACAGTGCAGGACACGTCCCTGTCACCCTCTGTGCCTCCCTGGGCAGGAGATATTTCTGGTTCCCTCGCTCACGAGGGACAGCGCCAGAAATACGCGAGCTATGCCAGGCATTTGCCACAGCCGGGCTGGAGGCACGGCCAGCCCATCCCCGCGGCTCCGTGCCGGGGCTGCAGCAGCTGACGGGGAGCCCAGAGACCCCCCCGGGGCCCGTCCCCACCACCTTGGGACCCTTCACCACTGCCCCAGGCACTCACCCGGGGCACTGCCTCCCACCTGAACGCGGGCACCCGCACTGCCCAGGTGGGAGAGCTGGGACGGAGCAGCTGTGCCAGCACCGGGGACTGGGAGCCAGAGAGGAACAAAAGGAGACAATGCAACACGGCCCGAAACCCAAAAATAGTAACTGTTTCCCTGCAAAGGAGTAGTCACATCCCAATTTCCCTGGCATGGTAGAAAAGGATTTGGGAGCTTGCAAATGAGGGAGAAAGCGATTACAATATTTCAATCGGTGCTGCAGGAAGAGGATAAGAGGGCATCCACTTTTAGAGAAGTATCACAAGAAACAGGGCTTCAGATTACATTACATCCCGCCCCAAGTAATCTGATTAGAAATTTATTTTATGGCTTCAGTTAGAAAGACATGAAGGAAATCCCAGGAAAGCACAGAGCCAGCTCTTCCGTGCAGGCAATGGGAGACAGAGCTCAGTGATCTTATCTCCCCAGAAATAGTGCGAGATGGGTGTGACACGCCACCAGCCATCCCGACAGTGCTGAGGGATTGGATCGATGTGTGCCAAGGCATGGGGCAGCTCCAGCTCCCACCCCACACGTTGGCAAGGCTCCTCCAGCACAGCAGTGCCCCAGGCACTGTGGCTCTGGTACCAAGCAACAGGGCTGAAGTGCAAGAAAAGAGAAATTTACCTGCTGAGCTCATGCAGGAGCTCACAGGCTGCAGGCTTGCCCTGTCCAGAGCCCATCCCTGCAGTAAGTGCAGCCGGGCATCGACCTTCTGCCTGTGATGGTCCATCTCCCCAGCACAGTCTCCAGCCCTCCCCTGCAGTATGCAGTGACAGTGGTAAAAGCCACAACGAAAGAACAAAAATGAAAAAATTCTCGCTGCAGAAAGAAGCTGAGGTCGGGTGTGTCTTGTCACCCTCCCTGGGCAGAGTGGATGCTGAGGAGCATAGCTAAGGAAGGTGCTGGATCAGCTCCTCTCTGTGCAGCCCAGGCTGCCCCTGCTCGAGGGCACACTGGAGCATCCCAGTGGAATGGCCCGTGGCTGCAGTGTGTGCAGGTGATGCCAAGCACCACACCTGACAGACACAACCAGACCAGCTCCAAAGGGGTAAAGCCTGAGCTGTAGCCAGGCCAAGAACTTCAAGAAAGCCACCAAGGAGCAGTGACCCAAGAGCATCAGTGCCAGGAGCCTGGAATGCTGACCATGTAATCAACACATGAATAGTGAGTGGTTTTCCAGGACTCATTCACCAAGGAACAAAGCAAGCTGTGGGTACAAGGAGTCTCTTGCACACCTCTCCCATCCATTGTGTGCCATTTGGCTATGAACCAAACACTGTTCTGTAGTTGGCAGCCCAAGTGAGTCACCTCTGGGCTCTCCCTGCCCAGCAGCGTGGCTGTGTGGTGGCACTGGGGGCAGCAGCAGCCACGGCACAGCTGACACAGAACAACGTAGCTGTGGCCATGACAGCAGCACAATTACATGGAAATTGTATTCCTGATAATTTGGGGTGTTTCTCCCTGTGAACACAGGCCTCCTGAAGAGATGAGCTCCAAGATTTCAGCATCCAATTAAATTAGATCAAATCAACAGAGGAAATTAGTCTTTACAGCATGAGCAGATCCTCTGAATTCTACTAGGAAATCAGTGAGCTAAATGTCATCATTCATCAGTAATATCACTAATAAAGCCAGATTTGGGATGCACAGCCACTAACATGTGCCACTCACCCAACGCTTCCAGCACCACCAGCACCCTGCTCAGGCCCTGGTCCTTCCTCCACTGGCAAAGGCCATCCCTGAAGCCAATATGCCACTCAATCACCACTGGAATCCACCTGGGAAGCTCAGGATTAGGCCCAAACTTTAACCTCAGTGGAGCAATGCCCCTCCTGAAGATGCTGCAAGGGATGTGGGAGGAGGGGGCGACCCTAGGCAGAGGAGGGGAGGCAACAGAGCAGCAGCACCTGGGCCCCAGCGACTCTCCTGGAAATGACACCGTCTCAATTACCCTCCTCCCTCACACACCTTGTTTGATGTGAAAGCATTAAAAGACATATAATTTGTGGAGCTAAAACACAGGTATTATCTCTGACACATCTATACTACAGGGAACGTGCTGAAGTCAATCACATCCAAGGGTTTCTGTTGCTCTACAGCTTTTTCCTTGCCTCTTGCTCCAAATAACAAAAGATGGGAAATGAAGCAGTTTTTAGCTGCAGATCCACCATCTTCCTCTTCAAATCACCTCACACTGTGCAACCTCATCAGTGATCAGGAGCAAGAGACCCAGATCAGCTTGTCAGGGCTTTAGAAAGTGGACTCTGCATTCCAAACTGGAAAGGATTAACACTACACTGCTTGTAGGAGAAAGGAGCTGTCATGGTCCCTGGTGTGACACCAGCAACGTTTGAGAGGAACGAGGCAGGACAGTGCCTGAAAGGACTGACCTTTGAGACTTCACAAAGACTCACAAGATAGCTCTGACCTATTCAGGTACCTGTCAAACCTCTACACGTCTCTTCTGGGGGGAGCCTGAGATGAGCCATGTTTTCACAACAGGCTTTGGAAGATGTGAGTTCCTTGGACGTTGTATGGGTCACTGAGTGCAAACCCAGCACCATAAACCCCAGTGGAAATAAAATAGCACAGATGGAGAGGGCCATTTCCAGTTCAGGACCACGGCCCTGCGAGCACCAAGCCTTCCCATGGCACGGGAGTGCCGCTGGGTGCCAGTGGCCGCCCATCCCTGCCAGACCATGGCCCTCGCCGGCGCCGGCCGGCAGCAGGAGGCCAGGACTCTGCCAGCTCGCCGGAAAGGCGACAGCCGGCGGGAGCAGTAAGGTAATTAACAAAATTATCATCAGGAACAAACCACGGGCTTTGGCAGAATGCCCTCACTGCCACGCCGGCACTGCCTGCCCTGCTCCGGGCTCCTCGGCTTGGCAGAGATGGGGCTGCTCACGGTCCCCAAATCACACCCACCCTGGCGGCCAGTGGGCACATGGCCAGGGCCGAGGGGAGGCCAGTGGGCGCATGGCCACAGCTGAGGGGAGGCCAGCAGCCACACTGAGTGGGGCAAGAGTCCCTCCAGACCCTGCCTGGGTGATCGCTGTGCCTCCTGCAGACGGGGAGTGGAGCCTCAATCACCGCAGCCATCATGGCTCCCTCCACCCATCACGACAATATTTGCTCTCAGAAGGTGGCTGCTCGACTGCAAACAGCTCCCAGCCTGACGGGCTATAAATATGGCAGAAGGAAAAACCAGCACACTTTATTAGTTCTGAGACAGAGCTAAAAATAGACCCACGTGGGGCTGCTCAGTCCTCTGGGCAGATGTAATTGTGGATAATCTAGCTTTAAATACGGGAAGGCTGTCTGACAGCAACAACAACATTTTAACATATGGACGGGGCGGCACTCACGGGGACGCGCCACTGCGCCACCTCCAACGTCACTGCCAGGTCCCAGCCCACCTCCTCCACTCCATGGCAGGGCTTTCTGCAGGAATAAACCCTCACATAAACCCAAATATCTACAGCAGGCCACTAAGAGGAAAGCATAGAGTCAACTACCGAGGGGGAGCATGAGTGGAGCTGTGCCAGTACCCATTCCCCCACCCTGAAATTTTATATAGCTAAGGCTTACCAGATTAAATGGCTGAAACACTCCAAGTCCTCAGAGCTGACAGCACCTTCCTCCTCCTGTGAAAGCTTCCTCTGTCCCAGGCAGGCTGTGAGACGTGCTGGGAGGATGCTGTGTGGGTGCAGGGCTGGGTGTGGGCAGGCGGCCAGGGCGATAACTGCCCTTCCACGAAGAGGGAAGCACTCCTGCCTGCTTGCCAGAGATAGCAGGGGGACGTTGGGACAGGCTGGATTTTGTAAATCTCCCACCAGTCCTCGGGCTGGCTGGGGAAGGACAGACCATGGCCCTGCCACCATCCTGGCAGGCAACTCAAGCAGCTGATGGGGAGCAGGGACAGCAGCAGCCACCACCAGTGGCAGCAGCAGGGACCTGTCACCATCCCTGGGCACACACCTGCAGTTCCCTGGCACTGCAAGGGGCTTTGTCCCTGCAGGAACCCAGCACAAGACCCGCTGCCAACAACAGGGACCCATTTTGCCTGGCATGCCATGCCCAGCCATGACTCTCTGACCTGTCATGGCCCTGCACCACTGAGAGCACAGCTAACACCCATCCAGCACTGACCCATTAGAGACTCAGATCAGCCTCACTCTCACCCTCCAGCCCAGCACTGGTTTTAACTGAGTTTAAAGTTTTCTGCAAGTCCAAGGCATTCCTTGCACCCTGGCCCTGCACGCTCAGTCCTTCCCAGGCATTCCTGCACCAGAGCCAGGATAACCATCCCCAGGCACGCTGCTGGAAAGGGGACACTGCCAGGGGTCCCACCAGGCTCCAGAACTGGGATAACCATCCCAGACATGTTGGCTGGCGGGGGTCATTACTGGGGTTACATTGGGCAGGCTCCAGGCTTGGCAGCCATGGAGAGGAGCAGTTCCAAGCCTCGGGAGATGGGAAGCCTCCCTGTGCACTGCAGCTGGCTGCTTTGCAGTAGTTTTGATGGCATTTCCTTTGCATGTGCTTCTCCAGCTAAATATAATTGCAAAATATATATTTACATGCAATTATCCATTTATGAAGTGCTAATAAGTCAAAGGAATTTCCTTAGATGCAATCTGCTTGCCAGACCTTGTCCTCACAGGACCCAAGCACAAACCTCCAAGATTAGTGCAATAGTCAGTACAGCCATCTCCAAGATGCTAAATCATTCCCACATCTTCCCATTAACTCAGCTCCAGCCCATCAAATATTAAAGATCCTCAAACCTGGACACAGCTCTTTTTACGAAGGTCGAGTAGATCTTTCATCTCTTCCCACCTTCATCCTCCTGCTGCCATCGGCAGAGGAGCATCACATGTTCTTTCATGTGAGCTCTGACTGCACACACACTGACTCCCAGTAATTGCTTTACATGGCTCCTCCATTCCACAGAGACATGATAATTTTGGTGCTATTTCTGTTTCATAAGGCTAAAAGAAGAGGTGACTCTGCCTGAAGGAGGGGCTTTTTTTACTGATTTTTTTTTTTGTTTAATATTCTGTGGTTTCTCAGTACACCCCATCAATAGCAATGAGCAAATAACCAGAGCACAAAGGCTGAGGAGCTGTCAGCAGGTAAAGGGGTGGTGAACCCCCTGTGGGACACTATTCTACCAGTTTGTTCCAGAGAGGAGGGGAAGGGCTCCACAAGTTCATCCTCATGAGAGGAAAGTCCCCATCCCACTTTTCCACCTCCAGCATCCCCAGTACAAGGACTTCACAAGGCCAAGGGGGCTCAAGGTTCTCTGCCCGCTTTCTTGGGGATCCCTGCCCTTGCTGGGCTGCTGTGAGAGGCAAATAAGCCCAGCTGGCTGGCCCAGCTGGCCAGAACTGCGGTTTGACATGCAAAGATCCTTTGCAGGCTGATGCTTCCCACCAGGGTGACCTTCCCACTTGGGAAGCGGCTTAGCTGCCATCTGGCTCAGGTCTTCCTAAACTCACCAGAGCTTCCTGGGCCTTCACAGAGGCTGAGCAGCAAGTGTGGCTGTTTGGCAGCAGCTTCCCAGGAATGCTCGAGTCCTGTGTAACTCCATTCCTGCCCACCTGCAGCTCTGGCACCTTTGCCAGCACCTGTCACCAGAAGGGTCACCTGAGTCCTGCCTTCGACGCCGGGGCTCTCCAGCCACCACCCCTCCCACCATTCCCACTCTGCAGTGCCTCCTCACGCTCTCCAGTGCCTCAGACACATTCACGGTTACCATAGGAACTAATGAAACCCGAACTGAAGAAGGAAAAGGAGAGACAGGCAGAGAGAAAACTGCTTTGGTGCCCCAGTGCCACCTGCGTGGGTGAGTTTATCCTGACCCTGTGGGGGCGAGTTTATCCCTGGGGAGGCCAGGCAGGGATTGCCCTGCATCACTCAGCCCTCCCACTGCCGTGCTCCATCCCTCCAAACGCCAAAGCTCTGGGGGCACCGCTGCTGCCCCCCGCCAGGGCTCTGCAGTCGGAGCCGATGTCCGCAGCAGCACCAGGCTCCCTGAGGCGCCCCAGGGCATGCGGAAAGCAGCTCAGATCTTCGGTAATAACTTACACAGCGAAAGAAAGCTTCCAGTGCCTGGTGCCTCTGTGCCATGGGTTAAACCAGGACACTCGGAGGCTGCAGCAGTAACAAGAGGGCGCTAAAAACCCAAAAGTTTGGGTTTGTCGTATTTTTATAATTTTTAAAGCTTTTACAAACACGAAACGTGGCTCTGACTGAGCCCCAATTACAGACCCACTTAATGAAGCAGCCTACCCACAGACCAGAAGCGCCACAGGGTTGTGGGAAGCATCAGCTGCAAACAGCAGTGGATGTTCATCAAAAGCTCCAAGGAAAGTCCCTCCTCTGGTCAGGGCAGGAGGGGGAGACAGAGAGGGAAACGTGGCCCCAGACCCTCACCGTGCCCAGGCAGCGTGCCCACAGCACTGGCACGGCTCTCCGAGCACGGCGTTACTTGCCTGGCACGGCGGAGAGAGGAGGGTGCAGGGGGCTCCTGCTGCAGCAGCCTTAGAAAAACATCAGGGCACGGTGTAGGCAGAGTACAAGGAGCAGCTCGGCCCTTCTCGGCTTCACGGGAAAAGGAAAGTCTGCAGAGAATTCCCTCCACTCCCCAAAGTGGTAAACATTGATTTAAACTTCTCATTACTTCAGCACAACCTGAGCAATGAGCGCAGCGCAGCGATTGTGCTGTGCCATTTACAGCGGGCATTTGCCGGCTCGTTCAGGCAGCAGCTCCCCCGGGCTTTCCGGATACTTTTCCATTAATGAATAATTTGCACAACAATTATAGAGGGAAACCGCATGAGCCATCACCCTATGCATTGCCTGGAGCCCGAGGGAGGACTGGCCAGAGTATTTCTGTATCAGCACAGGGGGTAGCTGATAGTGCTGGAGCTGCGTGCTCACGATGGGGAACCCCCGACCCGGGGAGCTCAGCCGGGATGCAGGAGAGGGGAGGATGCACCACAGTGGGAGGGAAGGGACCAGCACCCAGGATGTGCAGCCGGAGGACAAAGCTGGTGGGAACAGGAGGCAGGTCCCAGGCAGCCACGAGTGCTGGGGGAGCATCGGTGCCACCACCCACAGACCTTCACCACCTTCTCTCCCCATCAGCCGAGGACATATCCCAGCAGGGATGGTGACCTCACACGACTCGGTCCATCTCAGCACAGGACTTGGCCCAGCAACCACCGTGCCAGAGCCACACAACCCATACCACCCACCAGTGTCCAGCAAGCCTGTGGCAAATCTGAGATAGACCCATCAAGGAACACTGCCAGCCCACAGACCCTCCTGGGCCCCAGCAGTATCTCCAGCCCTTCCAGAGCAGCGCCCAGAGCCCCTCAGCAGCACAGGAGAGGAGCTGGGTCACCGGCACTCACTCTCTAGGGGTCACTGACACTCTCCAGACTGCAAGATTGACAAACAAAACACAAAACATCCAGACTTCGCTGGATTTACACCCAGAAGGTCAGTGCCAGCCTGACCCGCTGATTCCCACCCCCGTTACCCCCAAGGCAGAGCTGGTGCCCTGCCAGTTGCCCCACGCACGCCACTGATCTCACAGCGAGTGTGTCACCGTGTTTGTTGTAATCTCCCAGTGCCTGATTCACTTCAGGCTTTCAGGAGAACAGACCGTGGGACACACACAAATGCATGTCCTGCGGTGGGCGGATGTGGCTGGACTCCACTGCACCAGCTGGAGCCCAAAGCATCCTCCCCACACAGAGCCAGCTCCCAGCACCACGCAGCCCACGGGAAATCACTACAAGAGAGAAGAGCCAGGTACTCACTTGATCTTCAGGCTGGCCAGCATTGTCTTGTCGATCCTGGGGAGAGAGCAGAGGAGGGTGTTACTGCAGGCGCAGGGGCTCCAGATGTAGCTGGTAGGGGGTTGGGTACTGGGGGCTGCTGCCAAACACGACCTCAGCAAATCCTCTGGAGGTGCCAGCGCTCCGGCTGACACCACGATCACCACAGAAAGACTTCATTGGAAAACAAAATCAACCAAGATTTAACCCAAAATGAAGCCTGGCAGCAAGCAAGAAAAAATCCCCCTAGTTTTTTCCTGGTGAAGACCAGAGCAGAACTGCTGCCTCTCAGTCTGGAATGCCAGAGGTGAGCTGGGCAGGAGAGGAGGGCATCGCCTGTGTCCCAGCTCTCTCCAAGGCACAGCTTCCACAGAACATGTATTTATGGATAATGGACCTTTGACAGCCCTGATGTGCTGGGAAGATCCCAGCAAACCCTACAAATGCAACCTGGCCCCAGGCAGACAACACACAGAGCAGTCCCATCACTCCCAGCCTCAGCTGGCTCATGTAGGACCGGCAGCCCCAGTTGCTTCACTCATTTCCCTAGCACTGATAATGAGAGCTCATCTCCTCAGAATCATAGTGGTTACAGTCATATTAATATTAATTAATGCAAATCATAGTAATGTCTCAGAATGCAAAACAATGTCTTTTGGCAGTCACTGAAAATGCTGTTATCTGCCACATGGAATCAATTCCACATCTCAAAAAAAGACCAAACAGCAAAATAACACCCCCAACGCCCTCTTGTTTTGCACTGTGATCACAGAGGACACGGCATGGCCACAGAGGTACAGCTTCCCCCCCACTCGCAGCTTTCCCTTCTCCACTCCCCGGCTGGGCTCTGCTGCCACTCGGTGCCGTGGGCTGAGCCTGGCAGGCACTGAGGCAGAGGCTCCATTACCTTTCCCAGGGTCCCTCTCTTGCAGCAGCACCACACTCATAAAACCCCACGGCCACGGGAGCTCTGTTCCAGGCATTTCCCCGAACTTCAGCTTCCATGCTCTGCTCTGGAGAGTCAGCCCACTGCTGCTCCTAAAAATAAACCTAGGGCACCTGCTATTGTGACTTAATACCTTACAAGCCTGCCCAGACCTTGTTGATCATTAAATCATGTTGAACATCAGAGCATGCTGGGGAGCAGAGCTGTTTCCAAACTCAGTGACAGAGGCAAAGCAGCTCAGGGACAGTGGGTGGCTGGGGCAGCTCCCAAGGGACCTCCCTGAGTGGAGGCTGCATGAGTGACTCCGTCCAGAACCACAGGAAGAAAAAAACAGTTGTTGTTATTTGGCCTCTTAGAGTGAGAAGGGGAAAAAAAGAAACAAACGAAAAAAACCACAGAGGAAAGAAACTCCCATGTCTGGGAAACCGCAGTTGCAGTGTGACTATGAGAGCCGTTTGTCTGCCCTGCCCTGCCCTGCTCCGGAGAAGGCAAAATGAAACACCCCACACCCCACAGCGCTGGCACTCCCCGGCCCCGAGCAGCACCAGCTCCGGGGGCAGCACTCACAATGGCTTTGCACACCATCTGCATCCCTACAGCCAAACTGGGGGCACCGCATCTGCCCCCCAAGGTGAACACCCTGCTCCGGGACCTGGCTGGCAGCAGGTGCAGCTGGTAGAGAGTGAAATAATAGCAATTTTCAGCCCAGCAGAGGCTGGAAATAGCGAGTACAGCCACAGCAGGAGGCGGCTGGGTGTACCCAGGCACCTCACACACAGCCCCACAGGAAGGGTGGGGCGGCCGGGACCGTGAGAAGATGCAGGTGCAGGTACGGGGCGGTGGCAGGTCCCTTCTTTTGCAGTAAACGCCCAGGGAAGGTTCTCCCGGCAGCGCACAGGGCTTTCCAGGCATCGTCTTCCCCAGGGACCCGGGGAGAAGTGCACGACCCCTTGGGAGCAACCCCCACAGCTCACGGAGAAGGGGGCTCCCCCCGCAGCTCTCACCGTGCCCATACTAACACGGTGTCTAAAGGAAAGCCCATGTCCTGTTCCCCCAGCCCCAGCTGCAAGGGTGGCACAGCCCCCCAAAAGCCAGCGGAGCCACCAGCAGCCGGCACAGCCCCCGCAGGCAGCGCGGCCCCCATTTCCCTGAGTGACTCTCCGGGTCGTGGTTTTCTTTCCCCTGCAACTGCCAAAGCACAGCAAGAAAAAAAACAGCAAAGCCCAGCTGGCCGCGAGTGCCCCTGCCAAGGAGGGTCACGGCTCTGCTCCACCGCAGCGGGAAGCTCCTGGGCTGCCCCCGGGCAGTCGGGGCCCCAGAGCCACTGCTCACAACAGCGACTGTGGGGCAGAGCTTCCCCAGAGCTGCGACTTGGCCACCACAAAATGAGCCCACGAATCACAAAACTTATTTGTACACAAGTCTATCCACGTGCTCCCTTCCCCTTTCTATGTAAAGAGAACACAATCCAGCCAAGGCAGCTCTCTTGGCTTCAGCGGGGCGTGCGCTCCATCCCAGGGGACCCTGCCGAAAGCCTCGGCGCGCCAGCTGCCCTCCCACAGCCCTCACAGTTACTCAGCATTTCCCCCAGCCGGTCTCAAGCAGCTCTAAGTCCACAGCACCACATTCCCCTCAAAGCTCCGGGGCTGCTATTGTCCAGTCCCAGCCCCTGCAACCACTGTGGAACGGGGAGGGTGCAGAGCAACCTTCTGCCCCAAACACACAACCCTACAGCACAAACTTGGAACAGGCATAAAACACCTCGGGGAGGAGACCTGAGGGGAGGGCAGAGGGAGAACGGTGTCGTTTCCTTAAGCTGTTTTCCTAGAGATCAACACCTGTCAGAGGCAAGGGACGGGAGCAGACAGTCCCGCTGAACTCGGGGGGCAGGCAGCAGCTATGGTGCTCTGCTCAGGACAGACAAAGCAGGCACGGAGGTGCCAGTGGTGCTGGGAACCTGCTCTGAACCAGGAGGGAGCTCGCTGCACGCCTCAAGGTGCCAAAGGTGGCTGTAAGCATCGCTGAGTACAGGAGGAGCAGTCAGCAGCGAAAGAAAGGTGCAGGGACAGACACCCTCGCAGGTAATGTGCCCATAGGAGCCCACCACGAGCCCCCGGGGAGCTCCCCTCACTGCCCATCACCTGCGGGGCTCACGAGGTTTCGCTGGGCTGAAGTTGTGCCAGGCTTCCTGCGGGCACAGGGGCAAGAAGGTCGCTCCCGACGCGCACATGCTGCTGCTGGCACGGTGGGAAGGGCTCTGCCGGGAGGGCACCGCGCCACAGCGCCTGGTGATTCCTGCTCCGAGCCGCGGGGGGAAGGAAAGCGCGCACGGCAGCGAGGGAGGGAAGGGAGGGAAAGGCACCCACCAGCCGTAGCCGCCGAAGGAGACGCTGCGCTTCCTCTGGAACATGTTGGTGGCTCGGCGCTGCCAAGGGGCAGCGGCGATGGGACAGTGCAGCCGTGTGGGGACGGCCACGGCGGCGCTTCCTGCCCGCGTCGGGCGCTGCGCCGGGGCGGGGGGACCCCAGCAGCTCCCGGTCAGCCGCCCCCGGCGCAGCAGCGCATGCACACGCGGGCACACAAACACCACAAAAAAAGTCATTTCCTTTTCTTTTCGTGGCCACAGGCTTTTCGCAACCTCACGCTGCAAATATCGTATTTCTCCTAATGGCAGGACCACCAGCAGTGCCGCATGGGCAGCGGGGCTGAGCCTTGGACACGGTGTCGCCCCCAAACATCGTACCCTGCAGCTGCCCCAGACACTAAGGCCCGATCCCCAGGGTCAGTAGTGGCAGCGTGGTGCTCTGCTTCTTCCTCTGTCCCCGAAATGATAGCGCTGCAGCCACTGCGCCAGCCTGGCTCCCTGGCAGGGGAACCTCCCCCCACCCCTCCAGTGCCCCTCAGGGGACATCCCACTAAAGGCATCAAACCCCATTACTTCATCTCTCATGGCAAACAGATCCCACCATCCCAGAGCCCAGCAAGGCCTCTCCCACTAGCTCCCATGCAGCTGCCTGTGGCACACGGTTTTCCATCCTCTGGCTCCCCAGCAGCTCTGTAATGCTGAAGTGGCATCTGCAGCCTGACCACCACCCAAACGCCACCGTCCTTTAATAGCCAGGCTTCAGAAGTACCACGGAAATGGAGATGCTGACCTCTAGCTGGGTATGAGCTCCCATCCATGACAAATCCCAAGAAAGCAAGTGCTGTTCCCTGCGCCAAGCTTTGGGCATTGTAGGGCACAGCACAGCCGTGGGGAGGTGAGCCCAGTTGCAGGGGTGGGCACGGTACCCAGAAGCTGAGTGTGGTGCCCAGGGGCTGCACCTGGTGCCCAGGTGCCCTCACACATTTCACCTCCCCAAACCAACCACCAGCACCCACCTGCACTGCTCAGAGCTGGGCTACACCAGGGGATCACCTCCGCCGGTCCCAGTGAGGAGGAAGGGTGGGAACGCCGAGCTCTCCTGGGCACTGGGGACGCGAGGGAAGCTGTGCTGGGGCCACAGTGGAGCAGAGCTGTGCTCTGCAGCCAGGACAGTACCAGCTGCCCAGCCACACGTCCTCTGCTGCATCCACAGGGTCCAGGAGCCCCTGTCCCAGAGCCACTGCAGCTCAAAGGCCAGAAAAAGCCTCTGGCTGCCGAGGTCTGACCAGATCGGCTACAGAACACTCACCTCCTACCCCAGAGATCCAAGCCAATGCCTGGTGCAGACACACAGCATCCCCTTGCCCTGGCACTCCAGGCACTGCTGGCTCCTGGGTCAGAGGCAGCTCTAACCCAGCGTTCTCATCCAAGCACCCAAAAGCTTTAAACTGAGAGACATTTGAATTCTGTCTGATGTGTGAAAGAAAGAGGTGGGGGGAGAGAGGGTATAGGGAGCTGGAAACAGAAATCACTCAACTCCAGGGAAAAAACTTGGATTGAAATCCAGCTATTTCAACTCCTACTTTTCTGCCCACAGCCTTAAAGGGATGAAATGATGGGAATTCTTTGAATTTTAGACCTCTTAAGGACATAANAAAAAAAGAAAAAGAAAGAAACATGCTGCAGGCTTTGAAGCCATAATTCAGGTGCTACAAAATATCTGGAGCAGACATTTGCTTGGAGCACGTTTGTTCCTGGCGTGCATGATCCATGTCAAAGCTCTGCATCAACAGCACTGTGACGTTATCCTCTCGCTTCATCATCCCCCAGGCCATGTCTTCCTTACACTCCTCCCAGCTGATTTCTGCCCGGCTCTGCTGAGCTGCTCACAATTAACACTCCTGAAAATAAATCTTCAGGTACGGCCAGGCTCATTTGGAATGAGACCGAGTGCGGCTGCTCCAGTACGGCCCTGCCCGCAGAGCTGTGGGACACGGAGGGATAGTGGCTGTGGGGAGCGCTGGCCTTAGCTGGTACCACGTCAGGAGCAACTTGGAGAGCCCAGAGAAAGGGGCAGCTTCGGACCTTTCCCCGGCAGCCCCATCCTCTGCGCCTTGTTCGCGCGGCTGCCGGCGGCGGCGTGGAAGCGGGAAGGGTGACGGGGACACGCTCGGCACGGCGGGACCTGCCACCACCGCTCACCCCGGCCAGGGGGTCACAACCACTCCCGCAGCTCCTCCTCACGTCACGTCTCTGCTAAAGCACGGGGGAACCCCACACGTGCCCCAGCATTTCGGAGCACAAGAGGGCAGGACCCCGGGATGGCCAGAGGGAAACAGCTCCAATTCCTGATGCCCGGGAGGGTCTGGAGCAGTCCCCACACAAGCCCACCTCACCCTGCACCAGCACCTGGGATACCCGTGGCTGGCAGTCGTGGAAGCGAAGCTCTTCCTGCTCCCCATCCCCACACATCTGGCGGCCCCCCAGGGCCACACCAGCCACCACAGATACAGATGACAAACTGCATTTGAGCCAGGCAAAGGTTAAAAATACACCAAGGACCAACCCCAGCCGCCCCGAGGCCACCAGCCTCCCTCGCTCGAGGGTACCACACCACCGCCTGCCCAGCACCATCTCACCCGCAGGGGACTGCCTCCAGAAATAGACTCTGCAATGACATTTTCTCACTTCCCCTCTTCCCCCCGAGGTATTTCACACAGGCTCAAAAACAAAAGGGAAAAAAACCCTCCTCTTTCCAGAGCAGGCACAGGCAAATCATAACTGAGCAGCCAAAATTAGGGAACAGCACCCTGGGGGAGGACGATTCCTCAGTACCATCTGCACCAGTCTAAATTAACATCTCCCAGGGGCCTCGGCCAGAACCAGGATCCCATTGCTCCGACCCAGCCTGGTGAGCAGCCCTGCTACTGGGAACAGAGCAGCCGCACTGCTGGTGACACCTCAGAGCAGGATTGTGCCCAGCAAGGGCAAAGTAATTCTTTCCTTTCTTGCTGGGGTGAGAGACTGATTGCATCATTAGTGCTTTAATATTGCCTGCGGCACTCTGAGGGCATTCAGCTTCCTATTATGATTCTAAAGAAGGTTGTGGGCACAGAAATATTAGATTTTGTCCTGGCAGGAAGAACATGCCGTGCACATCATCAGCTTGACCTACAGAGCAAAGGAAAACAGTGTCCAAATACCTCTGACTCAGTTCATGGAATATTTCAAACACTGTTTTCTCCCCTTTATGGTATTGCTGAAGTGAAAAGAGAAACTCGATGTCTTAAATGCAGGTTCCTACAAACCCCAGCTTGCTCTCGGGGGTGGCTCTTTACTGCTCAACAGCCTCAGGCCAGAAGGACTGAGAGGGCCACCACGCTGGGGAGGGGAGGCTGTGTCACCCAAGAGGAGAGCTTCAGACAAAGGACAGCAGTGACAGACACCTTCCCGAGACAACGGCCATGCACAGCTCAAGCTGCAAACCGTGCTCCAGCTCCTCTTCCACACTGTCGGGGAGCCACTGGTGGCTCATGGACTCATCCCTATGTCCAAAGTGCTCTGATCACTCCGGCTCATTTCTGTGAAACGGCTGAAAAACAGATCCTGGAGGAAGCATCACACGACCTGCAAAACATCACCTCTCAGGCAGTGGTAGAGAGGGATACCCACATCCAGATATGGCAGCACCAGCTTTCCCAACAGCCCAGGAAGCACCCAGCACAGAGGAGGTCCCCACGCCCTGGAGACCAGAGCACAGAGGAGAGAAACCCAGGAAACCAACAGATGCTGGCTGACAACCTGGCCCCCGTGCTGGCCAGGTGCCTGTGCCCCCCAAAGCCCCACTGGTCTCCCCCACCATCACATGAACCAGCTCTTTGCTGCAGGGGGACACAGATCATCTCATCACAGCCCTGTATGCAGAAACTCAACACATGGGCTCCCAGGCTCACTGAATTCTTCTCAACCCTCTGTGAATTTAAGGTATAGAGTTGCTTTTCTTCTCAAGTCCGCCCATTTTAGAGACCTACCTTGCTAGCAAGAGCATGAAATTCCGTGAGGAGGCTCTCTCTAGGAAAAGACTGATCGAGCACACAGATTTTCTGTGCCTGTTTTCTCCACCTTTTCCAACCACCCCCTTCCCATGCAAGTGGAGCCCGAAGAAGGATGCTCCCGGGAAGCAGCAGAGGCTCACATCCACATGCACTCTGCCTCCCCAGAATCCAGCAGGAAGGTTGCTCTGTGCGTGCACACGATGCCCACGTGGGTGCCTTGCACAGGATACTCCAGAGACAGGGCAGGCACGTCTGCCCCCACCGTGCTCCCCTCTGTGCCTGGTGACATCCCTGCTGCAGGGCGAGCAGCTGCCGTGCCAGCACCGGGTCCCTGGGCACTGTCACCATGGCTACCTGCACATCCTCGGCACATCCCGCACCGCGGCCCCTGTCCCCGCTGCGCGGACGAGCAGCAGCTCATCGCCCATTTTCCCAGGCAGTGCAGAGGCTGGTGGAGGGAGGATGCACTGGGGCAAACCTCCCACAGAAACCTGCTCCCCAGGAACTGGAGAGAGCTTGGCCCAATTCACACAACAAACATGGAGAGGGGGGTCGACTGCAGCCAGTGAAGAAATTGTGGAGAGACAGAAAAAGAACAGCTTAAACTGAAAACCAGGGCTGGAAAAATGTGGGGGCGGGATGAAAGCATGGGAATGAGAGAGACCTGAACATGCTTTGGCTGGAAATTAGGAGGTTTCTAATCTTCAATACAATCAATCTCTGGAACAGTTTCCTAATAACTGAAATAAAGGAACCAAAAAAACCCCAAACCCCTAAATGAGGCTCAGAACATTTGTGAAGTTGTTACACATGATGGCAAAGTCGAGTGGAGGTGACCCTGTCCATAGGAGGGGGGTTTGGAACTGGATGACCTTTACAGTGCCTCCAACCCAAACCGTTCTGTGATTCTGCGGTGCCCGCAGCAGCAGGGTGCTGGGCTCGCTGCTCCTGCAGGTGTCCTTGCCCCTTTCCCTGGCAAGGGCTGTTCCTCCCAGACCCCTGCCCCACACCCCGGCCTCAGCAGCAGACAGGGAGTCGGTGGCTGCCTGAGGCTGAGCTGTGCTGGCACAAGGTCACACCTCAGGGCTCAGCTTTGAGGCCAAACCTGTGCATGGACCTTCTGAACGTTGCAAACAAGGCACACAGGGCTTGGACTTGAGCTGTTCCAAAGCCTGCTACCTCTTGCCAATGTCACCTGCATTTTTTGACCATTTTGGGTGGGTTTTGCAAGAGCCAGCCTAAAATCAAATCAGAGTCAAGAAACAGTCTTTCTGGCATCCGACTTGGAGGCAGATATTAACTCCAAGCAGAGATTCATCTACCCCCACAAAACTGCAAAACTGTGGAGAATTAGCTGTTTTTAGCTTCTGGAAAAAATGTCTCTCCTCCTGTTGCTGCTGAAGTCCTGTTCCTGTTTCCACAGCAGCAGCTAACAACCACCAGAGCATCTGACCAGGTACACAGCAGGCAGCAGCAGCAGAGGGCCTCTTTGAGCAGCCCTCAGCACCCTGCTACTGCACAGATATGCTTAGGGATGAAGGGAAGGAAGGATGATAAAACAAACAAGCAAAGAAAAAGGCATTTTTGCTGCTATGGTTATCGTCCCTAGTGGGAGGAACCAGCAGCAGAGAGAGAATGCAGTATCTGTGAAATGGTGTGTGCGAGCGTGAGCCTGCTGCCTGCAATCAGACTGCGTGTTGGATCTGAATTTAAACTCTTTGGCGTGATTCCAACGCTCAGTAAATTGTGCCTTGTCGACAGGTATTATGTCTCTTCTGTTACTAAAACAACAAGCAGACTTAAACAAAACAGCAGAGCCTAGAGCGTGCAGAAAACGGCAGAACCTGGCAGGATCCATCTCACACCCTGCATTCGCCAGGGATGCAGGCGACATCTCACACAGCCCTCACAGACTCCATGGAGTTCCACACCAGGCACACCGGTGCTCTGCCTGAGGGAACGAGCAGGATGAAGGGAAATGCTCAGCCTGGTGAGCAGACATTGCGCTGCTTCCCTGTCAGGGATGCGCTGCAGCCTCGCACAGGGGCAGTGGCGGGCAGGATCACCCCAGCAGACTGGCGTAGGGCAGACTTAGACGTCTGTGCAAACACCTGGGGCTCCCCAGCCAAGGAGGAGCCCAGGAGAAACAGGACAAAGCCCCCCGCATCCCACCGGGCCCCACCACCCCGACCCCGGGGAACAGCGGGCAGAGCCCCGCATGGACTGCTGGAAATCGCCTCCTTGAATGGTCAATATGTAAGAGCGGTGCTGGCGACCTCTTCCCCATCCTCCCATACACGGGTTCCGGTCCACGGTCCCCAGCCCTAAGCCCCCGTACAGCCCCCGGTTCCCGGTCCCGGCCCCAAGCCCCTGCCCCAGCACACGGAGGAGCCGAGAGCGGTGGAGGCNGTGCGGGGCCGTGCGGGGCCGTGCGCGCTGGTCCCGCAGCCCCGGGGACAGCGCCGGCTCCTGCCGCCCTGCCCTGCCCTGCCCACAGCCCTGCCCTGCCCGCGGGGGCCGAGAGGCGGTACCACATCCTTGCCGTGGCTCTCTCCTCATTCCCGTCTCGCCGAACAGGAGCTGGAGCAGCAGCCTGGCTCGCAGCAGCGCCCCGCGGCTGCTCTCACCGAGACAGAGTTTGCACTTGGGCTGCCTTGGGGGACAAATATTTCATCCCAACAAGAAAGACACAGACACCGCTCATAACTGGCCGCTGGTGCCCCACAGACTCTCCAGACGGCTCCAGGTAACTTCCCAGGGGGAAACTTCCAAGTGACTTTCCCTCTGGAAAATCAAACGAATCCAGTGAAATTAGCCCCTCGGGAAATCAAATGAATCTCGTGAAATTAACCCCAACAGCACTTAACATTAATTATAAATGATGTCACATGCATTTCAGTTGCATGTGCCAAATGAAGCATGTGCATCAGGGGTGAGGCTAACACAACCTCTGAAAGCAATTTGCAAAAATTAGTTTAAATCAATAAACAGCACAGTCATTCCAGTTTCTGGAAAGCCTCTCCAGCGGCAGGCAGAGGAATTCCTGTCGCAGGAAGCAGATGGCATCGGTAAGCATGTATGCCACGGCTCCTGCTGAGAACAGCTGGCACCTCCCTCACACTCCTAGAAGCCTCTTTCAGGTGTGAATGTCACCTCCCTCCATCCCCACCCTGCTTGCCCTGCATGAAGAGTACCCACAGCCCTTCCTGTCCCTGGAAATCCAAGTCTTTTGGGCACCCCCTTCCTCTGCAGCCACCCTCCCACTGTTGTTCTCATCCATGCAATTCCAAGCAGATAAATACTTCAGGGCTTTAAGGGCTCTTGAAGCAAAACTGCTGCTGAAATGGGGAGGGAAAAGCTTTTAGTGTCACAGCCACTCAGGGACCCAGCATGTTCCAGAGCTCTTTGCAGGCCAGAGAACAGATGCTGCACTCTGTGTGTCTGAAGGCCCACGAGGCTTTCATGTTAATGGTGTTTTATCATCAGACACGGGATGGGACTGACAGCAATGCATATGCATCAGCAGGGAGAGCCACGGCACATGCCTGGGATGTGGCTCCCAAGGGGAGAGTTTAAGCACCAAACAAAATCGGGGGATCAGAACAGATATTTTCCAATGATCGCTGATGGCTGGGGCAAGCACAGACCCTGGCTCCCATCTGGTTTTTAAGTAAATCTCAAGTGTGCTGCACACATAAAGCAGATCCTCAACCAAAAGCATGGGGGGGATTACAAGAAAAGTTTGGGTGGGCAGGCAGTAATTTGTCCTTTCCACTGCTTTAAACTAAACTGCCCTTACGTGGTGCTTGCAGCCCCTGGTGCAACCACTGTGCCTGGAACTTTATTTTAAAGCAGAGCTCAAAATGTTCACGTTATCACAGCGCTCCCAGACAGGCTGGGGCTCAGGGGGCTTGTGTCAAAATCACGAGGGCTTGTGAAAGAGCAAGCAGCCCCCAGCCCTGCACCCAGCACCCCCCTTACCTGCTGGGGGAGCCCAGGTCTGCACGGCTGACGATGCGGTGCTGGTGGGGCGAGTAGAGCCACTGGAAAGCCGTCAGCGTCCTCTCCTCGATGCGAAAGCGGCCTTCTCGCACGTACCTAAAAATAACACCAGGAGAGACTGAAATATTCATCAGCACTGGACTGCGGGGAGGGAGCAGCAGGATGCAGGCGGCGGCTGGCTCGGCAGTGCCGCTCACAGCCGCACATCCTACACCACCACGGGCCTCGGTGGGAGCACAAAATCACTTCACAGCCCATCTGCCTGCATCCCTGTGCCACCCAGTCCCTCACTGCTCACCAGCCGATGCGCCCACGGGCACACAGCCGTGCCTGGGACGAGGCATTCCTTGAGACGGACCCCCAGAGAGGGTCTCGGCACCCTGCGGATGGGGCTCCTGCCAGCTGCGGCCCCTGCACAGACCCTGGCCCACGCAGGGCCCTCAGACCAGACCCACAGGCACCTGTGAGCAGCGTCTGCAGGAAAGCAAAGAACAAAGCACAGGACAGTCCCCTGTAAAGCCCCAGGGAACACAGGTACAGCACCCCGTGCTCAGCACCAGCATCCTGGAGTACAGCCTGTCCCCAACACCCCCTGTCCCCATCCCAGCCCTGTCCTCAGGCTATCAGTGGCTCCAAGGCCAAGCTAATGCCTTTCTAGCATCACTTCAAATGTCAGGCCAGATGTTGAGGCTTATCAAGTAATATTCAAGTGAATTGATGGTTATGAATTTGATTAGAAGAGTATGGGTTCCCCGTTAAGTGAGCAAGATTCTGGTAACTGCAGTTGTTTCCATCTTTTGGAACAAAATCCTGCTGCCTGCTTTCATCCCAGCAGCCAGCTGCACTTCACACACACTCCTCTGAACATGAAATTTCATCAGCAAGTAATTAACAAGTTAAAGCCCCTCTAGTACTGGAGACACACGCACACACAGCTGCAGAATCCATGAACCTCGGCCAGGGCTGGGGAGAGCTCATGTCCCTTCCTCTGCATATGGATGCTCCAGGAGGTTCATTCTTAACATGAACTGCAGGGATCTGCCCACACTGCCTGGAAAGGGCCAAGAGGATGTACCACAGTGCCATGAGCTCCCCGCTTGCTGCTGCTGGCCTCTGCCACCTGACAGAACCCACTCAGCCCAGCACACCACTGTGGGGTCCTGTGGAGCTGGGGGCAGTGGCAGTGCAGGAACTGTGACTTCCCCTGCAGCTAAAGGAAACCCAAAAGGCTCCCTGAGCATCCCCAGCACAGAGTGACCTCCCAATTTTCTAGTTAAAAGTAACCAAGCATGGTGCAATGCTAGTGCTCCCTGCAGCTCCGGTATATGATAACCCTGCACAGAGCAGAGGCAGGGAAGCCAGCGTGTCCCTTGGGAAGTAGGGGGTGAGCCAGCGGGGACATGGAACAGCCAGGCCAAGCTATAACAGTTTGGGTCTAAGTGTGTGAGGGAAAAAAGTGTCCTTGGCTGCAAGGAAAGGGGGAACGGGAGGGCAAGAGGAAACGAAAAAGCCTCAGTGACTCCCACTCTGCCTACTTTCCCGGGTTTGTGGGGCTCCCTCCCACAGCTGGGGTTCTGGCACCCGGCGCCAGCCTGGCTCGGGCTCTGCCGGGGCCAGCCCGGGCCCCGTCCCAGCTCTTCCATCAGCATCCCCACGGAGTCATCCAGCCACAGCCTGGCATCGCCGCAGCGCCCTGCTCAAAAGTCACAAGCTTCGGACGTCACAAACTGCACAATTCAACATAAAAGAACACAGACAAAGCTTGTTCCCAATGTCAGCCCGTCCCGGCTGCTCCGGGTACTGACAGTGCCCTGTTCCAAGCCCCATCCCCGCACGCCAGAGATCGGAGGAGCCTCAGCACTTCACGAGTGTCGCGGGGACTTCCCCGGAGTGGGGGGACCCCGGCATCCCCGGCACGCTGCCGCTCCCACGCTTCCTCCTAAGCGGGCAGGATCCTTTCCCAAGCGCAAAAAGTCTTCGGGATCCGACTCTTCCACCTCTGCCAGCGATCCCCCTCCCAGCACGGACGCGCCCCCTCTCTGCAATCCCGTGTGTCCCCCCCCGGCCGGAGCAGCCGCCCCGCCGGGAGCCCCCAGCCGGAATCCCCGCTCCAGCCCGGACCACGCGGTGCCCCTCGAAGCGCCCGCAGCATCCCGGATCCAGGGCGGGATGCCGTGTCCCCTCAGCTCCACCCGGGGTCCCCCAGCCCGCGTTCTNCCCCTCGGCGCCCGGCGGGACCCGGGGGGGCCTGGCCCGGGCAGGTGCGGGGGGGCCGCACCGCTGTGCCCGCTTATGTAAAGCGTTATGCAATGCTCCCACCGGGGCAGCCCCGCGGGGCACACAACGCCCCCGGTGCCCCTCTGCGGACCCCGGAGTCTCCCACCGACCAGCTGGATCCCAGCCCGGGCTCCGGGGAAATGTACGTTTTCCAGCCTTTTAAACACTTAGAGCTAGTCCGCGCCGAGCATCCCAAAGTGCCTCGGGAACTACCACCGGGGAAAAGAAACCCCAAAACGGGGCCCGATATCCTGCCCCCCACCAAAGCCCCCACTCACCCAGTCCCTCACAAGTGAGCAGGGGTGAGTGGAGGCCACGCCTGCACAGTCGGGGGGCTGGACCCCGCCCCGGTTCTGTCACGGTCCTTGCTCGCTGTAAGAGCACCCACCCAACACACCTGGCAGAACGGGCAGAACTGTTCTCCCTAAATTCACAGTAAAACCTGCCTGAGCCGGAGCTTCCCTCCCAGAGCCCCTGGGCACTGGAGGGGGCTCAGGAAGCAAACCACACGTGCAGCCCGGTGTTATTTCAAGGAGCTTCAAACCACACTGAAAGCTGTTTCCCAAAAGTGATGTTCTGGCCCTAAATTCTCACTTTTCTGACCTTTGAGAACTTAATTTCACAGCTCAGCAAACCCAGGTGCTGCATGCACAATCCAACAGCTTTTTTAAAGCAAATAGCATTAATTACTCAAGTAAATTCCTATTACTGGTAATTCTGAAGTTCTGCTGTTGTTGGGTGCAAACACATCTGAAGGGTTTTGGTGCTTCTGCGCAGCTGGGGAGCAGAGGTTGCTTAGCCATGCCAGCTGGAGAGGCTGTGCCTTGTCTGGGCCACAGAAAGGGAATTCAGACAAGCATCTCCCAAATCTGGGCAGTGACCTGCCTGCCAGAGGAGCTCTCATCTCCTATAAGTTAGGGGCTGAAGGCTGAAGAGAACAACCTGCCCAGAGAGAAGCTGTCCGTGTACCAGGTGGGCAGCTGGCAGATGGGATGCCCCCCAAGGGGGCCCAGCAGCTTGGCCCTCAGCTGGGTGTGTCAGCTGAAACAGCGGCCAGGACAGCCCTGGTACATGGAGTGGGATGGTCAGGCAGCAGCGGGCTCAGAGGCCGCGCTCTGCAGGGCCCGACAGCCGCAGGGAACCCCCGCCTGTGAGAGGGGAGAGAGCTCGGGGGGACAGCCGAGCTGCGGCCGCTGCTCCCGACCCTCATCCTCCCCGGAGCAGAGCCCTGGCTGCCGGCTGGCTCAGCCCAGCCTCAGCATCCCTCCAGCCCCTGCACCCGCTGCAGGAGGTCACGGGCAGGGAAGCAGCGATGGGATGGAGTTGGGGAATGAGAGAGAGGCCACGGAAGGGGCAGGGGAGAGGCCAAAACTCACCCTGCTGCCCCTGGAGCCCAGGAGCTGACCCACTCCTGCTTCAGCACAATTTTTACAGACCTGGGAGATTTAAAAATAAAAGCAACTTTCATTGAAAAAAAGTTTTAAAACCATGAGAAAAATTAAAAATTGGACTGTTCACATACCACATAAACAGTAATGCAGAGGAACAAATTGCATTGCTTAGCTCAAGCAAATATCCCTACGAGTAGATATTTCCCAATCCCTGTGGAAATGTTAAGCTAATGTGAAATTTATTAAAACCCTCCAGCTTTTAGCCTTTAGACTTTAAGGAGCTTCTTATTAGGTTCTTCAAAGCAATTAGAAGACACACATACACTACATTTCAATTAGGTTGAAAAATAATATCTGAGGCAAATCTAAACTCATTTTAAAATTAAATGCAGAAATCCCCCTAATAATTAACTCGGGGGTGGCGGGGGGGTTGAAGTTCTGGTCTCAAAGCCCTCCCATAGCCACACTGGAATGGCACAGGATTCAGATTAACTCCAGTGCACATGGGATGCAGCTCCCATTGGGAATCAGCTGTTTGGTCCAGGAATCCATCACCACCGAGGGGGCCGGGGCTTACCCAGCACAGACCCTTGGCCACATCGAGACCCGCAGGCAGAGGCTCCATCCCTCACTCCTCTAGCAGCCCCGGGAACGCAGCCTGGCAGGGCCGTGCTCCAGTGCCGCTCACACACAGACCCCTACCCAGACACAAACACAGAAACACAGAAACACACAGAAACACACACACACAAACACAGAAACACACAGAAACACACACACAAACATGCATACACACATACAAACACAGAAACACACAGAAACACACACACACACACATACATATGCACACACACACACAAACACACACACAAACACACACGGCCGCAAGGGTGCTGCTTATACCAGTGTTGGTGCCGCTACCGGTATCCTTACTGCAGCTGGTACCGCTGTCCATACCGGTGCCGGTGCCGGTGCCGGTGCCAGTATCGGTGCCAGTGCCGGTGCCACTAGAGGTCAGTGCCGGCACGGAGCAGCAGCAGCGGCAGTGCCGGAGCCCAGCCCCGCTCGGAAGAGCTGCCGCCCGCAGCCCCATCCGCAGTGCCCGCATCTCTCATCCCACGTGTCCGCACCTCGCACGCTTCATCCCTACATCCTCACATCCCCACATTCCATATCCCGCATCCTCTCAATCTCCACCAGCCTTGGATCAGGGGAAAAGCCCCATTGCTGCAGCAGAACCTCGAGCTGAAGCACTTGGTGGGTTTCCCCACGTCTGCTGTCCCCACTGCCACCCCGCTGCACGCCGGGGTCACCGCGAGCAGGGGCCGCCAGCATTCCTACTGAGGCACATGGCACTGAGATGTCTCCCACATGGGGTACAACAGGCAAGGAACTGAATGCCTCTGCCCAAGAGCCTCTGGAGCTCAGTCACACACCTGAGCCAGCAGCAGGGACCCCCCAGTTCTTCCTGAATTGGCATTCCTGCCATTTTTGCCTCATTATGTTGCTACCTCAGACTTGTTTGAGACGTGGCTGCTGTCTCTCGGAGCAAGTGGGGAGTGGGGAAGAGTTGCAGCGTAATTGCAGTGCAGGACACCACGGTGGCTGGATGCATCAGCAAAGGGACTGCCAGGTCATGTCCTGCTCAGAAAAGCTGCTAGTGAAACCAGTTAATTGTGGAACGGGTGATGGGAAACACGAGCTGCCTGCGTGCACCAGAGTGACCCCAGATTGCCAGGTGATCGGTGTGGAGGCAGCCGACGTTTCCCTGTGCCTTGCTGGGTGCAGAGGATGCGCTGCGCTCTGCTGCTGTCCCGCCCGGCAGGCTGCATCCCGGAGCAATGACCTCATTTACAGAGCAGCTCTCTGTCCCTGAGTGCCTGACCTTGACTGTTTGCAGGCTTGTCTTTTATCCAGTGGAAAATCAATGAAAATTGTACAAACCTTGTGGAACATGATGCACTCAGACATTCCCCCTCTCTCCTCTCCCCACCTCCCGTCTGTAGCTCACCGCTACTCAAGTTAGCACACGAGTTAGGGGAAGACACAGGGAGACATTAAAAACATCCACACACCCCAAACATGGCACAGTGCCCTGAGAGGGACAAGTGACACCTTGGCAAGGATTGACCTGAGGGTCACAAATGGGTGAGAGGGGCTCCACATGAGACAGCGCTGCTCTGAACAGGAAAAGCTGCACTCTCCCCCTTCACACGGGCATCTGTCACCTCTTAACAACTTCTCATGTCAAGAATTTATTTTTCAGAGAACACAAGTTGAGAGGAGACCCACACAGGAGTTGGCATGACTGGGTGAGCATTGGAATGTGCATCAGGTGAGGGTCCAGTCCTTGGCCATTACTGTGCAGAGATGTCACAATTGTTCTGTATCACACGTGGAGCATGTGCTTTGCTGCAGGCACAGGGCAGTCTGTCAACCACGGCACACCCTCGGTGGATCTGAGGAGCACAGACAACTCACTCAGAGCCTGGAAGCATTCAAGGTGACGGAAGGATGTGGGATGGCAGAACGATACCACAAACCATACTCTGTGGACTCCCCTGCAACTCCTCTGTGCGCTGGTTGTACACCGGGATATGCAGGATTGCAGCAGTTTTAATGTGAAGACGGCAGCACAGTTCAGCTGAGCATCAGAGCAGGAACACCGCACCCTCCAGGCACATTTGGGTTTAAGGGAAGGGGAATCAGCAGACTGTCAGCTGACGGGGAGGACGCTACCATTCTCCTGTGCCGTGCAGCATGGAACAGGCCACCGCATCCCAGCCTCCCTGCTGGAACAGAGGCGCAAAGGATTGAGTCATCCTTGAACGTGGAGCCACAGCCGGTCTGGCTGCCACAAACAAAAGGCATGAAAAATCAGTAATCACTTGAGTCAACAAGTTTTTCTCACCATCTCTCTGACCACAGCTTTGCTGGTTTGACCCACTGGTTTCCTGGCTGCAGCCGGTACCGGCCCGCATTTGACTCGCAATCCCCCGAGCGGCGGTGGCAGCGCAGCCCCCGCAGGGACACACCGCCGCTGCCTCCCCCGCAGACCCAGAGCCCCGCTCCGACCTCCTGGGGCTGCTCGGGGGGTCCCCGCACCCGGGGCCGAGCGGGCGGAGGCCGCGGGACCCGCCGGGGCAGCATCGGCCTCCGGCTTCAGGACCGCGGACAGCGGCGGGGAGCCGGGCGTCCCGGGGGAGGGAGAGCACACGAGGGTCCCCGGGCAGCGGAGCCCCGGCCTCGCCGGAGGTCCCGGGAGCGGAACGCAGCCGCACCGAGGATCCAGGGGAGCGGGACCCCGAGAGTCCCAGGGAGCTGAGCCCCGCTTCACCGAGGGTCCGGGGGAGCGGCGCCCCGGCCCCTATGCGGCTCCCCCGGCAGCGGCCCGGGCCCGGGCAGAGTCCCCGGCGCGGGGTCTGTCCCCGCGGCCGCCTCCGCCCTCCCCGGCGGAGCTCCCCAGTTCCGGTCACGTTGCCG
>VXAC01005366.1:801136-816280 GCA_013399225.1 Rhipidura dahli | reverse complement strand
CCGCCCCGCCGGCGGTCTGTCCGCTGCCCCCCCGAGCCCTGCCGGGACCGCCGCCCGCGCCGACCGCTGCGGAGCTCGGCGCCGGCACCGGGCAGTGTCGCTGCCGAGACCCCAGCCTGCGAGCGGCACCGCGCCGGGGAGGAGGGTTGGCCCGGAGCGGCCGTGATGGGCCCGGTTCCGCTCCCGGAGCGGAGCTGGATCCATAGTGAATTCCCTCGGAGCCGGGAGGAGAAAGCACGGCCTTGCCTTCAGCATCCGCAGCCCCCTGACAAGCCTCGCTGGGGCTGTTCCTCAGGGGGTTGTGCTCAGAGAATTGCGAGAAAACACAATAATTTATAATCAACATCTGAATTGGTTTTATCTGTAAATAGATACTGACAGATAATGAATAGCAAACAGCACTCCAAGTGTAATTCTGCCTCTGCTGAGATAGGGGAAGGTTTCCCATTGACTTTTCCAAGGCCGGGATTTCACCTCTGGTTTCTATTCCTGGCATTGCCACTGCCTCTGTGACCTTCTGCAAGTTTCTGAGCTTCCTGCTGCCTGATTTCCCTACATTTAAAGATACACTGGCTTAGTGGCATGGCTGCAAAGTTTATCTTTATATTCTTTGAGCTGTAAATACCAAGCACTATGGATTTCTAATGTGTATCAGTGTTTATTCCTGCGTATGTTTTAATGGGATGGAGAAGGGGTTGCTGGCAACCACAGCAGGACAAATTATCGACCTGTTCCTGCAAACCTCATGTCCTCTGACTCCCAGCTGATTTGCCATTTATGGGGAATAATAATCACACAGATAAGGGCCGGACCATGGGGTGACAGTGTGCATACAGAGGTACGTGGGTATGCAATACTGCATCTCCCCTTCAGGTGCATCATTGGGATGGAGGGCTTTTTTGGGTCAAAGTTTTGGGAATCTGATTTACATTGAACAGCAGACTTAAGCACAGTTTTGCTCTGGAAGCAAATTCTCAATCAATCTGTCTGTGCAAAGGAAATCAGCTCTCTGTAGACTTGCAACTGAATTTGTCATGGTAGCTGCTCCAAGAGGCTGCTTAAGTCATTTCGGTTTGTGAAATAAGAATTTGATAAATTAGGAGGAAATTGTAAATCTCACTGGAGTTTTCCAACAGCACTTTGAAAGAAGCAGCTGAGATCAGGACTCCCAATATGTCCCAAAGGCCGTGGTTGCATACTTAAATGACAAGGGGTGCAGAAAAAAAATGTGGTTTAGAGGCAGGCACACAGGAAGTATCAGCACTCAAGGCCATGTCCACAGTCACTCCATGTGGGGAATTGGAGGGTGCTGAGCCCAGTGCTGCCTCATCAGTTCTGTGCTCAAAATCTGGGAGGATCAGCAAGGGAACCTTGTTCCTGGAAAGCTCTCCGTGGTGGAGGAAAGCCCGGTGGATGTCCAGCCTCCAAAGCTGGAGAGAGCTGTTCAGCCAGAGCTCTACAGGGAGCAGGGGCCAGCTCAGGCTGTAGGTGTCACCTTTGAACAGGGGCAAACCACGCTGCTCAGCTGATTGCTGCCTCCCTCGCTGCTGTGTGTGCACATGGACAACTCTCAGAAGCACAAGGGCACAGAGCATCCTTCACGCCCAAGAGGATATCACTCACTATTGGCTTTTACTATGAATGACATTGTTTTCTAGAGTTGTAACCTCATACATAGCTCGTCAAAATCACAGAGTACATGGACACCGTGACAGCTTCCATCACCAGTTGCCCTGGCATCTTAGAACTAGTCTGGAAAGGAGAAGTAACAGCTACAGCAGTGAGGGAGGGATCGAAGTGGGGGCACCCAAGCCCGTCCCTGTTTGCTGCAGTACAACCACCCTTCTGGGAGCCACACTCACCCAGCTGGGCAGGAGGAAGGACAGCTCCAGGCACCGTGCTTTGGCTCTCGTGTCTGTGGCACAGGGTGGAAGTTCCTGACATGGTTCACTGGTGTTGCGAAGCCCTCGGCACAGGGAGTTTTGGTGTAGCCAGCTGGGAGCTGTGTGACCCTCTAAGTGTTAAACCAGCCAGGAGCAGCAGCTAATCCTTATTAACTCCCAACACTGTCCAAGGATCGAGCTGTGTGAAATGACAGAAGGCACACATCAAACCAAAGGCTCAGGATGCTGCTGCAATCCCACTTGCCTTCAGAAGCCTGGAGGAAAGATACCAGCTGTTGAGTTTGGTTCTGAAGCCCTTTGGAGTCACAGGTGGACACTGCCTCGGTGACACAAACCTGGGTCACCGAGGGTCTGCTGCCCTCCGGTAAAGTTAGGAACACTCAACACCGATGCTGCTGAAGCCTCAGGATGAGATTGCGGCTTCCTTAACAGCCTTGGCTCTTGCATCATCACCTGCGAGGCAGAGCTGTGAGACCTGCAGAGGGCACGACACGGATCTCTAATCACCCTTGGGGCTGTGAATGGTGAACAGCAGCAGCCTCGGGTCTCCACAATCCCCGGAGAGCTCTTCCCATCACTGTTCTTGGGCAACAGCACAACTGTTCCCAGCAGTGTCCTCATTTCCAGTGAAGGCAGCTCCTGCCCTGCTTGCCTCCGTGTCCTTCCCCTGTCTGCCTTTGTGTCCTGCCCCCACGTCCTGCCCTTGCCTCCCTCTGTGCCCTTAGTACTGTGGGAGGTTCATGGCTAAACAAAACAAGGTGCTCACTCTCTGATGAGGGCCCTCAGATGTTTCTGCCACAAGCTGAGAGCTGTTTCTCAAGGGAAAACATAAAACTCATGTTGGACAGGCAAAGCTGATTCACTCCCACTATGGATTTCCCACTGCAGTTCTGGAGACAGACTTTTTTCCCCACATACACAGGTAAATTATGAAGGCTCTTTGCTTCCAAATCAGAGACAACAAACAGATCTCAATTCCAGATTTTTTGTCTTTGACTTTCATTGCAGCTTGATACCTATCAACTATTTATTTTTGAAGGAAAACATTTTCATTGGTTAAAAAGGAAGAGTAATTTCCTACTTAAGGGGAGTAGGGAAAGTTCAATGGAAAACTTGCAGCCATTTCTACTAAAGACATTTCAACTAGACAGAACAAAGTGCTTGAAAATAGCACTACATGTCCCCTGGGCTTTGGCCAACCTACTTTCTGATGTTTCCTGAGATGAAGTACCACAACTCCCATCCAGAAGCTCAGCCCACCACGGCCAGGGCTGGCAGGAGGGTGTACCCATGGTGTGGTTTGCATTCCTGGTCTCTGGCAGATGCCAGATAACTCCCATAACTCCTGCACTGGCACCAGGACATACAGCCCTCCGAGGAGGATGGCCTGGCCAGCCCCAGCCCCTGGCACAGCTGGGTTTGACACCTTCCATGAGGACAGCTACGGGAGAATGCACTTTGGATCACAGCTTTACCAGCAGGGTGGGTGCTCAGCTGTCCCCACCCAGCCTGCACCCATCACCTCACCAAATACAGGGACATGGAGACCTGACTGGAGAGTCATCACAAACCTGCAGAACCTTTGGCAGGAGCTAAGCTTTGACCTTGGGGCACTGCCAAGACCCCTTACTCCGGGACTGAGCTTAAATGCATTCTGGTTGCAGGAGTTGCAAAATGCTCTATGTGACCATGCCAGGGCTGCTAGAACAGTGAGCCACAGTGCTCATTTGCAGTTTCTGTAGAAAGAAAACTGGAGTCTGATGTGGGAAGCAGCTGCCTGGGGACAGGATGATGCACTCCATCCCTCAGGCTTGTGGCACAACACCTCCCCATAAAATCATTTAGGCTGGAAAAACCTCTCAGGTCATTGAGTCCAGCCACTCACCCAACACTTCCAGGTTACCTCGATTTCCTGCAGCTTCCCTCCTTCTGGGCTGTGTGTGGGGAGTGAGGACAGATTCCACACGCCACAAAATGGTATTTCCTGGGATGAAGGGTTCTTTCAGGAGTTATTTTTATCTCCCTGTGCAGCAGCACAGGTGGGTGGCTTTTGCAGCTGCTGTTGATGTGGTGATGGACCCCAGCCCAGCTCCACTGCCTGGCACAACCTGCCAGCAGCTCTTGTCTGCCAGGCAAATTACCAGGGAAGATGTTTCTTCTCCTGGAAGACGACATGACTCTCCTTGCCATGCAGTGCTGATCGGGTTAGACAGAGCATATTGTATTTTTCATGTGCTGGATCGCTTGCTGCAGTTGCTGCTGTGTAATGTGGAGCTTGTCAAGTGAGAGCCAAAATCATCTCTGGTGCAACTCCCACCTGGGGACAACGGGGAGCAATCCTGTCCCAGATGCATCCTACTCAGTGAAAAAATATTTCCTAGGGCTGGTTTCAGAACAGACATGGATGTTAGGATGCCAGGGTTCATGCAGCAGGACTTTCTACCTGTGCAGTGTCACAGCAGGCAGGACAGGAGCTGGCCCCAGAGGAGCTGGAAGGTGATAGGGCTGAGGCCATTCCCTGGGCATTGGCTGGGCAGGGCTGCTTTGCCCACAGCCACAGTCCCCGTGGAAGGGGTCGAGGAGAGCAGGCACCACTCTGCACACCACAGGCTCTGTCCCCCACAAGGGCTCCGGGGCTGGGGCTTGCAGGCCCAGCGCACTGCTGCCCATTTCATCACCAGCCATCTCCACTCCCCGCAGGCCTGGACCGTGAATTTGGTTGCGATGGAGACCGTGTCCCTGGAGCACCAGATCCAGAGCGTGCAGCGGCACATCGCCTTCCTGAAGAAGGAGCAGATGGAGCTGCTCCACGACCTGCACCTGGAGATCCTCCGCTTGCAGAAGCACTGCTCAGGTGAGCGTCAGGGTGGCCATGGCATGTAGGAGCTGACCACTCATGGAGCCCCTTGGGCAGGAAAGCTCCTGCTGGCACCCCAGGGTGCTCACACAGCCGCTCAGCAGGACGCAGAGGAGGCGAGTGCCAGTCTGCAGCACGAGGCTCGGGGCACTGCCTGGCTGTGACTGTGGCTGTGGCTGTGGGGTGCACAGCTGCCAGCCCCCCACCCACAGCCCCACTGCAGCAGTGTCACAGTCCCCTCGAGCCACCCCTGCAGGAGTGACGGTTCCCCAGCCTTCTGCCACCACTGAACTCATTCCAACTTGTGCTGCTGCTCTCATCAATAATTCAGCCATAGCTAATTACTCCTTGTCTTCCAGCCTCTTATTCTCCCAGATTCCTGGGAAACAAAGAAATGTCTGCACTGATAAATTGGCTATTTCTCCCCATCCCTTCTGAGCTTTTGCTGTTCTGTTTCATTGCCTTCTGCCCTGATGCTGTTGTTTCTGACTTTTTCACTATTCCCTTGGTCTCTCTGAGGTATCCCTGTGTGAAAGGCTCTCCCCCTCAAAGAGATGGTTCTCAGCTGCCCCTCAGGGGTCATGGGGACAGTACTGAAGCAGAAGCCCACCAGCCCCCTGGCACCAGCACAGAAACTGGGACCCCAGGCTGTGCACTTGCTCAGCAGGATGATGTCTTTGAAAATAGAAAACTGCTTTGGTTTTCATTTGAAATACATCTGAGACTCCAAACCTATTATTTTAGCTTCAGAAAAAATAGCACAATGGCCATTGATTCCCACTGGGGCAGTCGGGAGTGCTGAACGCTTTCCAGAAACTGCATTACGTTCTCAGGTACTTCTGACTTCTCACTATAGATTTGTTTTCCAAGACAGACAGGCAGAGCAGCCTGAGCCAAGCGTTCAATTTCAGGAGGATGGCAGTGATGAGGATTAGAGTCAACATGAAAGCAGATTAAAAGAAAAATGTAGGGCAAAGATTAACCCTTTGAACTCATTTTCAGGGGAAAAAAATAGCCCCCAAAGAGCTGAATGCTGCTGCTGCCACTCTCTTCCTCTGCTCAGGGCTGTCAGTGGTTGGGTGGGCTGTGATAATTAATTCAAAAGGGACTGTCTGTAAGAGTGCGGGGTAAAGTGTACTCCAGCAGGTCCCTGAGCTGCCCTTTGTGAGCTGGTGCTGTAGCCTGGGGCTAGGCAGCGAGCAGGCAAAGAGCAACAGAGAGGAGGTAGCATGTTGGGGCTGAGCAGGCAGGTAGGTGCTGCAGCCCCTGAGATTTGGAAGCTCCGTGTTGCCCTGGAGCAGGGCAGCATCCTTCTGCAGGCACATGATGCTGGGATGAGGCCTTCCCCGCTTGCATCACGTGCAGAGGCAGCGATCAGCCTGGAGCAGTAACTTATGAAATGCTTTGGGTGACAGCTTACACTTTGGTCTATTTTCAATCCACTGCTCTGCTCTTTGTCCTGGTTTAAAGCAATGAAAATGGTTCAGCAACTCTCTTAGAAAAAGGAAAGGCATTGTCAGAGGAGCAGAGCCATGAGGCTGCTTAATAACATATAAATTGCCAGAGTTGCCTATTTTTAGCTCGGCCTGTGGCTGGTGCTCTGAGACGGCCACACTCCCATGTGGGCTGGGCAGAGATAGCACTGCAGCCACAGTGATGTCCGGTGCCCCAAAGGGAGCACAGAACGGGTGGGATGCTCCTCCTCAGTGCTGTTGCATTTCTCTTCCAGAGCTCACCCACGACCTGGAAATGAAAGAGCTGGAGGCCCGCCAGCAAGGTAAGAGCACAGCTTTGGGCACGAGATAAGGCACAGTGTGTGCGGGGTGGAGGCCACCCCAAGAGCCTTCGGCCAGAGGGGCCCATCAGGGCTGCAGCGAGGGGACCCGGCGCTTTCCTAGGGGGCGGTGGGGCTGTGGGTATCTCTGGGAAAGCAGCGTGCACAGCCTGCTGACAGCCCACAAACGCCGGTGATGCCCGGGAACCCCGCGGCCGGCAGAGGATGCTCTGTGAGCAGCCTGGCTCCTCTCCCTCCTCTGTCCCAGAGACGAAGCTGAAACTCCTCCCTGGCGCTGCCTGGGCACGGTCCCTGGCACCAAGCCCCAGCCTGTGCTGTGTCTTCAGTGCCAGGGCAGCCAGTCCCAGGGTGGGTGCGGGCTGCTCTCACTGGGGCCAGCGGGGTCCTTGCCTTTGGCACCCTCACGCAGTGCCATGGCTGGTTCCACGGGAATTCCCAGCTCCCAGCCCCTCCCAGGGAGCCAGGGGTCCCTTCCCTGCACCGGTGGCTTTGCCGGCAGAGGGCCTGGTGCCCAACGTGCCAGGTGCCATCGGGGTGTCACCAGCCACAGGGCACTGAGTCTCGTCCATGGTGCCTGCCCATCCTTCAGCCTTTTAGAGCTGCACAATCACTTTGCCACATTTATGGGGCAGCACCTCATTTACGATGCCATCAAATGATTGCTCTTCTAATGCCACTCATGCAATAATTACTGCCTGCAACTGCCTCCTTAAGACCTCATTATAAAGCTGCAGAAACACTGAGGAGCTGAGGCTGTAAGTGGCTGCCAATCACATCATAAAAAGCAGATTATTGCAGAGGATGGGAGCAGGTCTGGGCAGGCCAGGGAGCACGGGCAGGTGCCAGCCTGCACCCTGCCAAGGGCTGGGTGCTGGAGTGAGCAGGTAGCCAGGGCTGGGGTCAGGAGTCCAGCCCAGCCCTCCCACCGCCCACCGGGCTGGGCCCCAGAACCGCGATGTGCGAATTCCCTGAGCTGACTGGCCATCCTGCCCCAGGACAGCTCTCCCTGGAACCCGCTGCCACCTCCCAGGACGGAGGCTCCTTCCCTGCTGAGCGCAGCCCAGCTCCTCCGCAATCTTGGATTAGCATCTCCATCCTCACTAACCAGGCTTTGGAGTCACAGGGCTTGAGGCCAAAAGTCCCTCCAAAGCTGGGCTGATGGTTTCCCTGCACCATTTCCTTTTCTCTCCCAGCCCATGTGCTCCCCCACACCCTCTGCACACATTCAAAGTCACTTATAGGGTGAAAAACTAGTTACCTAGAGAAATTTTAAAACTGCAGCAAGGTAGAGGCAGCAGGTTCCATGGCAACAACATCCTTCACTGAAAGCGCCTTTTGCTTTCACCCTGCATTTTTGGGTGTTACACATGGCACCGTGCCGGCAGCCCGTGCCGGCGTTCCTGTGCCTGCGCTGGCAGTGAGCCCACGCTCGGGCAACCCACAGGGAATTTTGGATCCCGGCTTCAAGGGGCACCCGAGCAGCCTCAATGGCACTGCTGGGACATGCTGGCACCATGGAGGGGTCAGCAGCCACGTCCGCGTTGGGAGCACACGGGGACCTGCCAGGAGCAGTGGGGCTGAGCCCCTGCTCCCTCTCCTGACCCCTCTGTGCCTTGACCCACAGATGTCCTGGACCGCGAGCTGGAGGAGAAGTGCCGGGCGATGGAGGCCCAGCTGCAGGAGAAGGAGAAGGACAACCTGGAGCTGCGCAAGGAGCTGCAGCACAAGGAGACGCTGGTGGCTGCGCTGCGGTCCAGCCTCCGCAGCAAGGAGCGCCGGTTCCTGGAGGAGCTGAAGCGCCGGAGCCACCGCGTCACCATCCTCGACACCGAGCTGCAGAAGCANGCGCCGCCGCGGCCCCCCGGGGCCAGAGGCACCCACGGCAGCCCCCGCAGGAGCCGGCGGCCAGGGCCAGGTCGGCCAAGGGCGAGCCCGGCAAGAGGCAGGGGTCCGGTGCCCACGGTGCCCCCCGCGCCCAGGAGTAAGGCGGCGAGGGGACGGCGCGGCCAGAAAGGCCTGAGCCTGGCGGCACCGGGGCGGGCGCCGGCCGAGGTTCTTTCCCCCATCCCCTTGCAGGGGAAGGGGCAGCCGAAAGCGGAGCCCTGACGCACCTCCCGCCCGCCGGCAGCCGGGGAGAGCCCCTCTGCCCGAAAGGTCTGAGGCAGGGATGCTACCGGCAATGCTGCGGGACAGGGGAGCATCCAGCACCCGGGCTGGGAAGGGGACGCGTCCGAGCGCCTGTCCGGAGCTTCCAAGGAAAGAAAGAGAGAAAGAAAGAAGAAGCGTTTCTGAAATTAGATCTTCCTGCTGCTGTGGCCCTCAGAGTGGGCGCCGGGTTGCTGTCGCCGGCCGGGGTGCTGGACGGTGGGGTGCAGCAGCAGCAGGCTGTGCAGCACAGGGCTTGGCACCGCGGGACAAGCTCAGCCAGGCGCCCAGCCCGGCCACCACCGGCACCGGGCACCGGACAGGGCCCAGGACATCACCGGGAAGGTTCTCCAGAACGCGGGCAGCTGAACGAGGTCGATCCTGTGGGTGACGGAGGGATCCCCTTCCACAAGGACAGTGCTGCTGTGCTGGCCGGGCCCTATGCTCGCTCCCCTGTGCAGCGGTGTGCCTGTCTGCAACACGGATTTCCCCCTCATCGCGTTCCCACGCAGGACTCGGACAAGGCAGCTGGACAAGAGCCGAGATTAGCAGTCCTGCTGGACTCCTTGTGGCTGCTCGGCCACTGCAGCCGGGTTCCATGTGCTGCTGGAGCAGGGCTGCACCCTGTGCCCCCTGCACAGGGCTCTCCTCGGCACCAGCATTTTGGTTCTCAGTCACATCCACAGCCAGGTCTGGGTTGCTGCTGAGGGCTGAGCAGCCCCCCGGTCCTCCCCATCGCCTCCCGTCCTTCCCAGCACAGCGGCCATGCACAGCTGCCTTCGCCCCGCTGCGGCAGCCTTGCCCCATTTCCAGCCAAACTGTCAGCTTTGCAATCCACTCCTGGGTGTTGCGAAACGCCGTGAGGAAGGGAGGGCTCTGGCGGCCAGGCAGGGCAAAGGTCTCTCTGCTCCAGAGCTGCCGGACCTGTGCTGCTCAGGGCAAGCCAAGGGGCGGGTTTCACCCCGGCATGTGGGCTGCCAGCCCTGGCTGGCCCAGCCGGGACCCGGCCCCTGCCTGCAGCCAGTGCCCTGGGAGAATGGAGGGCAGCAGCCTCCCACGGCACCCTCTGTGGCTGGCGTGGGCAGGAGGGAGCTGCAGGGTGCGATCAGACCCTATTTCCTTCCAATTCAGTTTGAAACCTCTAGAAAGATATCACCCTCGTAGACCAGTGTGACTCGGCCTGCCCGCACTCACCCTCAGTGTGCCCGTGCAGTCAGAGCTGTCTATTTTTGTAGTTCAATATTTATATACTCTATTAAAATGCTTTTATGAGGTTCACAGCAGCAGTCACCAAGCCAGCTCTTTGGTAAAAACGAACCCCAAAGTGTACAAGCTGCACTAGCAAGACAGAATTTAGCAGCCTTTGTACCTTTTCTTTGGCTGTTGTGTGACTAGTCAGGCTTTGCAGGGCAAGACCCCTCTTGCTCTCCCAGGGCACCCCTGAGCGTTGAGACTCCCAGCAGCTCCCATGGTCCCCAACACACCCCTGGGTTTGGGAAAGAGCCCAGCAAAGCCACGCTGGGCAGGGCCCCTTCACAATGCTCAGGCATTGTGTGCAGCTCCTGGGGCATGAAAGCTCTAGTGTTTCTCTCAGGTTCTGAGAGGTTCTGCTGCAGATTTGTGTCTCCTCCGTTAGGGCGAAAGAGGTGACGCCTGTCCCTGCGTGCTTGGCTGTTCCCGCAGCTGTGGTGTGCACGGCTGTTTCCCATCCTTCCTAGACAATCCTGATAGACACAGTACGTCGCATTTTTATTGGAAACTCCTTCATGGGATCATGGTGTTTATGACTGACCTGAGCGTTGAAAAGTGGAGGGAGAGGTATGATCCTTCTCCTGTGTAAATACCTTCCTAGCAATCATCATCCGTAGTGCCTAGTATGTAAATGAGGCAACCCTGTCTGAGCTGCAGGGTCCTTTCCTCTCCGCCGGTAATTAGCAGCTTGCTCAAGGGGTTGATCTCATTCCCAGTGCCCCATGCCTCCCCTCCCCACGGTGCTCCCGCTGCGGGCGGGCAGCTGGGCAGGTCTGGGGCCCCGTGGCCGGGCAGGCAGAGCTCGGCAGCCGGGGGGGCTCCAAAGGAACGGACGGGGAGCTCCCCAGTTCCCCCCTTCAAGCCAATGTAATGTGCTTGGGAATGAGTTGTCAGGGCGAGCCCTGTGCTTTTCCTTGGGCACATCTGCCTTGGAGCAGGAAGGATCAGCTCCTGCGTGCTGTACCTGCTTCAGTCACTGCTGCTTTTCTTGGGGGGGAGGGAAGCTCTAGAAATACTATATATACACTTATATATATATATATACACAGACGCATACATGCACTTGTTTTGAAGGGAAAACACTGTATGATTGTAATAGAAATAATGTTGAGATAAATTATTTTAATCTTTGTATTTATATAAAATGATCTAAAAGATCAAAATGATAAAAAAAAAAATCAAAAAGACAGTATTCCTATTTTTTACTGAGAAGGCTGCTGGAGCCACCGGGAGCCTGAGAGCCACTGGGGCCCAGGCAGGGCCTGCCCTCCCCTCCTCGGGTGGGGGGCTCTCACAGACTCCCCCCTCGCACTGTAAGTTATCCCTTAGCCTGTAAGGTGTAACAGGGACCCGTAGGTGCATTCAGCCCGCGCTCTGCACTCCTCGGGCGTCCAAAGGGCGCACGCAGCTGCGACCTGTGCCACGCGCCCGAAAGCACAGACTGAGGAGCGCAACCGCCGACACCTACGTGCTCTGTGGGGAACGGGCAGTGTTTGATGTTGACTTGTAAAGCTTAATGATTAGACTGGAAATGGAAGCATAGCAATAACGCTCGGTTGTTAAACAACGTCTTGTGTGTGTAAACCACCACGTGCTGAGAGCTGTCTACAGACTAACAGCCGGGCTCCTCTCCTCTGCACCCCCTTTCACTCTGTAGCTCTGCAGAGGCTTATAGATTTGATGTGTTTGGTTTGCTAATCTCTCTTTTCCTTATTATTATTATATTACTATTATTATTATTTTTCCTAATGCTATCTGAGAAAGCGATGTCTCAAATGCACCTTGCAGCGGGTGTGGGGTGAGCAGTGGATGGGGGAAGATGCACCTGCTGCACTCGCTGTGGCAGAGCCAGTCCTGGCAATGGGGTGCACACTCCCCTGGACTTCCTTTAACCCCTGGGCAAATCGGCCAGGAAGTTCTCCTTCTTGATCCTGTTAACTAAAAAGCCATATTTTCTGAATGTGTTTGCTGGGGTTAATCTACGTGCTCCTGGCCATGTCCTTCCCATCCGCACCAGGCTCCCAAGCCTCCCTCTGCTGTGCAGCTGTGTGCTGAGACAGTCTGAACTGGGGCTAGGCCCTGCTGGCTTGCCAGGGGAAGCTTTCTGTGAGTCACCTTACGGCAAGCAAAGCCAGGTTCAGGGCCTAGCTGGTAGGTGCTCTGGAGGGACTGAGGGGTGCTCTTTCCTGGGTGCCCAGGAGAGGTGGCAGTGACAGAAGAAGCAGCTGGAGCCAGCAGTGTGAAGGGATTGCTCTGCTTTTCCCAAGTTCTCCCCAAGCTCTCCACACCAGGAAGGTGAATCAGCAGCACAACAAGGGACTTTGATTTCTGTGGCTTAGGTGAACCTCTCAGAGTCCTTGTGTACAGCCTTGTGAACTGGCTCCTGCTGCCCCAGTGAAGCCACCCTGCCTTTTTCCTAGAGCTCCAGCCCTCACATCCCAGCAGCCCAGATGAGCCAGTCTCGCTGTAGTGACGCCGCAGCCGCCTCGGTGCACGCCTGTTCTTGTCACCCTCCTGCACTGTCGGCGCCTGGCTGCCAAGTCCTACAGGAATGCAACAGGAGGGGAGAGAACTCCCTTACGCCCGTGGGTTGCCTCATGCAGGCATCCCAGATCTGCAGATAAGATCAGCAGTGCCGGGCTGGTGAGCGGGAGGAGCTCAGCATCGATGAGCACAGCGGCTGCGGAGGAGCCACCAGACACCGCGGGCTGTTAAAGCACAAGGATCAAAGCACCGTGTCCCCTCGCCATCAGAGCTGCCCTTTGCTCCCAGGCCCCCATTTCTGCCTTTGTGTCCTCCTTGCCAGCCCTGGCCGTGCAGGGACGCCGCTGTCCCAGCCCCATGAAGGGATGGTGCCTCTGGGCAGAAGGACACGGAGGGTGACACTCCGTACTGTCACCACATCTGATCCCTTCGTCTCACCCTCCCTCTCCTCGCAGCTTCGGGCAGGAACAGGGCAGTGAAGCTGCTGGTGTGAGAGAGGAGCACCCAACCCACACCCAAACGGTGCCTGGTCCTCCCTGGCCAGGGTGTGGTTATGCCTCCTGGCTCTTCCCGATAGATTTCAGTGATCTTGCAGCTTCCAAAAGAGCTCCCGTTTCCTGTTGTTGCAATTATCGCAGGAATTAGACTGTCAGGCCCTGGGAATCCCCCAAATCTTTGCATGTCTGAAGCGGCAAACCCCTTCTGCCCAGGGGCTGTGGGCTTGGCGCTGAGCTGCAGCCCCTTGGCCCTGCAGGGACGAGCACTGTCTGTGTGTTTCAAGGTCGCTGTCACCCCAGTGGGTCGAGGACATCACCTCTGCCTGGCCAGAGCTGTGCTGGGACCCCTGGGAGGGCTTTGGCAGAGGGATGAGGAGGGCAGCACTTCTGGTCTCAGCTCCCCTGGTCCCAGAGCAGCTGCAGTTTCGTTGGAGCAAAAATATTGTCCTTGGCTGAGTGTGCGAAGCTCAGTGAGAACAATAAACGCCTGTGCCTCGTGCTGGGGAGCGCCGCCGCCGAGGGACACATGCCAAAGGTTTGACACTGCTCTGCTTTATTTGAATGTTCATTTTTCTACATGTCTCCATTGTTTGCCAGGATGATATTCATGTCGACTTTGCTTTTTAACCAAGTGCTTTTCAAAATGTGTTAGCAACCAGAGACTAGAGTATGGAGCTGTACTTTAGAAGCTGTTGTAATATGCCTTTTTCTTAATAAAGACATTGAAATCTGCAGAGGGTTGTGCTGTCCTACGCCAGAACCCAGGACGTTCCACAGCTCTGGGGAGTCCTCAGAGTGACACCCCAGTTCTTACAGGGGCCCTGCAGGTAGATGGGGGGATCATTATCAGGATCTGGAGTGCCAGGACAAGGGGGAATGGCTTCCCACTGCCAGAGGGCAGGGTTAGATTGGATTTTGGGAAGATTCTTCCCTGTGAGGGTGGGCAGGCCCTGGCACAGGGTGCCCAGAGAAGCTGTGGCTGCCCCTGGATCCCCAGCAGTGCCCAAGGCCAGGCTGGACGGTAACACCGAGAAACAGGAAATAAATTCTCCCATCAGTTTGTGTGGGTAGAAAGTCGACATTATTCAGTGCTGGGTACATGGGGGCCTGTTCCACCTAACATGCATGGCAATTATCAAAACTTTTAACAATTTCTATATTTTACCAAACAATGGAATTAGTGTTCATTTGCTACAAGTTACTTAGTTCTCTTATTAATTAGTATTCTCCCTTCTATTGGTTAATGATACTCTAACGTCTCATGCTAATTATTCTTTCTATTCCTCTGGGTCGGTCAATTTCTTGTCAATTTCTTGCATCAGGGCCACAGACCGCCCCTGCCAGAATTACCTTTTGCCCATTTGGAGCTGATTTCAGCACAATCACTGAGTTGGTTTTATTAGTTATTCCTTATCTTGGGAGTCCTGCCAAATGTCCTTGAGGCCCATAAATTCTGCACTCTTTGTGTCCACTATTAGTGATAGATCCTTCTTCCCAAGCGATGGTCACCTCCTCCCTCAGGTCTCAGATCACTGAATCATGTCAAGCCCTTTGTGTTTCTAACTCATGGACATCACTTAGAGCTGGCTGGCTAGCTGCTATCTGTTTCATGGATTAAACATCCCTTCTTGCTGATTAGGCTTGAAAGTTACAAAGATCAAACATTAAAGAATATCCTTTCTTAACAAAGTTTGTTTGGTTTGGGGTTATTTTTTTTCTTTTGTTTTTACGTATCGCCAAACACTCTTTGTTACAATTAAAGATTTTCCCAACGTTTCCCCCAGGGATGCAGAGACTCCTCTTTAAATAACTATAACCACGTCGGTAACAAGGGGGGCAGGAGGGACCTGCACCAGCCAAGGTGTCCCTGGCAGGGGGCACAGGACTGGGGGTCCCTTCCGACCCAAACCCTTCCTCACTCTCTTGTGCTCCATGGCCGCCGGGGCAGCCCCTGCGCCCCCTCCCCTGGAGCCTCTGTCCCTGTCCCTGTCCGGGCCCGGTGCTCCGGGGCCCACGAGGCCGGCACAGGCCGCTCCCGGCTCTGCCAGCGCGGCTGCCGGGCACCGCCTCACCCCGGTGCCCCCCGGTCACCTTGCGGCCTCCGGGAAGGACGCAGGCAGCCGGCGACCTTCACCGGGGCTTGCGAGGGGTCTCCCCGGGCCGCACCCGCGTGCGGCGGGGCCGGGGCCGAGCGGGGCCGTGCTGGGCCCG
>VXAC01005366.1:737868-800667 GCA_013399225.1 Rhipidura dahli | reverse complement strand
GGGGCCGCTCCCGGAGCGGGTGGGCGGCCGCGGGCGCTCCCGGCGCGGGGTGCGGAGCCGAGCTCGGTGCGGGCACCGCGTGGTGCTGCCCGCGCACGGACACGGGTGTCCGGGACTGGTGGGCAGCAGAGGGCTGGACCCTCCTGGAAGTTCGGGCTGCGGGCGCCACTGACATGTTAGAAAATACTCAGAAGCGAGAGCTTTCCTAGAAAGGGCAGAGGCTTGTTCGATATCTCAGCTGGAAATTGCAGGTTTTAACTAGTTACTTGCTGGCTGTTCTTGCTCTGTGTCGGAGGCTGAGTGGCTCAGGCCAGGGACAAGGTGCAGCTCCTGACTGTTCTCAGTGCCATCTCCTGGGCTGGCACCGACCCTGAGATATTTCCATCTGCCCTGGGTTTGCTCAGTTTCGTGCTTCATATCTTAAAGAACTTAGAAGCCTGAGCACCCATCTCAGCCTCAGCTCTTTTTTCTGATCTCCAAAGTACAAGAAAAAGGGATAGAAGCAGCATGGCTTGTGGTGATCCTCATCCTGAGGCACGTGAATCCTGATTGACCCGCATGTCGCTTCCATCCCCCCCGATTTTATGGTGTTGAGGCGGATTTTTGAAGTTTGTCACCTAAAGCAAAGTTCACTGGCATTTGGTAGTGGAGCAGGTTGGATGCAGTTCAAGAGTGGGAAGCTCAGGGCTGATAGCCTCCCCCTCTCACCCACGTGCTGGATTTTGAAGCAAGTATCCACGCCTGCAGTGCCAGCAACTGGGTTAAAAAGTTATGCAGTGCAATCCCCGCCTCTCTGTCCGCAATTGATTGCTGAGGGAGGACGGAAGGTGGAAAAATCCTTGGTGTGTTTGGGCACTGCACGATTGGCCACCTTGGCATCAGCCTCATGGGCTCTGGTTCCCGGGCCGGGGGCAGTCGGGCTGCTCTGGTGCTGCCAGCGCTGTGTGAGGCCTGCAGAGCACCCGTGTCAGCACTGGCTGTGTCTGAAGGCAGCTGTCAGCACCTGGAGCCGTGGGCAGGCTGTGAGTGGGCTCCTTGCTGAGGAAAACCACCCCTGAGCTGGGCCAGGCACCTGGGCTCTGTGCCAGGTGAGAGGGCTGGTGGCTGCTCTCTCTATCCTGAGCTAGAAACTGTTGAGACTACTCTGTCCCGAGTGCAGAAACACAAAAGCATGGACAGTTGGGGTTCCTATAAAGATTTCTGATGGGTGCAGTTTTGGGTTAAGGTACCTCTCCTGTCAGAGACAGCCATTGTGTGCAGTGTTTCTAGGATTATTTTTATTCCTACAGTCTTCACGGCCTTAGAACAAGTTTCTCACGTACAAGTTTAGCAGTCCTCTAGCTACCATAAAATGCCTTTCAACCTTGCCTTGCCCAGATCTGTTTTTTCCTAGCTCAGTCCCTCTGTCCCTGAGCTCCCCAGGCACTCCTGCTTTCAGCCACATCTTCTGTTAGAGCAGGGAGAATGCAGGTGTTAATGGAAAACTGCTGCGGAGGCAAGTGTAGCTGTGCGTTAGCAACAAGGTCAGAAGGCTGATTCTTAATCTGGGAATCTGCTATCACTGTCTGTTGCCCGACCTTGGAGGTTTGCCGGTGTTTTGGAAAGGCTGAATTGCTGGCAGTCGGGGCTTTTAATATGCAACTCTGACAGGCTTAGGGGGACAGTCAGAGGAAAGTTGTGCAAGAGAAATCTGATCACTGCTACAAGGTTAAGAAGAGGAAAGGAGTGTGATAACACCGCAGCTGTATGGCCAGATGAGGGATGGGAACCTGAGGGGATCGTGTTTGGGGTGGTTCTGTCAGTGGAATAAGAGCTGAGCTCCCACTGGAAGCTCTCTTGCTTTGCCTGAGCAGCCTTGCTCTTGGGTTTCCCACCTGAGAAGTGGAAGTAAGTAGGTCAGGAACATGCACTGGGATAAATCCACCTGCAGACTCAGAACTGCCTCGTGCACAGTAAAACCAGCACCGTGTTGCAGAGTCCTGTATTTACCCTCATTGTCTGTACATGACTAAACTTGGCAGCACACCCCTCTCCTGGCACAGTTTCCCAGCACTTGCTTTACTTTCCTGCATTGTACTCCATTGGTTGTGCTGGAAAGTTGTTATTTCTAGAAGCCTTTTTTTCTGCTTTATTTCAGAAGGTCTGAAGTTGATGGATATTTTTATTTACATTTGAGAAGCAATGCCAGTCCCTGGGGCAGCACTTGGACAGCGTGCCAAAGGTGAAAACCAACGTGTGGTTCCTCCTGTGGTGGCAGTGGCTGTCACTCTTGGCAGTAGGTCAGGTTTTTGCCATAAGTTGCAAGGCTGTCTTGGAGTTAGTTTTTGGTTCTCACTTCCTGCAAGCGCATGGTTGATGCAGTGGAGCTCACACATGCCCCTTTGCTGGTGGAGCAATCTGTTGCATCCTGCCTTTCTGAGGTTATCCAATGGGTCGGATTAGCCTGACACCAGCCCTGCTTCCCAGGCTCCCCATTAGCCACCCTCCTGCCCTTGGGGCTGGATGAGGCTGGGAATGGTGACGTGGATCCTGGCTGTTAGAGAGCTGTGCCGTGCCGGGTGTCCTGCGTGCTCTGTCTTTGCTGTTGGTGTCCCTGGAGCCTGCGGAGTCTCCACAGCCTGGAAGCTCAGCTCGGGTTAGGGCAGCGTGCGAGGCAGGGTGGGACCGGATCGCTCCGTGTCCCTGGCAGAGGGGTTCCCCTGGGACGGGCGTGTTTCCCAGGCTGCTGCTCGCAGCACTCTCCTGCAGGAGCAGCCACCCAGCCCCGTCCCCAGATCTGTGTGTGGCCCTGTGGGCGGCCGGCGCGGGGTGGCCGATGGGCACAGCTGCACCGCGGGGCACAGCAGGGCAGCCGGAGCTGCTGAGGACATCACAGCTGTCAGAGCTCCCCTGCAAACCCTCCCCAGACACCAACAGGTTAGTTCCCTGCTCTTGCTGTCCCAGTAGCTTTCTGGAACTAAGGTATGTGCAAGAGTAAGGCACAGAAGCTTGGAGAATCATCAGCTGGTTCTTGGTTTCTGTCTGAAATACCATTCCTTCTTTCAGCTCTCCTGAAATTTGAGAGCCATGCTTCTCCTGACACAGTTTATGTTTTTGTTGGTGCTGATCTTTGCACTTTGTGTAAGTCCTACTCTTAGCGCCTGATTTCTGTGATGTTTGAGTTGCATGTTACTGTAGCAGGGTCACCCAGTCAGTTTCAAGGCTAGGATCCTGAAAGGTTTTGGCCAGATAGAAAGTTTACAAATGAATTTAAATGTAGTTACCAGATGTGGAGAGTGCAGGGTGGGTAACTCAGGGTGCCAGATGCAAAGCACAAGGCATTTCAGCGTCTGTGAGTGCCTGAGCCAGCAGCTGTGGGACCCTGTGGATGTCCTGGGGCTTGGCCCTGTCAAGAGCACCGCAGGCTGCAACCTCACCATGCTCTGCTCTCTCTGTGAGCCAGTCCCAGTGCTGCGAAGCTGCTGAGAAATAAATGCAGAGTTTGTACCTTTGCCCACAGATGTCTGAGAACCAATTTGAGTTTAATGATGCCGGTAGAGCAACCCTAATGTTTCACTGTGAGCCCTTACTAAAAGAAGTCCTTGTTGTACCTAAAGTGCTGGAAGTTCCTGGGAAGCTGTGGTTTCTGCAGAGGAGGCAGAAGGAGGCACCTCCACGTCTCCCACCTCGCCTGACGGGATGTCCTGCAGAAATGTTTTCATTAGGGCCATCTCTGGAGCTAATGCCTATTCATTTAGTCAATTTATTTGGATTCATTAAACTATTTATTTAGTTTCATTTATTATTCAGCTAAAATTAAATTTGCATTTGCTGTACTGACACCAGCCTTCACAGGTTAGAGCTGACACGTACACACTGCCGTGAGCTTGCTTTGGCCGGAGTCAAAGCAAGCAGCTCAAGCAGCTCAGCTTCATGAGACCTGACCAGGTGCTTCTTGGAGATTTCTCCTCTTCCCAGAGGTCTCTTGGTAAGGAGGAGTTGAAGCTGTCAGTGCATCTGAACTCCTTCAAAAATCACAAGAAAAACATGATGCTGATGTGATCTGAAAAGTGCTGGCTCATGGGAGCGAGGGGTACCCGATCGTGGGGCTCCAAGGCCAGTCCTGTGCCAGAGGAGTGACTGTGATGGTCCTGAGGGTTCCTTGCTTACTGGGACAGGAGCTCAAGTGAGTTGGAGTGGGAGAGACTTCTCTTCCGATTCCTTTTTCCTTTAAAAGGACAGCAGAAGCTGGCCAGGGTTTCTGTGGAGAGCTGCTGGTCTGTTTTTCAGTTTTTCCTGGAAGGTGGCTGGCTGACACGGATGCTCCAGGGGCTGCTCTTGGAGAGGGGGTTGCCCTGTCTCTGCATTCGTTGTGTTGGCCTTGAGCAGGGACCACGTGAGCTGTGTGGACTTTGTTGTAGTTCTGACGTTTTTGTGCTAGGGATGTGGCGTGTCATTTTCTTCTGCTTGGTGCAGAGCTGTGTCCCTTCCCGCTCGTGAAGCCGTGTCGAGTGCTCTCAAAAGCTTTCCCAGGCGGGTCCAAGGCTGGTCTGTTTGGGCTGCAGCTCTTACAGATCACATCTTTCAGTTTGGAAGATCTGGTTCTTGGTGCGTGTCCCACGAAACAAAGACCACCAAAGGGCCCACCAAAGTGGCTGAGAGTGGAGCAGCATGAGTGCCAGCACGGGATGCACACAGGTGTGCAGAGGGGCTCTGAGGCCTGGGTGATGCTGCTGATGGGTGAGGAGCTGTGGCACGGCCTCGCTGGAGGTGAGCAGAGCCTTGCTTGGCCGCAGCCTCCCTGGGCCGCCTGGTGCTTGGAGAAAGCTCCAGTTCCATAATAAAACTGCTTCGGTTGCCGTGATTTTCTTAAAGTGGCATGGAGAGAGGTGTTAGGGGATTGTGTGTGTGGCTTTGTGGTTTGTTTGTGTTTGATATGGCAGAGCAGCGTGAGAAGAGAGAAAATTGGTCTAGAAACTACTTACTGGTTCACTGCCTGAATGCTTTGTGCTCGCCTGCTTAGTATGGATGGCTGTGCCGGGCCCGGGCGTGCCATAGTAACTGCCCTCGCCTTGTAATTCAATGCATCTCACTTGCTCAGGTTTGGCACAGCACTCGTCCCAGGCTGCACTGGTGTGGCACTCGAGATCGGGCTATTTATAACCACCCCGGCCCGGGCAGCATCCCCCTGTGAGTGCCTGGGAACCTGTCAGAGCCCGGCTGTGCTGCGGCACGGCGGGAGAGCAGAGCTGCAGCTGTGGGAGCTGCTCCGGGTGTGGTGGAGCTGGGGACAGGGCGAAGGCGTGCGGTGGATGAAGGTCTCTGGGCAGCACTTTGGGAGAACTGCTGCGAGCCCAGCATCCAATTCTGGTGAGCACACGGGACGTGGGATCCTGGCAGAGGCAGCTGCTGGTCCTCTTGTGTCCTGCCACCCTGGGGCCAAGTAGGCATTCTCTCTGGAGAAGGCATCTGACTGCGAGAAGGCAGCGGAGGGCACGGGCTGTGTGTGGGAACGTGCCTTGTGGGGACTTCAGTGTATGTGTGGAGAGCACAGCTGACTGCCCTGGTCCGAGCTGCATGAGCCAGGCATGGGAAACAGCCTTTTTGCAAACTGCTGCAGGCAAGTCACCGATCTCCTCTTCCAGCCACGCAGCTCTGGCTCACCCGACGAGAGGTCACCCCTCTTGCCAAAGCCTCCCACAAGCTGCGCTGTCTTCTCGGAGATGCCAGAAGCCGCCCAGTGTGCTGGGCTGTATCCAGACATCATCCCCAGTGAGGCGGTGACTGGAAACCTGCAGAAGGGCACTGAATACATCCAAGACCTGTCTGAGACCAAGGACAAAGAAGGAATGGTGACAGTTTGTGATAAGGGCGGTTTGAGCCCTGGCGTTGGCACGGTTGGCCCGCTCCAGCGGACAGAGGCATCCCATGCAGTGACTGTCCTTCCAGCCGACCTTGGGGACAGGCCGGCAGGGCTGGTTGATCATGCTCAGTCACTTGAGGCCTGCCAGAGCCGTGTGAAACTTGAGGACAGCGGCTTAGCCCACAGATCCTGCCGCCGGGAGGAGCACGTGGCAGCAGCTGACGGCGAGGCGGGCCCTGGAGCGCATTCCGCCGGCCAGGGGCGAGCGGCCGTGTGCTCAGACACAGCCCCAGTGGCTCTGGACAGCGTGCTGGAGTGCAGAGGTCCTGCTCCTTCCACAGGGAGCCCTGGAACACCATCCTCTGCTCTGCCAGCAAGTGTGGGGAAAACCCTGCTGGCTCAAAGTGCAGTTGTGCTGCCTGTCCCCCCTGGTGAGGTGTCACCTAAGGCTCGGGACACCAGTGCTGGTTTTGTGACAGAGCCTACTGCCTGCCCCAGCAGAAGGTCAAGCTGTGATCTTGATTCCGAGGCACAGGTTCTGCCCTCAAAGCAGCAGCAGAAGAAGAAGAGGAAGAAAAAGAAGCTCCCTCTCTCAGGTGCTCAGCTGAGTCCCAGGGGCTCTGTCCTGCTGTGTGGAGCCAAAACACCGAATGCCCCTAACGGGGGTGGGTGGCTGCGTGTGCCTGTGGGATGGGGCAGCACAGAGGAGAGGGGAGGGGACCAGAGGTGACGTTTTAACTTCATGGCAGAAGGAGGAAGGTGGCGAGGTATCCCACCTGGGTGTGTACCACAGAGGGACCTGTGTGTGCCTTGTCCATGTCAGCAAAGCAAACTTAAGGGTGTTTTGCTTATCTTTTTCTCAATTCATAAGGCAAATCCCTCTTTTGTTTGTGACTGCAAACATAGTCCTTGTAAAGGATGGGAGCGGATCTGCCCAGCCCAGCCTGCAGCAGCTTGGGTGGGAGCGTGCAGCTGTGAGGGACCATGCTCGGCTGCATCTGGCTTTCCTCCTCCCCCACTTCTCCACAAACTGGCACAGCATGGCTGGTGTCCACACCAGTTGTTCTAGTGGGATACCAAATGGTAATTCAGAGGCTTTTGTCCTCACCAGGACTTTGAGGATATGAGAAACATTATTTTTTTAATCACAAGGTCAAATTTTGCCTTTCTGTCACTGTATTTTTTGTTCAATCCCTGTGCAGTGGCTGAATTTCAGTCTCTAATGCTGTCTTGTGGTGTACCTGGTGGCATGAGGGGAAGTGTAGTGTGACTGACCAGTGGCTTAGTTTGTGGTTTAGCAACCTGTTTGCTTTCCCTGTGTCTGTTGGCACACCAGTGGCAGGCGTTCAGGCTACGGCTGCTTGGGGGACTGCAGAAACTGTGTTACACTGCTTGGAATTTGAAATATCTTTGAGGAGGGAAAGGCAGAAATTGGCCCCTCAAAATGGCACTGGAGCTGATAATAAGAAATGCATTCCAGAAGTTGGTGCTGGAAAAGGAAGGGGGTTTAATTTTTGGTTTTGTCCCTCTAACAATTTATCCAGTTACTGAACATAGGGAAGGGAACTCCTCACTGACAGAGCAGTCCCTGCAGACCAGGCTAGCTGCCAGCAACATAATGTCGCTGACTTCTTGATCTGATAATCTTCAAAAAGGATTTGTGTCTGACTTTGGTTTAGAAGATTTGTTTGTACATAAATTAGTTATTAACTAACTCTTTCCAGGATCTATGCTGTCTATGGCTGTGTGCAGCCAGGAGGTTTTGGGTTCAGGTGTCTGCCCTTCCTCACGCTGGGATCTGAGCACTCGGGGTCACCAGGTGCCTGCCACTGCAGCCTGGCTGTAAATAGGAAGCTTGATTAAAGCAGGCGCTGTCACCTTGGCGTGTGAACTCCTTGTCGAGGTGCAGAGATGAAACCTAATCCTCAGTCTGATCCTTTGTGCCAGGTGTGACGGCAGACGGGTGAGTGCGGGTCGCTGCCCCGGTGCGGTGCCCGGCTGCCCCCTGCTCTGCTCTGCTCTGCTCTGCAGGGATTGCTCGCGCTGTGCCCAGGGCAGCAGTGACAACATCGTGTTACAGCCCAGCTGCCAGCCAGCACGGCCAGAGCCTGGCAGCCTCTGCCACCCCCGTGGGTACAAACTGCAGGTGGAGCGCAGGAGGAGGGTCCTTGCTGGGACACGGGCACATCCCTTGGAATGACAGGGGTGAGCAGAGGTCACAGCCTTTGCTTGAGACCACAAACCTTCATCTGGAGGCCGACTGCTCGGCAGGGATCTCGGTCTGCAGCAGTGAGCAGGGCGGTAAGCAGGAGGAGCGGCCGGGTTTGCCCCTGGAGTGGGTGGAACCACTTCCCTGTGACTCAGACTCCTTCTCTGAGCCGCCTGGCAGCCAGACACAGCTGCCCGCCCCTTTGGGGCTTCAAGTGAGAGCAAGGAACAGGAGAGAGGTCTCTGCAGGTGCCTCTAAGGTCTTCCTGTGCCTCCTCCTGCCACCTGGAGTAGGCTGAGATCCTGTGAAATCCGCGAGTGGCCCATGAGGTGCCTCCCTCTGCGCCGGCACTGCTGAGGCCGTGGCACAGTCGGGCTGTGGCGGGTGGAAGGAACTGGTGACCCACTTTAGGGCAGGTGGGTGCAGCTCTGCTTCCCTCGGGGAGCACACGTGGTGAGTCAGCACCCAGCAGGCAGCACGGCCTCCGGGCCAGCTTGCGCTGCCTTCAAACACCCATTCTGCACGGAACCCCTCTGGAAAGCCTTGCCTGGCTCACATCTGAGGGTTAACCTGCTGCACAGCACATCTTTCTCAGTCCAGATTTAACTTCTGTTTCTAAATGTAAGACTGTGCTGGCTGGAGCTGGATCCTCTGGCATAAGGAGACATGAAGGTGTTTGCCTCTACATGTCTCTTGTCACAAAGTGCAGAGCTGTGCCGGCCCTGCCCTCATTCAAGTAAGGGAAAGAAGGATGGAAGGTGTGAACATCTTGTATTTCTGCAGACTAGGAACAGTCTTCTGATTTCTGAAACACTCTGTAGTTTGTGGATCTGACACCACTGAGCAGTGAAATGCAGAAGTGTGGTCCTGGTTTCCTTTGCTGCGTTCAGATTTTTCTGCCTCACTTTGCTTTGCAGCTGAAGGTGTTTGCTTTGCTCCAGACTGGCGTGTGCATGGATTGCAATGCCAGTCTTCCTTTCAGCCAAATTGTGCCTCCTTTCTGGCTGCCACAGCAGGAACAGAAGTTCAGTGATCCTGCCCTGCTTGGGTGGGCAGGGGCTGGGCCAGGCCTGGCTGCGGTGCCTGGCAGGTCATCCTGTCTGCAGTACCGGTGGCCCCAGGTGTAGCATTTCTGTGGTGGCTTGTCTGCACTCCCTCCAGATCCCCACGTGTTCAGGCAGTCCAGGAGTGTGGCTGTGCTGGCTGTAGGGTGTGACGAGGGGCTCTCCCCAGCCCTTTGGGCATGGTGTGGTTTTTCTGAAACCACATCTCTTGAGGCACTCTTGCATGGAGCTTTTCTTCCTCCTTTCTAGCATGACGGCAGCTCGCTGGAGCCAGGGCCAGGCCTCTTGTCTGACTCACCCGTGGCTTCATCTGTCAAATAAATGAGCAGCGAGTGCTGGGGACATATGCACAGTGACAGGGAACATGAGCAGCAGCCGCTGAGCTGCTGAAGGCAGCTGAGGCTGCACGAGGTAGCTCTGCTACCTCCTGCCTTTTGGAATGGGTGTGCTCTCGTTGCATTTTTTGCCCTTTCACAGTGTCCTAAATCAACCCTGACAGTCATCTCTGAGGGTTTGGTGTTGACAGTTGTAATCTGGAGCAGGGGCATGGCCCTCCAGGGATGCTTTTGCAGGGTCTGTTGCTGCAGCCTCATGTTGTGCTCCAGAGGTGTGCAGGGGGATATGGTGCTGCCATCCCTCAAGCCACAGTGCCAGTCGGTGAGGTGAGGGAGGCTGAGCTGCCCCCTCCCAGAATTGCTATCAGCAGCTCTTTTTGCTTTTCCAGCTTCTCCTGGCAGCCCCTTAGTCGTCTTTAGTGTGGTCCCCAGCCTGGTTCAGAGGATGTAGGCTGCTCTAGGAGACTGGCAGCTTCCTAGATCTTATCAGCTGTCTGACACTATCCACCTTACTGGAAAAGAAAACAAACCATTGTGGAGCAGTGAGGTCGGTGCAGAGAGCTCCCCGGCCCAGTGACGCATCTGTCTAAACAAGCGCTTTAAATGTCGTCACTTTTCTTGAATAGAATTGCTCAGGCAAAGCCTCGCCCCTGCACCATGGGATCTCTGCTAAGGATTTGGAAATGCAGAGGGTGGCCAGATGCGGGCAGGGGTGTGGGAGCTGTTTGTGCGCCTGTGGAGTAAGCGGGCTCCCATGTGATGCAGCTGCTCGCCTCCTCTCCCTCTCTGCTCTTTAACGTGTTGGTGCAGAGGTTACAGCTGCCTCCAGGCCGCACAGCACCACACACCCTTTTTTTCTTTAATTAAGAGGCTTTTTAAGACAGCTTAGTGTGGTGTACACTGACCCATCCTTCCTGCTCTCCTTCCCTCCCCTCTCTGCACATGGTTTGTGGAAGATGCAAACACTGCAGGCGAGCGAGAGCACCTTAATAATGCTGTGAGGAAAGGGAGGGAAGGGCCTGGCACAGCCCTGTCTAGTAAACAGCAAGTGCAGAATAAAACCCTTCCTGCCTTTTAGCCCCTGATTGGCTCGGGCTGGCCAGTGTCTGAGCCAGTCTGTGCAGCCCCTCAGAGAGGACCCTGTCTAAACCCTTCTCTTCTTGCGCAGAGCACCCGTCCGGCGTGGCACTGATGAATGGCAGCGGCCCGCATGACAGCCTCAAGGGCGAGAAGGATGCCAGGCAGAATGGCCATGAGGAGGCTGACCCCGGAGAAGATGGGAATGACCAGGAGGTCATCGTCATACAGGATACAGGATTTACTGTGAAGATCTGTGCACCAGGGATAGAGCCCTTTTCCCTGCAGGTACCTGCCCTCGCCAGCTGGGGAAGGGAACAGAGGTGGTGGGAAGTATTTGAGCCAGATCCCTGCAGCCGGGCAGGCAGGGAAGGAGGCAGTGCCTGGGAAGGCCCCTGTGAGCCCCCACAGTCTGCACAGTACTTCAGGCTGCTCACAGCTCCCTGCCCTGTGTGTCTTCTGACCAGGACTAAGTGGGGAAGGAGGCAGCAAAGAATGGAAGGTGCAGGAGAGTGCCTGGCCAGTGTCTGAGACAAACGAAGGAAGAAGAGATGTGAGCAAGAGGTTGCCTAGCCCAGGCCTGCCTGGGCATTGCAAGGGTAGGGAGGGTGTTTTGTTCTGGATCCCAGGTGTGTGGAGCAAGGGGAAGGAGAACTCACTGAGGTGTAGCTCCTTGTCCGTCACAGAGGGGCTTGGGCGTGGAGCTGAGCACAGGGAAAACGGCCTTGCCACTTCTGGGCTGTTGTAAAGAAGGGTTGTGAAAACATGATTTCTGGGCCTGACTAAGGAAGGGAAAATCCCTTGCTTGCTCAGCAGTTGTGACACGATGCTGCTGCAGGCCAGCCTGGGTTTGGTGCAGTGACAGGTGCTAACACAGCTCAGGGAGCTCAAGCACTGGCCTGAAGACCAAGGGAACAATGCAGTCTCCACCTCCCTCTGCATGGAGAGCTCTGCCTCATGTCATATGGGCAGTGATGTGCTGCCAGATCGGGATGGGCTCTGACAGGCCTGGTTCATGATCCCATTTATCTTGATATTTCACCAAAAACTATTTGAATGAAGTATCTCTAATTTTGGGGAGAGGCATCTGGAATCTAAATGCAGTGGGAAGTTCTCATCTCCCCAAGACCAGCAGAGAGTGCAGCAAAATCCCATCCCCTGTGGAAATAGCTGCGTCTCAGACTGGCTTTTTGTCTCCTTTAAATCCCCCTGGCTGTTAGTTTTAATAGGCTAATAATAGCAGGCCGTGTTGTTTACAGCAGCTTATGTAAACCACCCCGAGTCCTCCGGGTTTTGGAGCAGTGTCAGCAGAGCTGCAGCAGAGCAGGGAGCTGGGGGAGCAGCCCCGGTGTTCCAGCCAGGGCGGGTCTGGCCTCAGCCGGGCTGTGTGACACCACACGCCACTCAGGGAGGAGGAAATGGGCTCTTTTCCATGGGCACCATTCAGGGCCTCACCACAAATGTGGTGTCAATGGATTAAGGAAGAACCCCCTGTTTCCCCCACCACCTTCTATTCTTTCACTGCCCTCTGTCACCTCTGTCCATGCCAAGTGCTCGGTGCAGTGCCTGGCTGTCACATCTCCAGGTGCCAGGCCCTGCGGGCTGGAACGCAGGGGGCTGACCCTGCCAGAGGTGACAGTGCCCTCCCAGCAGGAGCAGAAGTGATCTTCCTGGAAAGGGAGGTAGAGTCTGCCTTTCCAAGCCTGGAGAGGGCTCAGAGGCTTTTGATACTGCAGCTGAGGGGCAAAGTTTGGCAAGAACATGTGGGAGGGTAAAGAATAATTGTCTGGGTTCTTACCTTCCTAAGGTTTCTCCTCAAGAGATGGTGCAAGAAATCCATCAAGTTTTGATGGACCGGGAGGACACCTGCCATCGGACCTGCTTCTCCCTGCAGCTGGATGGCAACGTCCTGGATAACTTTGCTGAGCTGAAGACAATTGAAGGACTGCAGGAGGGCTCGCTGCTGAAAGTGGTGGAAGGCAAGTTCCTTCAGACTTGGGCGGGAATGAGTGAGGGTTTTCTTAGGGAGTGATTTTGGCCACCTGTCAGCCAATTCTCTGGTTCCATTTTGACACCTGTGTGCCAAAGGAGTAAGCAACTGTGTAATTCCAGTTTCTCTCCTCACTTTTTGCTCATCAGAGCCATACACAGTGCGAGAAGCCAGGATACACGTGCGCCACATTCGGGACCTTCTGAAGAGTCTTGACCCATCTGATGCTTTCAATGGTGTGGACTGTAACTCACTGTCCTTCCTGAGTGTCTTCACTGAAGGAGACCTGGGAGGTACGGGTCAAAAAGGCTTCTCTGGTGTGGTCAGGGGTTTCATTCCCTGAGTCCTTGCTTAGTTAAACTCACAGTAACAATCAGCTATCCTGTGTCTTTAGGGAGTGCAGAGAACACTTGGAGCACTTCTGCATCCGTCCTTGAATGCTGACTGGAGTAGGGAATGCTGCACTTTTCAGAACTGACTTTATGTCTTTGTCCATTCTAGACAGTGGAAAACGGAAGAAGAAAGGTACCGAAATGGAACAAATTGACTGCACCCCTCCTGAACATATCCTGCCAGGTAGCAAAGAGAGGCCCCTGTGTGCCCTTCAGCCCCAGAACAGAGACTGGAAGGTAGAGTTCTCCTGTGTCATTGAAACAGCTGTTGGCACATTCCTCACAGCAAACTGGTGGTCAGGGATAGAAAGCTGAGCTGAAGTGGACTTTGGGATTTGCTTTGCTTGGTGCTTAATGAGTGCTGGGATAGCACTGCTTAGCCAAAAGAATAAAGTTCAGGAGCTGGTGTGCAAAACACTGGATGTGGAGTCTGGACATCTGCAGAGTGTGGAAGGGCCAGGCTTGCTGGGATGGGTGGCAGAGAAGGGAAAGCAGCGTTCCTCTGCAAAGTGCTGGAGACAGGATCTGCGGATCACTACAGATTGCCCTTAGCTTTCCCATGCCCTCCCACTCGGATTCTGGTTTAGAAGCTGCCATTTGAAAACAAGTACAGCAAGAAATCCATACCCTGTGCAGCCCAAAGGCCCGGGGTGTCTGTTTTCACCCATGTCTCGTGGTGTGAAAGGCAAACTAGTGGACTGCAGAGGGCTCGGGAAGCTGTGCCCTGGAGACCAGGTGGGTTTGTAAGCTCTGTTTCTGGAATCAAAGCAGGGGCAGCAGGTAAAAGGGATCTGGCATGTACGTTGAATGACTTAACTCAAAGAAATTAATTCCTGCTGACAGGAGTTGCTTCTGTTGTGTTCTGCTGTAGCCTTTGCAGTGCCTAAAGGTGTTGACAATGAGTGGCTGGAACCCTCCTCCCGGTAACCGGAAGATGCACGGGGACCTCATGTATTTGTATGTGATCACCGTGGAGGATCGGCACGTCAGTATCACTGCCTCCACTCGGGGATTTTACTTGAATCAGTGAGTAACTGAGATTCTTCCTGTCCTGCCCTGCAGCAGCCGACTGGAAAACAACTCACTAACAAACAAACAGTTGCAGCTTTTTTTCCTTTGGCAGAAACAGCCTGTTTTAATTTGCTGCTCACATGGGTTGTGGGAGTTGCTATACTGGATTGGGCTGTTCAGTTATGCCTGGTGCCACTTCTCCACAGTGGCTAAATGCCTGATGCTTTAGGGAAAGTTTAAACATCCCATAATGTCATCAGCTACTTAGAGCATTTTGAGTTGGGAGGAAATTCCTTCCTGACTATTGCAACTATCTCATTTTGCCCTAAAGCAAAAGCACAGCCTGTCAGAACTCCCTGAGCTGGGCGCAGATTTGACTAGAAATAATTTCTTTTTTTGTTTCTTTAATGATAACTGTGAGAGGCTGCTGTGGCTGTGCCTGTTGGAGCGGCTGTGCTGAGGGGTTCTCTGTTAAGCAAAGGCGCCTTTGGTGTGTTTGGGAAGTTCTGTGAAATCAGTCCTTTCCAGCTATAAAAATAGAAGCCCCTCTTGATCCTGGGGATGGCTGAAGAAGGTCTAAATTAGAAAACCATCAGGGCCAGGTACAGGGTTACTGGCTGTTTCATGTGGAGAGCCTGGATAATGTCCTTACTGCCCATCTGCCTCTTTGCCCCATGGTCTCCCATTTTGTGGGCAAAGGCACGTGGTGCAGCCTTTGATAATGTGCATGTATGAAGAGCTCTCAGTGAGGTTCCTAGGGTGTGGGAAGTCTCAATGGCTTGTGACTGTTCCTTTTTTTTCTCTTGCAGGTCTACTGCATACAACTTCAATCCCAAACCTGCAAACCCCAGTTTTCTCAGTCATTCCTTGGTGGAACTACTTAACCAGATCAGCCCTACCTTCAAAAAAAACTTCTCTGCCCTTCAGAAGAAACGGTAGCAGTGCTTCTTTCTCTCTAGTTCCTTGAGCAATCCAGTGTGAAGCTGGGAGGTTCAGCTATGGGGAGCTGGATGCCACTGGTGCAGCAGGGATTGCAGTGCCTGCTTCTCTGAGCTCACGCAGTGGTGGGTGGTTGGGACACTGAGCGAAAGCTGCAGGGACCACAGAGCACCTGACTGAAGGACAGGGCAGCACCCCGAGGCAGCTGGCTTTCCCTGGCTCGCAGCACGGGGCTGTCAGAGCTGCTGTGCCTGTCTGTGGTATCCAGCACAGCAGTGACAGGGGCCAGTGGAATCCCAGAGTCCTGACCAGTATCCACTGCGTGGTTCCTCTTGGCTGTAGCTCCCCAGTGACTCTTGCTTACAGCGTGTAGATTTACTCTTTCAGTTCTGCCTGAGGCAAAGGGGGGGTATGACAGCATTCTGCTGCCATGAGAGTCTCAGTTCTGGGGCTTACCTGGAATTCAGGTGTTGTGTCCCTGCTGCAGACTGAACACGCAGGACAATTTGCACAGTGAGAGAGCGAGCCTGGAGCTGGGCTGCAGTGTTTGTTTAAAGGGATGCTGTGGGTGCACTGACCAGCTCCCAAGGTGTGGGTCTCCTGTGGTGGCCACATGCCCCATGGGAGGCTTGGTGGCCGCCCAGCTCCTTGGGCAGCAGAGTTACTGTCAAGCATGGCCTCGAGCTGCAGCAGCACTGGTAACCTGAGCAGTCCACACTTCTCCCCGATCCACAAAAGAGACTGAAGCATAAAAATCAGTGAAAGTAACACACAAGGGCTTTGTGCAGGCCTGTGGTGGAGAGAGGTTGGTTATTTTAAACATGTCTGTGCATGTTAATATTCTGTAATTTCCTCTAGCTCCTATAATAACAACACAACAATAAAGCATTGTTTGATTCTCCCGTCCTTGCTTCAGGGACCATTTGTTCTGCTGCAGGACAGTGGGTCCTGTGCAAAAGCCTGTCATTCTTCAGAGTCACTTAATGAACTGCCTCGCCTCAGTGGGGTGTGGATTGACAGGCACATTGTGTGGCTTTTGGGAGCTCTGCTCCTGCTTCATTAAGGAGATGAAAGTGACACTAGACAAGGGTTGAAATTAACAGTGGCCTCCAGCCACCACTGTGACTATCTGACCATTTAAAAATTACTGTACTATATTGCTTCTTTGACCAGAAGTAACTAGAGATGAGTCCCTAGCCCCTGCTGAGAGCAGACAGATTACATGAGACACCCCTTGGCAGTGCTTGGGTTTCCACTCTGGGCTGCTGTTACATCACAACCTGTAAGGACCTGTGTGAAAGCACTGGGAAAATTCTCTTGGAATAGAAAGGATTCTTCCTTTGAAAAATGTGTGATTGTTGTTTCTCCCAAACTAGGGTTCAGAGACACCCTTTTGAGAGGATAGCCACTCCTTTCCAAGTGTACAGCTGGACGGCTCCGCAAGCCGAGCACGCCATGGACTGTGTCCGAGCAGAGGATGCTTACACTTCTAGACTGGGCTACGAGGAGCACATACCTGGACAGGTATTGCTTTTGCTTTGCCTGACAACACTGGCCAGAGTCTTGCTGCCAGCTGTGCCTAGTTCAAGCTAACTTCCAGCAAGTAACCTCTGGTATTTGTGGGAGGGTTTTGCTCATCAAGGGAAAACTTGCAGGGGTCCTTGTTATTCATGGGGCCCTTGACTACAGGGCCTGTGCTGCTCAGGCTGCAGCTCCATGAGCACAGAAACAACTGAGAGGAGCAGCTTCTGCTTGGACATTTATAAATTCCATGTCCCTTCTCTGGAGAGTGCTACTGCACAGGAGGCAGACTGCTCCCTCGAGCCAGTCAGGCCTGGAATGGCTCTTGTGTCTCTGAGCAGACTGTTCCAAAGGCTTCAGCTGCAGCTTGGTAGCCCAGAGCACAGCACTGGCTAATGACACCTGCACCGTGCTGCCCCCTGAGTGACACTGCCCTGCACTGGCTGGGCTGATGCACAATCTGTCCCCAAGTGCTGTTGAATAAAGCCCATTCTCAAGGTGTGTTCATTCCTGCTGCTAAGTCACTTCCTCTGAGCTCCACAGCAGCCTGAATTCTTGCTCCTTCCTCTCCCTTCTCTCCCAAAATGCCTCGTGAAGCAGGAATGCTGCCTCGCCAGCCCCTGCCCACACAAAGCACTGCATCCCACAAGGCTTTTTCCCTCCCTCTTTCAGACCAGAGACTGGAACGAGGAGCTGCAGACCACACGGGAGCTGCCACGCAAGAACCTGCCTGAGAGGCTGCTGAGAGAACGAGCCATTTTCAAGGTAACCTTGGGATATGCAGGCAGCTCCTCACACAGCCCCTTCTCTGCTGCCTGTGTTCCAGCTCCTGGGGCTTGTATCCAAGCCACTGGCCAGGCTAACAGAAGTAAAAGTCAGTGGACCTGCCTGCCTGCTGGAAGGCTATTGGGAGGAGAGGAGCGAAGGAGAAATTTGCAGGGAGCTTTGAGAGCAGGGTGCTGGGGGCGTGGGGGCCCATGCTGACCCAGCCTTGTCCCCACGTGCCTCCAGGTCCACAGCGACTTCACTGCAGCAGCAACACGAGGTGCTATGGCCGTCATCGATGGCAACGTCATGGCCATCAACCCCAGCGAGGAGACCAAGATGCAGATGTTCATCTGGAACAACATTTTCTTCAGCCTGGGCTTTGACGTCCGTGACCACTACAAGGACTTTGGTGGAGACGTCGCTGCTTACGTAGCTCCTACCAACGACCTCAATGGTGTGCGGACCTACAACGCTGTGGATGTGGAAGGGCTCTACACGCTGGGGACTGTCGTGGTGGATTACAGAGGCTACAGGGTGACGGCTCAGTCTATTATTCCTGGCATCTTGGAGCGGGAGCAGGAACAGAGTGTCATCTATGGGTCAATAGACTTTGGCAAGACAGTTGTGTCACACCCCAAGTACCTGGAGCTGCTGGAGAAGACCAGCAGGCCACTGAAGATCCAGAAGCACAAAGTTCTCAACGACAAGAATGAGGAGGTGGAGCTGTGCTCCTCGGTGGAGTGCAAAGGCATTATTGGCAACGACGGGCGTCACTACATCCTGGACCTGCTACGCACTTTCCCTCCAGATCTAAACTTCCTGCCTGTTGAAGGGGAGGAGATGCCAGAGGAATGTAAGAAAATGGGGTTCCCCAAGCAGCACAGACACAAGCTTTGCTGTCTTCGGCAAGAGCTTGTTGATGCCTTTGTAGAACACAGGTGAGCAGAGCTCCCCCCTCCCTCCACCTGCAGCTGGTGATGGTTCAAGTCAGGACCTTGCTGCACTGTCCTGGGAACAGCCCAGCAGAGCTCCCAGAAGTGAGCAGCTAACTGCCCCATTTCTTGGCTGTGTAAATGCGGTTATAGGAACTTAATTAACAAGAGGTGAGAACAGTAGGGATTCAGACAGGGAGCCAGGGAAAGAGATGGTTTGTGTTTCAGTCTCCAGATCTGTTTTTCTTGATTCCTGTCCAAATGTATAGAAGTTCTTTCCCTGCTGGTACCCTGTCCACTTGATGGCTAGGGAATGGGAAGAATTTATGCTTCTTTTTAAGGCTTTCCCGATGTCCTGAAAGTTACCTTTGTTTTTGGAGGCTGAAAAAAATCCTGTGGGAGCTGCTGTAGGTGTGTTTGTGGTGGGATGTTTGGGTCCCTTGGTGCTGGTGAGGCAGTGGGAGCTGGGGCAGTGGGACACGTTGCAGTTGTGCGGTGCTCCCGCCGGGGCTGCTGTGCTGTGGCAGGCGATCGGAGCCTGTGCTTTGCCTGCCGGGAGGATGAGCCCTCCTGCTGCTGAGGGAGGTCCCTCCCTGCCAGCAGCCACTGCTGCAGCCAGCACCCCCAGCTCTGCCCCTGCCCGCGGGCTCTGGGACAGCTCCCAGCCCAGCGGCAGGACCGTGGCTGCAGGGCACTGCTGCTCCGAGCCTGGCAGAGCCTGGGCCTCTCTCTGCTGAGCTCTCGTGGCCAAGCTGCTGCTGAGCTGTGTGTGACTGGTCCTGTGCATCTGGCACTGAGTCTGTCTGAGCTGGCTGCAGATGCTGCCTATGGGAAGCAGTTGCTGCAGGGAGATGGGTAATGAAAACCCACTGTTTTGCTTCCTTCCATAAAGTGCACTCCTTGGGTTTTTGGAAAGCTCATGGGAAGAGGGTGTATACCCTTCCTTTCCACAGGGAAGCTGTAGGGTCTGTAATGCTAACTTGGTGAGATTTTTCCCTGCAGAGCAGCGGTGATCCTCTGGGATTCTGCTGTGCTGAGCTGCCCTTTCCCTTTGCTGCAGGTATCTCTTATTCATGAAGCTGGCTGCGCTGCAGCTGATGCAGCAGAAAGCCAACAAGCAGGAGAGCTCCGTGGCACTGGAGAACGGTGCCTCTCCGGAGAACGGCGCCGCAGACAGCGAGAGGCCTGAGTCAGAGGATGGCAAAATAGACGACAGCGTGACTGGGCTTGATCAGGTGAAGGAGCTCGCTGAGACCATCGCGTCTGACGAGGGAACAGGTATTTCATCCTCAGCACCAGCCCGGTGCAGGCCTGGTGGGCTGTCACTGGTGGGAGCAGCACCAGGCTGGGGGTGGCTGGGGTGATGGATGGTGGTTAAACAGGACAAGCACTGGCTGCCTTTCAGTGTTGCCTGGCCTTTGTTAGAGCTGCTCACACCCTGATGAAGGACTCCCCCGGGGGCTGGGTGTGTCTGAAGCCAGCAAGGCCATCAGCCCCTCAGCTCTTCCCTGGGAGCAAGAGCCTGGCCAGGCTGGCCCGTGGAGTGCAGGGGAGTGGGGCTGGGCAGGAGGCGAGCAGTGCACAGGCACCTTTGGGAACACCAGGCTTGGATTTCTGAGTGCCTGTGCCTGGAGGTGGGGACATCCATGGGGTTTTTGGGTCATCTTGTGTGCTCTTATTCAGACTTTGCAGCCATTCTTCTTTACAACTGATTGTTTTTATAATGGATTTCTTCAGAATGTGCCATCGTTGCTGTTTTTAGTAACAAAACTTAATTTAATAGCTAGGTCTGTCATTTCCTGAACTCCACATTCATTTGTATTCTGTTTTTCTTCCTGCTCCAGTGGATCCCAAAAGCAGAGAAGTGATTCGGAATGCTTGCAAGGCTGTAGGCTCCATTAGTGACACATCATTTGATATTCGGTTCAACCCGGATATTTTCTCACCAGGTACGTGCACCCAGAGCTGTGTTCAGTCCAGCCAGCTGCAGACAAAGGCTGTGTTCTGTAGCCAAGACTGTTGCTGGGTTTTCCTTTGCTGGGCATGGTGCAGGGCTCTGTGAAGCACAGAGATACAGCAGAGGGAAGCAGTAATGGATTTTAGTGCTCGGGCTGCCAAGTGTGGGCAGGGAGCGTCTCCCACCGCGCTCGGGGAGAGCTGCGGGTTGCTGCCAAGAATCTTCCTGTGATTCTCCGGCATCCCAGCTGTGAGACCACATAAAAAGAAGCAGAGGGAGGAAAAAAATCAAATTTGATCCTCATGTAGTAGTTTACACAAAAAGTAACAGTTGTAGTTGAACAACTGATGTTGGACCCTCAGTGAAGGGCTGGGTTTGTTTTAGGAACATATCAGTGAGCAGTCACAGTGCCCTTTCACATGCACACATCAGGCACAGGCATCACATGTGAGTTTCCATGGCTTGGAGCAGTATTTTTTATTGGGAAATTGAGAAGAAGCTCCAGAGTGTTTCTGGGGGTGAATACTGGGGCAGTGTGCAGGCACGTTGCAGGGGAATGGCCAAACCATTGAATGTGAACAGCCCAGCCAGTGCCTGAACACAGCAACCAATGCTCTTTTCATCAAAACATGTATAGTTTGAGGTAAGTTTTTGAAGCATCTTTAATTCTGGGGAGACAATTACTATTAACTTCTTACCTGCTCTTACTGTGCACGTTGTGTAGAAGACTTGTTTCTGTGAGTTGCTGCAGTTGATGATTTTTCTCTTTTCCTCTCCCAGGAGTTCGCTTCCCTGAGTCAAGCAAAGAGGAGGTGCAGGATCAGAAGCAGCTGCTGAAGGATGCTGCTGCGTTCCTGCTGTCGTGCCAGATCCCAGGCTTGGTGAGGAACCGAGGGCCAGCAGTGAAGCTGCCCTCAGAGCCTGGCTGCCCTGGGCAAGCAGTGGCACTGGTGGCCTCTGGGACACCAGCCTGGCCTGAGCAGCTGCAGGCTCTGGCACTGGTGGGGGAGCACGGGGAGCAGCACGAGCATCGTGTGCAAGGGCACAAGGGGTTTTCCATTTCCCATCTTACATCATGGCACAACCTTATCACCTAAATCCAACAGAAAATTTCGGCACTGGTAATTAAAGCTATTGCTAAGAGTTTGGGACAATAGAGACCACGCAAGCCATCCTCCCTGGCCTTGGGCATCCTTCACAGCTTACTGTTTTAGCTGACCCTGGCTATGATTCAGTCAGTGACTAATAATTTGAAGTGAACTGGGAAATTGGTTTTACTAACAGCAGTCATTAAAAACTCCCTCTGTAAGTCTTAAGCATTTTGGATGTTACCCATGCACGTGGCCAGATCAGAAATCCCAGCGTCTTCCTTCCTGGGACACTTGCTGAATTCATAGCATTGGAACTGGCAGGGGAGAACTCAAGAACTGTATTCCAAGAAGTCCAGGAGTTGTTGGTCTTGTGTAGGAGAGGATTTTCCTTGTTGGAAAGTTTCTTCTGAACTCTAAATCCACTAGTTCTGTAGTCAGCACAACCTTCAGAACCAGCTATTTAGCCTTCAAATAAAAAAGGAGGGGAGTGAGTCAGAAAAGGGCTTGGTGATTGTTGATTACAAAGTAGTTAATACTCCAGTGTATAAACCCAAAACACAGCACAGGCCTGTGTGAGAGCAGGGTGCAGAGCAGCTGCTGTAGGAGGTAGTCCTGGGCATATCAGAGAGGAGCTGGTGTTACTCCATGACGTGAATAAAACAACTGTTTATCAGCTGCAACACAACTTAAAATGCATGTGCTATTTCTCCTTATCAGCTACATGTGCACAGCTCCACGTACTCCTTTAATTGGAAAAGTGTTTAGTTAGTGACTGTGAGGCCCTTAAAGAAGGGTCAGCCTGCTACTTGCACAAGTAGGAGTTGTTATGCCTCTGCCTCAAGAGAGTGTAGTGCTGCTCCTTCCCTCATGAGAGAGGGTAGTGAAACTGGCCCCAGTGGCAAGGACCTGGCCCAGACTGGGCTGGCTACTGCAGGTGTCCCCCTGCCTGTGTACCATGATGGTCCCTGCTGTTACAGCAGGTGTTAACCCACCCACTGTGTGGGGTCAGTGCCTGCCTTCAGGGCAACCCTCAGCCCCTGGTAACGAGGTTATCTGCAGTGGCATCAGGGAACCCCTGTCCTGCCTCCTGGTGTGTTTTTTTAAATTTTGTTTTTAAATGGAAGTTCTTTCCTTCATGTTTGTCCTCAGTAAGCAAAGTCTATGCATACCCTGCAGGTCAAGGACTGCCTGGATCACACGGTGCTCCCGATGGATGGGGCGACCTTGGCTGAGGCCATGCACCAGAGGGGCATCAACATGCGTTACCTGGGCAAAGTGATCAACTTCATCACCAAGACCCCCGGCCGTGCACAGCTGGATCACATCTTCGTAAGCATCAGGCTTAACGTCAGACAGTTCAAACCACTCTGGCATCGTTTGTCCTGAGGAGAATCCCACTTGGCCAGTTGTTCTCTCTTCAGACTTTGCAGCCATTCTCTTTGCAACGTTCTCTCTGTGTAAAAATAAACAGCTTCGAAAATAGGGGAGGAGGGAAAAGGACCTGTAAGTGGTGGCTGGGGAGGTTTTTTTTCCAAATCCATAATGGCTTTCATAATGTTAGGGACTGTGAGTATCTTTTGGGATAGAGAATTGCTTCAGGGATTCCCAAATGTCATAGTGAGTAACACAGTTGGATTTTCAGCCATGCATTTTTTAAGCCTCTACAATGCAGCTGGGCTTTGGATCAAACTGTGAAGTGTTGTGAGTGTGGCTGCCCAGGAACAGGCAAGGGCTGGGCTGTGGCAGCCCCTGGAGCACTGTTGGAGCTGCACTGAGCCACACCAGTGGCTTGTGGTCACCAGGCACAGGGGTGCCAGGGGCTCCTCACTGGCTCCAGGAGAGCTGTCAAATGCTTTTGCATTTCTGTGCTGCAGGGAGAGTAGTGTGTCTCCTGCAGACCTTGATAAAAGACCATTTCAAAAGCCCAGTGTATTTTTCCATTTTCTTGCCAATGGACTCAGTCTGTTCTTTATTCCTTTGGGTAGAAAATTGGAATCAGCGAATTGATCACTCGATCAGCCAAACACATCTTCAAGACGTACCTCCAGGTATGACCTGCACTCTCACCTCTTGCCTCATGTGTCCTCCCTAATGACTTTTTTCCACAACAGAGCTGTTCGGGGTTCTCCTCTCATTAGGCAGTTCCTGGGGGTTGCATGGCAACAAGAAGTACAAACTCATTAGCACTGAAATAGGTACAGGCCTCTATGTAAGGGAAAACAAGTTCCCACTTGAAGAAAGCTTTCCCGGAGAGCAATCATTCATGCTTTTACTCCCCAGATCCTCACTCATTATGTTGGAGGCTTTTAAAAGTGAAATCACAGCTTGTTTTCCTTGTAATACCTTTTCCTCTTAAACAGTGTTGCTTTTTTCCTTCTAAGAAGCTTTTTTATTGGCTCAACACTACATATCCTTGTACCTGTTCACACATAGCACAGCAATGCCAGTGCCAAAATCATCTTTGCACGCTCTGCTTTCTCTGTCCCAGGCAGCAGCCCAAAATGTAACTCCACATTTCTGTGTGTGGGCATACACCTGATCCTACATGGACATCACTCCCTCTGTGCTAGTGCCACTTGGAAGCACTGCCTCCCTGTCCCTCTGTGGAAGAGCTCCCTGTTTCTGCAGGACTGGATGTGTGTGAGGCTCGGGCTCAGAGCAGTGCTGTGTGATGTGGGTGTCTCTCCTGACTGACTCTGGGCTCTCTCTGTAGGGTGTGGAGCTGTCAGGTTTATCTGCTGCCATCAGCCACTTCCTCAATTGTTTTCTGAGCTCCTTCCCAAATCCCATTGCCCATCTTCCAGCTGATGAGCTGGTCTCCAAGAAGAAGAATAAGAAAAGGAAAAACAGGAACCTTGGAAATGCTGATAACACTGCATGGGCCAGCATGACCCCTCAGGAGCTATGGAAAAATATTTGTTTAGAAGCAAAGAACTATTTTGATTTCAGTCTTGAATGGTAAGTGGAGCAGGTGACCCCAGCTTGTGCCTGGACTCACCAGACTTCTGTAGCTCTTGTTCTTTAACAGGACCTTGCTTTTTGATTTGTTTTCTGCTTGAATAAAGTTTGGACCCTTGAGGGACTTAAACAAATTTTTAATGGAAAGAAATTGGGCAAAGTAGGAAGGGGGAAGTGAAATTCTGAATCAGGAGAAACCTATGATGCAAAGACAGCTCGGAGAAGCAGAGGAGGAAGGGAAACCTTACCTAAGGGTACGGAGGGGCCAGAAGGTGAGAAGCAGAAGTAGTATAGTCAGAAGATACTTGTTTATATCAGCAATGATTTAGGCTGAAGGGAGCTTCTGTTCCAAAGCAAAGGACAGCTGCTCCTGCACGTGAGCAGAGACGGGGAATAGGGAAGCAGCGCATTGTGAGTACTGAACTGGAAGCACCAGTGAAGTGGCCCAAGAGAAAAGCCATGGCTAGTTGGATAAACCAGCTTTTGGTAGTGGACAGTGATCACCCTTCGTGTCAGGGACTGCTCACTCCACCGAGAGCTGAAGGTGTTCAGCCCAAACACTGCAGTGGGGTTTGAGGGCACATGTAGGATTTCTGTAAAAGCACTGCTGTGCTTTGTGGGCTTTCACAGACCATGGGCAAACTCTGCAGTGGTAGTCTTTGGTTTGAGTTAGCACCTGGCTGTACAGGGACCTGTGCCTTGGGTACCCACAATGGAGCGAAGTCCTTGAGCAGAAACTCCCCTGAGAGCTGAAGCTTGTGTGTGCTTTCTGCAGTGAGAATGCTGACCAAGCAGCTGAAGTATATAATCTACAGAAAATCACCCTCCTCCGTGAGATCTCCCTCAAAACTGGAGTCCAGGTAAGATCCACATCCTCCTTCCCTTGCCATCATGTTCTGTGCTGAGGAGCATGAAGAGCAAGTGCAATGTGTTTTGCAGGCACAGCGTGAGCCCTGAAAGGTCTTTGTGGTGTTTGTGTTGCAGTACAGGTTCCAGCTCTGAGAAAGGGATTTCTAATCCAGTTCCCTCTTAGGGTAGAGTTGCTGGCATGTCCCTTGGAAGAGCAGCTAGCCTCAGTACAATTGCACTGCCTTCTCTGTCCTCTGTGGGCTGTGGGACAACAATAGGATGAGCTCTCCTGTCAGGGGTTCGGTGTTGGCACTGTGGTGCCCTTTTGCCCTGTGCATGTGGTGGTGCACACCTACACCTGACCTCCTTACAGAGTTCTGTCCCAGGTCATGGTACAGGACATGTTCTGACTCTGAATCCATGTTTAGAATTTTGTCCCTTTTCTTGCCAATTGCCTATGTAAATGGTAACTGTGCCCTTCACTCTTTTTGGTCCCTCCAGATCCTGCTGAAGGAGTACAACTTTGACAACAGGCACAAGCCCACTTTCACAGAAGAGGATATTCTTAACATCTTCCCTGTAGTGAAGCATGTAAACCCCAAAGCCTCCGATGCTTTCCACTTCTTCCAGAGCGGGCAAGCAAAAGTTCAGCAAGGTACAGACCCCACGTGCCTCTGCCTCCCAGCATGATCACTGATAATAGGAAGAGCAGGGTGTGTGGGGCATGGCTACCAGGACACCCCTTCTCCCCTCTGGTTTGGTAGAGAATCCTGGTCTCTAAGACCATCTGGAACACTCCTGCCATAAAGCCACCAGCAGTGAGCAAGAGTGGGTCAGGGCAGTGACCTGTGTCTGTGTATCCCACTGCTGGTCTTACTTCCTGTCTCCAGCAGTGTTAGGGGTTATTTTATATATATGTGTGTATATATGTATGGATATACCTTCTTTTCAGGTTTCTTGAAGGAGGGCTGCGAGCTCATCAATGAAGCCTTAAACCTGTTCAACAATGTGTATGGTGCTATGCATGTAGAAATCTGTGCCTGCCTGAGGCTGCTAGCTCGGCTCAACTATATCATGGGAGATTACTCAGAGGTAAGCAGGGGCTCCGAGAGGGTCTCCTCAGTGCTCTGGTTCCTTCCCCATGCTTGCTGAAGCTCACAGCGTGGTGTGACTTGCCCTGGGTTCTGTTCTCTCCAGGCCTTAAGCAACCAGCAGAAAGCGGTGCTAATGAGCGAGAGGGTCCTGGGCATCGAACACCCCAACACCATCCAAGAATATGTGAGTATGGGAAGCTGGGGGAGCAGCAGCACCTCGGGGGTCTGGCTGCAGTCTGTGAGCCTTAGTTCATGTCTGCAGCTGGAAAACAGCTGCATTTTCCTCTCTTCTGCAGCCTTCTTTCCAGAATCTTCCATCATCTCGTATGATCCTGCAAAGTGAAAGGCTGAGTGTGTGCACTATAAATGTCCTGCATGGTCACTATTTGTCCTGCTTTAGCCTAGGTTTCTGGCGTTTGTTGGCTGCATCTTTATTTAGATATATTAATTCTCCTGGCTTTGGCCATGGGCTTATGTCAAAAACAAAAAGAGGAAAGAATCCCCCCCCAAAACACAGTCAGAATATGACATACACATGCAAGTCAGGTTGGAAATATTCTGTGAGGGGTGTTAAGAGGAACTGAAATAGAACACTCAGCTTCTTCAGTGCTGTGTCCTCTGAGACACCTCAGTATGGCTGAAGTCCTTCTTTTGACCATTAAGGAAAACTTCTTATTCATGTGCAGCTGAGGAAAGGAGTGGAGAGATTAGTTTCCTTTACATTAATGCTGAGTCCCTTCTCTTGTCCTAGATGCATCTGGCTCTGTACTGCTTTGCAAACAGCCAACTCTCGACAGCACTGAACCTGCTGTACCGTGCACGCTACCTCATGCTGTTGGTATTTGGGGAGGATCACCCAGAAATGGCACTCTTAGATGTAAGTAATCTGTTCAAGAGGCTTCAAGTTCCTAATCTCTAAGAAACCTCTCGGCCTTTAAGATGCCCACATGGTGGCTGTTTAAAACAAACATTCAGGCAGTGCTTTTCCTCCCTGGGTTGTTACTGGTTGGTGCCATCAGATGAAGGAAAAAAAGGAGTTTGACTCTTTAGCTGGGAGGGTCAGCCTCTGTGCTGGGATCCTGCAGGTGGGGTTTGAGCACCTGTAATCCTTAGGAGAACTCCTTCATTTATTATGTTCTTGTTGTGCTGGAATGAACTGGAGAGTTCATTACCTCCCTTGTGCCTGGCGTGTTTGGGGTGAGCCCCCACGGGGGGACGGTCCCTGTGATGTGTCACTGCTGCAGGGACATCGCCAGGGCTGCAGCGCTCCCAGCAGTGGCACCTGTGGGGTCTCACTGTCCACAGGGCAGGAACTGTAGTGTCAGTGTGTCTTTCCCAACGCCTGCTTGGCTTCTCCTTACAGAACAACATTGGCCTGGTGCTCCACGGGGTCATGGAGTACGACCTGTCCCTCCGGTTCCTGGAGAACGCGCTGGCCATCAGCTCCAAGTACCACGGCTCCAAGTCTTTGAAGGTTGCACTGAGGTGAGGCAGGGTGGGGTGCTGGGCTGGGTCACTGCTGTCAGAGCAAGCACAGTCACCGAGAGCTCCCATGGGAGGGTCTGGTCTTGTGAACTGGAGACTTCATCTTGTCCCAGAGCCAAAATCATGGTGCAGTATCCAAGTTTGTTATTTCAAAAGGTGGAGATCCCTTGTTCTTAAGGTTAATTGTGGGATCTACTGTGATGCTGCTTGCTCAGAAAGTCTGTCAAGATGACCCTGGTCCCTGTGGACTCTCAATAGAAAAAAGTATATGGGGAGTAAAGTTTGGAGAGCCTGTAAGGGAATTACACTGGGAACCAGGGACAGTATGTTAAATATTCATGTTTAATTGTTCTAGCCCTTGGGGAGGGATCTTTGAGAACCATTTAATGTGCTTTTGTCCTTTGCCATAAAGCCCCGTATTTGAATAAAAACCCTGAGTGGCTTCTGTGTGTTCCCAAGGGAGCTGGGACTGGTGACACCTGTAGTAGGATCTGCTCCCAGTGCCCACTGCTGGAAGCCCCCTGTCCTTCAGTGCAGAACTGGCTCTGTCAGCCAGGCACAGCCCACTCCCAGTTCTTGCTGCCACATCACAGCCATCTGTTCTCCATCAGGGTGCAAATAACCTGATTAAACATCTGCAAGAGGCTGCCTTGTTTTCCAGTGGCTGATGAATGTGCAGGCTGCAGAGTCTCCTGCTGTTCTTCAGTGGCTCTGTGATGCTTGGAGAGACCCATCCCCTCCCATAGAGAAACCCTGCCAATCCCAGCCATTTCTTTTTCATTCCAGAAGCACCAAGACAAACAGTCCAAGCCAGCTCTCCCAGCTGGCAGGATCCCAGGAGACTCAGGCCTGGCTCTACCTAAGGGCTTAGGGCTGCAGCCTTCCTCTCCAGTTAATAAATCCAGCCCCGGGGTATTCCCATGGATGTGCCTCTCCCTTTGGTTCACTGCTGTGGCCTTCAGCTTTCCTGGATGCAGGAGGAAAGATGCCCAGTTCAGTCTTTACCTCTGCTGGTCGCTTCTCAGCTATTCCAACAAAAATCCAACCCAATTGAGTGTAGTATTTGAATCCTCATCTGGGCTGGGAAGAAGTAACTCCCGGAGTGCTGCATTCAGTCTCCTTTCACAGTTGTGTTAAGACTTTCAGCCCAAACACTGATGGCACAGTCATGCTCACTGCAGCACAGAAATGTTTCTTCTTCAGAGTGACTCAGCCCTTTTCCTTCCCTCAGTCACCACTTGGTTGCCCGAGTGTACGAGAGCAAAGCGGAATTCCGGTCGGCTCTGCAGCATGAGAAGGAAGGCTACACCATCTACAAGAACCAGGTGATGAATGGCCACGCTGTGCACGTGTGTGCTGTCACTGCAGGGCCTGAACCGAGCAGTTCCACTGCAAACCAGTGCCCAGCCTGGGCCTTGGGGAGGTCTTTCCTACAAACAGTTTTGAGGGGATGCCAGGGAGTCCTTGTAGGACAGGGCAGAATTGCTGCTCTGTGCAGTAACTGCCCACTATGCCAGGAGTCTTTGCTCAGCTTCCGGCAAATGTGCCTGTGCTCTGCCCATGGCTGGACAAGCACTTCTGTTGTGGCATGGCCCCATGTTCTGGTGGGACTTGGAAAAAACTGGTCTCTTCTTCCCATGTTTTGCACCACTAGCCTTTAAATACCAGCTCCAAACTGGTTTGGTAGTGAGCTCGCAGCGCAGCTGCTGCTCAGCGAAACTCCTGCCCCAGCCCGGGGCTGTCTGAGCACGTCTGCGGCTGCACGCGGTGACTCAGTGCCGCTGAGCTGGCTGAGGGCACGGCCCAGTGCAGGGAATGCTGGAATGCTGCTCCTGGAAGCACAGCCCAGTGTGGGAAATGCTGGAATGCTGGTCCAGGTGGCGGGGGATGCTGGAATGCTGCTCCTGGAAGCACAGCCCAGTGTGGGAAATGCTGGAATGCTGGTCCAGGTGGCGGGGGATGCTGGAATGCTGCTCCTGGAAGAAGAGTCCAATGCAGGAAATGCTGCTCACCCAGCAAATGCACTCCCACTTGATGAAAATGTGAAATGTTGATAATAAGGCTCCCTGAGGAGCTGTTTTATTGGTTTTTGAATGCCAAGGCAGGTAAAATCCATTTCACTGAGTTCCTGTAGGGATGCTGAGCTGGTAGCACCCAGATGTGTGCCCTGGGTTGGTTCCTGTTCTCACTTGTGGTGTTGAACCTTTTTCTTTCCCATTTCCCATCAGCTCGGTGAGCACCATGAAAAGACCAAAGAGAGCTCCGAGTACTTGAAATACCTGACACAGCAGGCGGTCGCTCTGCAGCGCACCATGAACGAGATCTACAAGAATGGCTCCAATGCCAACATCATGCCCCTGAAGGTAACCTGGAGCCCTGGGGCGTGTGCTGTGCCAGGAGAGCTGTGTCCAGCTGCTCCTGAGGGACACGGACTGTCAGGAGGGGGGAGCGGCTGTGCCAGGTCAGACCCTTCCCAGGCAGAAGTCCCTGCAGGGCAGTGGCTCAGAGTGTGGTGTCATCAGTGTGGATGGAGCACAGCGTTGCAGGGTGCCTGGGGAAGCAGCGGGGTGCAGGGACAGCTCCTGGGGTGAGAGCCTGGCACACCTCCACACAACCCTGCCCTGCTGCTGACTCACTGCCAGGGGGAGGTTGCTCAACCCAGAAGTACTTCAGTTTCCTCATCCTCAGAAACGCTGTCATCTTTTACCAGGTGCTTTGTTCTCCTTCCAGGGATGTTGTGGTTGGGGAGGCTGGGTGGGGAGTGCAGAGGGGCTGTCTTACCTTACATGGAGCAGGAATGACTGGCCCTCCTGGGCCAAACCCAGCTGCTCCTGCCTGCCTCCACACCTGGCAGAGCACCCGGCCCGAGCCATGGGTGCTCTCCCTGCCAGGCTCTACCCCAGCAGATTGGGAAAGAGGGTTCCAGCTGCAGGGAGGACAGACTGGGACAGTGCTCTGTGCGTGGGTGTTCTTCTCCCTGTGGAGAACTGGCAACAGACCTGAGGGGAAGGGAGCACAAGGATCTTGAATTGAGTAAATGAAAAGTCCAGGGAATTGGGGCTAGTGAAGAGGCTCAAACCCATAAAAGCAGCACTAAAGGATTTACTCTTGTTACGATACTTGAAGGAGGGTAAAGAACACATTTTGGATCTGGCACTGCAATGTATTTAACTAAAGTCCTGCAGGATTCAGCAGGAGGTTCCCTTAGGGACTGGTGGGGAGCTCCAGGTGGTGCTTTCCAGCTTATGGATATACAGAAGTAGATAATGTAAATGATGCCATTTTCTCAACTGTTGGTAGATGGATGTGCTTAGCACTTCAGAGTCCTCTCTAGGTTCTGACTCCTATAACTTCTTTTCCCTTGCGATGTAGTTCACAGCTCCCAGTATGGCCAGTGTCCTGGAGCAGCTGAACATTATCAATGGAATTCTCTTCATTCCACTAAGGTACAGTGATTCGTCTGGCTATGCCTTTAGAAATCAAGTCTGTATTGTCTTAGTTCACAAGAGAGCAGAAACCAGCTCCCCAGGATTTGTTTGTTTTAGCCAAGATCCCAACTCAGGCCCTGATTGCCATCATCAAGCCCTATAAACAGCAAGACTCTTAGATTCTTTTAATTACTATGAATTGTCTTTTAAACTTCTAGTTGAAAATCTGGTTGGGATGATGGTGGAAATAGATTACCCTGAGCCAAGACTGTGTTGTTCTAAGGGTGTAAATAATCACTGATGGTAAAAATGCAGCAGCAGCAGCAGCTGGAGGCTGCCTGGCCATCATCGAGATGAACTCCCTGCTCTGCCCCAGCCCCACTGAGGGAGCAGATCCTGGTGCCTCTTTTTTCAAACCCAACCAGCAAACTGGGCCCTGGCCGTGCTCGGGCATGGCTGAGCCGTGGGGGAGGGAGGTGCAAGGAGTGTTCCCTCTATTGAACATGGCCTTGTCCTGGTGCTTCACCAGTCCCACAGCCAGTCTAATACCTGATCCCCTTCTTGCTTTCCCCTTCAGCCAAAAAGACTTGGAGAACCTTAAAGCCGAGGTGCAGCGACGCCAGCAGCTCCAGGAAAGCATGAAAAGTGGGGAACAGGTGGAAGCAGAGGACAAAACTGTGGAGGAGAAAGAGGCTGAGCCGAGCATGCCTTCTGCTGCCATCCCCTTAACACAGAGCTCTGCTTAACGTGTACCTCGCTTTAAAAAAAAAAAAAAAAAAAAATTTTAAACCACCCTTTTCTGAATCTGGCTCAGGGCCTTGGCCGCCCTTGGAGCAGCTCCTCCTTTTTGACAATGTTATTGCACTGGTACAATTAATACACAATGCAAAGAACTAATCTGAGCAATGTAATCTGTCTGCCCGAGCTTGTGTCTGCCACGCGAGGGGAAGTGGCTGGAGGCAGCACAGACCCGTCCTGGCGCGCGGGGCCCTCCTGCCGTGTGTGTGTCCGTGTCGTGTGTGTGCGCAGCAGTTATTTCTACTTTGTACATATGGATTCCAAATGAACTGTCTGGAGGAATGTAACATTTCTCAGGTCATTTTTATGTTGACTAAGGACACTGCTTTGCTAAACCAGTACAGAACCAGCCCCATCACTGCTCCACGTTCTTGTAAAACGTGGATTCCAAGCCAAAAGATTGATTTCCCCCCAGTCACTATTCAAGATTGTGCTAAGAACAGCCATATTTGTGTTGCTCGGATGACTGAAGCCTGTGACATGGAAGTGGGGGATGTACAGCATTTTCTACATCAGGATATAGCCATGGGATTCCTTTAACCATTTTTTTCTATGTTTGGTTGGCAGTTTGGCAATTCAGTGGGGTTTTGTAACATTCACATTCTAATTTTCAAGGTAAAGATATAGATAGATATATATATATAGATATATATATGATATTCACTGTTCCACCTCTGCTCTGCTTGCAGCTGAGTAACTTGGGATACTGTATCCAAAGAGTGAGGGCTTGATCTTTAAAAAAGCGCACAAACTTCCATTGCAGTGGAAACCCCCCAGTGCCTCGGAGAGGTGGGAATGCAGCAAATGAGGGCTGAGCTAAGGGGAGTGCGGAGGGATTAACAGCCCTATTTAAGGGAAGGAGAGGGGATGAAAATTCAGAAATAAGAGACCTTATGTCATTTGCAGCAGCAGCTGTGACACAGAACTGAGGGCTCTGAACCCGATGGAATCACAGCCAGAAAGTACCAGGTTTTGGGGAGGGGGTTTAAATAAAAACTGACGTTCCCCCAGCACCGAAACCTCTGGCAAATACCTTCTCTGGCATTTTTGCACACTGGTTTTTGGGACTGGTGCTGGGAGCTGCCATTGCTGGCAATGGACGGTACTGAAGGGCAAGAAATCCTCCCGTCCCCTCCCCTCCCATGCACATCCCGTGGGGTTGTCACTGTCCCCAAGCAGGTAAGCTGTGGCTGCTGCAGGCCCTGGGATGCCGACAGAGTTGAATGTCCTGTTTTCCAAGCAGATCAAGCTGTAGAAGAACGGTGGGCTGGCCGCAGCCCCACGCTGCCGGCGCCCAGCCTCTCCCTCCCTCGCGTTGTCTGTCATGGATCGTGCCCCGTGCTAATCTGCGCTGCTTCTTTTACTGACCCTTGGAGCCAAGTGCTGTCCCTGTGCTCTGTACCCTCGGTTTCCTGTCTGACCTTACAGGTATTTGTAACTCGGGGCTGGGTGGGGGGGAAGGAGGGAGCAGCCTCTGAGGTGTTTGAGGCAACAAAGCAGAGTCTTCACTGCGAATGAACTTGCTCCTATTTGAAAAATTCTGAATTTCCTGGAAAGCAATCAATAAATGACTACAGTGCATCTTTCCTACAAGATTTTTCTTTTACTAGTGTCTTACAGTCCATTAAAAGCTTTTTAAACTCTTACAGGTACTTTTTTGGTTTCTTTACTGTTTGGTGCAAAGTGTTGGTAGCAGCACTGGAACCACCACTCCTGTTCCTTTGAACAAGAGCAAGGGGAGAAGAGAGAATAGGACCAGGTGACCTGGAGGCTTTAAAACCTGTAACCCAGTACCAGAGTCACAACCCCAGCCCAGAGAGGGCAGGACCCATAGCCTCTGCTGTCAGGATCCATTTGTGCTCAGGGAGAGGAGTCACTTTGCCCTCTCATCCCAGGGGAGATGTGGGAGCAGGGACACAGCTTTGGGGATGTTGTACCCACGTGCAACAGTCTGCATCACCCTCATACCACCAACCCAGACCCCTGCATGTGTCACCTCATACTCAACCTGTCCCCTGAGGAATGTTTCAGTGCCCATCAGTGCTGTATCGGGACTGGAAACCGCTGGTCCAAATCAATCTCACACCTACAGAGCTGCTGTCAGTGCAGCACTTACTGCACGAGCAACAACTCGCTGAGCTAAGGGGGAAGTTAAATTCAGCTGCCCATACTGTTCTTGGCACCTCACCCCTGCACCTGCCTTGCGCTCCCTGTGAGAAACTCACTGCTTGTGGACATACGAGGCTTTCCTTTCAACCCTCACCCCAAAAACTGCCTCTGTGCCACCCCGTCACCCTAGCTGGGATAGCCCCGGCAGAGCCCAGATTCAGGTTTTTTTCCCAAATGCAAGTGGGTCTCCTCCAAATGTCCATCCCATGCCAAGTACTACCCTACCAGCTGCTTCCACAGAGCTCAGCTGCCAGGAGTGCCCCTTCATTCCCTCCCCACATCAAGCGCAAGGGCACATGCGTGCTCTTCCATTGCAAAGCTGTGCTCATTCCAGTTCCAGCCACTGACCCATCTCTAAACAGCACTCAAGGCAATTAGGGGAAAATCAAACCAAAGCACGCATCAGGCACAAGACCCTAATACCACAGCAGATGTTGCCAGAACCCCCCAGTGCCTCGGCTGTCCCCTGTGCTGCCTCAAAGCCAAGAGCGATCACTCCGAGGACTCACGGCCGCGCTCAAACCCCACCCTCAACAGCTCTAACACCGGGTGAGGAGCGGTGGAAAGCACCTCCTGTCAGGGCTGCGTGACAGAGAGGGTCCAGGTAAGGGAAAAATCCAACCAAACCCAACCCAACCAGGGCAGGCCTGTGCCAGGCGCAGGACAAGGCTCTCCTGCCCACATGTGAGCCCAGCTTAGCCCACCAGAGCGTTTCCTGCAGCACCTCATCACATCAGATCAACCAACAAAACCTCTCACTACTCCAGCTGCCATGATCCACCTCAAAGCCACTTCCTACAGCCTCAGGTGAGCACAAATTAAAATCAGAGCATGGGCAAAGCAGGTGGGAGCAAAATCTGAGGGTGAAACACCAATAGCTTTTTTCAAAATAGTTTTAATTCTTGCATCCAAGGAAACAAAACCACATCTAGTTTTATATGCATTTAATAGTTTACCAATTGGTACAATAAGATTTTTTTAATATGCAGAAAACATGAATAAATTTTGTTTTACACAGTCTGAGAGCAACAAATCTTACTGTAAAACACAGAGCAGTATTATATACATTCCTTTACCGATTTTGTTTTAATTGTGTCAATAGCTTCAGTTAACTCCTACAGCCTGGGAAACTGTTCTCTCCAATTGCAACCTCTAACAGCGCTCAAACAAACATCTGACATTTGCCTCCACGTCGATGTCGGGATCGACTCTAAAGCATGAGGATTTTGCTAACTTCTCTTCAGAATGAACTCGGGGAAGCCTGAGGGACAGGCAGGACAGGAAAGCAGCTACTTACATGACACAGTGGAAAGATAAAAAGGCCAGTTACGCCAGTTGNCCATCCCACCCCTCTATGCACGTGCTCTTGCTACAGGACTCTCGGTATTGATTTAATACACGGACGTTATATACAGCTGGACACAACAGCTCACTCCAAGGGCGCTTTTCCTTCACTCAACTCAGCATTTGCAATATTCAAATCATTAAAGGATTACCAAGCCACCACTGTCTACAAAAACAAAGTATTTTTCCTTTTCAACAGCTCTCGGGGGAGTCAGGAGCTGTCTAAGAGTGATTTCTCAGGCAGTTCACATGGACAGGAAGAGGCAGAGGAGAGGCAGGAACCCCATGTCCACAGTCCCCACTCACTACCGACCAGGGGTTGTTTTCCTTTCCTTAGTGCCCCGGGCACACATTGGTCACACCACACACAAAAGCAGGACAGGTTTGTTTCACCTTCTAAAGTGCAAGATGGTATAAAACATCAATTTCCAGCTTCTACCTAAACCACAACAGACATTGCACTTTCTGGCCCGTGTGGCGTGGCCCAGGCTAGGCCAAGCCCGGGGATCTGCAGTGGCTCTGGTAACAGGCCAGAGGTGGGTCCTGGCAAGTGCTGCCAGTTTCAGTCAGAAGTGCCAAAGCAGCAGTGAACCTCTCGACCCCTCCAACACGTTTAGTTCATTATTGACCCAGTAACCTCATTGTTCAGTTCTGATCACAGCAAAGGCATAGCATGGGCTGACAGAAACATTGGGGACAGTTCCACAGCACGTCCCAGAGTGTCCCCCTCACTCCCATGCCTGTGGTGTGGCTCCCTTCCAACCAGGGCTTCAGCTTTGGTCCGGTGGGGACCATCCCTGAGATCATTCCCTGCTGCCCCAGGAGGCTCGCTCTGCACAGCAGCAGTGTGGAGTCGCACACAGCAGTGATGCTGCTGCCAGCACTGGGGCTGGGGTCCTGGTAAATGCTTCCTTGCTACAGGGAAAAAATGCAGTAGACAACTTCCACATCACAGGTACCTTTAATTTCTCATTCAGGTTTGAGTTATGTACATGAGGGTGGTTTACTTTAGACTTAAATAAAGTTTCTAGGTCCTACCAGGAATTAAACAGATGTTCTTACTTTACAGTTGCAGATGCATGGAGGGATTTAAGATGCACTACTTGTGTTATCTGGAATTCTCCAATAGGACAAAAAGCAGCAAATTTTTCCAGTCCAAGCAGCTAACGAACAAAACAGACTTTATTCGTGCATGCTTAACTGCAGCAACACACACCGAGAATGACAGAAACCACTGGATTTAAGAGATTAGCCTGGATCTTAAACTGGCTCTGAAAGCCCCCACATCAGAACCCCACCTTCTCCACCGCCTTCCAGAGGATCCCACACCCCGATCCAGCTCTTCCCACACAACAACGGGTCCTTCTGGGGTGACTGTGGAAGTTTCCCCCTCACCAGTGCAGTGTGTCTACCCTCCAGCCCACCCTATGCTGGTCAGGGACTCTCAGCTTTAAAAGGGACATTTTAAAAGCCATGGATTAAACCAAAGGAATAAAATAAAGCACAAATTCACCCGTTAAAACATCAGCCTGGTACTTCATTGTATTGTCAATTTTAAAGTTGATTTTTAAAAAGACCTGGTTAGTTTGATAAGTATTGTAATTCTTGGTTATCTACAATGGAATCTGTCACAAAAATGCTGATTAAAATATTAATTTATAATATTTCCATTCATTTCAGATCAAAATATGTAACTTTAGGGATATGCAAATTAAAAATTGTGTACACCAAACAACATAAATACTAATAACTGAGCTGGGCTGGTTTTGCTGATAGGATTTGGGTTTGGTTTTAATGTTTAGCATCATATTCCCACAGATGGGTGTGGGTTTTTGTTCATGGCATTTTTCTTTTAGAAGCCTGTGTGGATCTGACCTGCCAGTGTCAGCTGATTCTCAAGATACTTAGTGCTTCCTTTAAAGCATTTCAATGCTGCAGCCCAAGGTTTTTCTCCACTTGCAAACCCCAGGACGTTTTTATTGGAGCCACATTGCCAAGGTGAGGATCACCTCATTGTCAAAGGGTTTCCAAGGAGGCACTAAGGAAACCAAGAAACTTTTGTATACTCCAATTTCCTGCCAGTGAATGAGGGAAGTGTCCTTTGATCCTGCTGTGTAATAGGAATTGCACATCTCTAACAAACATGGAAAGCAAACAGCAAGTTGGACCATGGCAGTCATTTGGGAGAGGAAGCTCTACTGGAAACTGGACCACTAAACTCTAGTGGGATGGACAACTCCTCCTGGAAGTTTGTCTATCATAAAAAAAACAACCAAAAAAACCATTTAAACTTAGTTTAACAGCACAGCTTAACCATTGAATGACCAAATAAAAAATAAATACATTTATCACATCAGCTGCGACTAAGATTTGTTGTCTTATTTCAGGTTTACAGTCAGTTCTATAAATATACCAACCCTTGCGTGATAGGAGGCCAAAACAAGTGTTTTCTGTTGATTTGGCAAATGTTTCATGACAAATATTCCAGAGTTTAATTAATTTCCATTAATTACATATAAGGTTCAGAAGATTCTGAATTGCAGCCTTATTATCTAGTATTCTTAGAGAAGATTTATTAAGCACACTTAAGTGATGTTACATAGATACACATTTCTGAAAGAGCCCTACAAAACTTTTCCCAAATGAGGTCACCAATTCAGGCACCAACAGACAGCAGAAAGAAAAACAGGTATAATTATCCGACATAACGACACTGTCAACTATTCAGTTAAGTGCCCTATTCCAATCATCCCACTTCTGCCTTCTCAGGTCTGATGTGACCAATGCCAGCCCATGTTCTTAAACCTATGGTACTTCTAGACAACGTATGTAAATTTACAGTATACAATTTGGATTCACCATGCATGAATACTTTGTGTGTAACATTTAATAAGCTCAATCTACATCCAGAATAATTTACATGAAAGGACAATATTTATTTAAACAGAGCTCAATGGGTAACCATGGTATCTGAGTGCATCCAGAGGAAAAGGGGTCACTGTGAACTCCATCAGCGGCACTCCCACACTTTTACTGTTTGATCTACACTCCCAGTCACCACGTACGGGGCTGTCTTGTGGAAATCTGCCAGGAGACAAAAGCTCACGTTACCAATGAACCCAGAACTTCAGCATTTCCTATTCTCACTGAATGGCACTGCTTTTTCAAAACAATTCTACCAGCTCAAAGGCTAAATTCCAAAGCTCCTGACTGTACTTTTGTAGCCAAATTCTCTCATGCTGTAATTTTGTAAAGTGTGAAAATCTACTTTCAATTCAGCTATAAAGGAGCTTTTATGGAAAAGAAAACTTACAAAACATCTCACACTGATAAAACCCTTCAATCCTACCAGGAGACAGAACTTCACGTATTTAATAAGAGGTATCCAATAATGAGGCAACTTGACTTTTTGCTGCAGATGGTACAGTCTGTGAATCTGTATTTAAAAATGCACAGTGTACTGTTCTTCAGGAGATCCCCAAATATTTTGCATATACAAATCAATTTGGGGCTGGCTCACAGAAGATGGGGAAGTTCAACTGAGAGGAATCAGTCTCACTGCAGGAAGAGGGGTCAGCAAAGCCAGCTGTAACTGAGGCAGCCCATTCTGGGGTTAAGGAGGCCCTGCTCCGGGTCTGATGTTCTTCAACTCTCACTGCTCCTCCTCAGCCATTTCAGGGGGAAGCTAAAGCCTGCACTGAATTAGCCCTGCCAGTTTGGTCAGGGAACCCCAGGAGCCAGCTCCAGGCTCCTTGCTCCAAACTCACACAGCTTTGCTGAAGGAGCAATAGACTGACAGAGGAACGCAGAGGACAAAAATAATGGAGGAGACTCCAGAGCAAAGCCAGCCTTGCTGAACAGAGAGTGGTTGATTTGTTCTGGCCTTCCCAGAGCAGGGGGGAACTAACATCTACCAAGATCTGGTAACACCAACCAGGAACATCCAGGAATTCAAACTAACTCTTCTCTGACTGTTGTGCGCACCTTTCTTGTTTTCCTTTTGCTAGGCAAGCACTGACACTAGAGCACTTCCCAGATGCCTGCATGCTCTGGTGACAGGTTCCAGAACTCCCTGTCAGTTAAGGTCCTTATCCATGTGCAACACTGGCAGCAGAAGTGGAAAAACCCAGCACACTGCAACTCTACAACTCACGTGGGTGGGGGGTTTGACTAGAAACTGGAGTTAACTTGTAGTTCACTTCTACACAGAGAGCACAAGGTGCCACTAGAGCCTGAAGGTGAATGCCAGCCTGATGCTCAGCTGCAGCTGGTGAGGAGGCAGCAGCTCTGGCACAGGGAGCAATACGTACCCAAAGAGGTAACAAAGTGTTCGTGCGCGTTGAGGGTTTTCATGCATCGCTTGTTCTTGAAGTCCCAGACACGGAGAGTCTTGTCATCAGCACAGCTCAAAATAAACTTTCCCCCAGAATGGAACAGGACGCCACGTACCCAGTTATCATGGCCCACCTTGTGCACAAGGAGAGATCAGTGAGCAGGTGCAGGCTGTGAGCTGAGCATCCCACACCTCACACTATGGCACACTGAGGGACCCCTGCCTGGCCCCGCAAGGACAGCCCTGAGCTCCTGAAACCCGTCAGAACTCACAGCTTATCTCCAGTTTCTATTATTACACCTCTATCAGTTGTCCCAACAATGCAAGTTCCTGTCCTTGAAGGCAAACAAACAGCAGTCCTCATGTGATCTGCACCATTCTGCTCTCCACCCCTAGCACCACCACCCAGTCTAGCCAGAATCTGAGCTGGGAACAGCAGGCTGTGGCCCACGGGAAGTCCCACATGTGGGAACAACATGACAATTCACAGAAGACAAAATTCAGATCATTACCAGCATTTCTGTAAACCAACCAAGCTACTCATCACCACACCACAGTACTGCATGCACACTGTGGTTGTAGAGATTCTCAGTAATTCTTAGCAACAACAAGATCTGAACTACAGAAGCCATTAAAACTGTATTTCTAGTGTTTGTAGTATTATAACTCTGGCTTCTCTTGAAAACCTGACAGGCAAGATAATACAGTCCATTAAATATATGCAGCTATGACTGCCAGAAAAACACCAATGGACTTACAAGTGTCATAAGGCACATGCCAGTGCTAATGTCCCACATCTTAATGGTCTTGTCTCTGGATCCAGACAGCAGAAAAGGCCCAGGCTTGCCACTCTTCTTAGTCTACAGAAAGTTATGGTTTAAGTTATGGTACACATAGGATGGAAGCGGGTAGAGGAGAAATGAAGCAGATCCCTTCCCAGTGATATTGCTTAGTACCAAAATCAGATCATACAACAGCTTACAGTGAGTAAACCCACACTGACAAAGCAGGGTCACAGGCATTGGTACTAACGCTAAGAGAATTAAACAATCTGTTACAAGAAATGGTTGTCTGTCCTGCTGATTCCACAAGCCAAGTAGCGCTTTGAATAAACACCTGCCTACTGCAAGACATCCTCTGCTAACAGCAGACACAACTCAAGTGCCACATCTCAGGGCAAATGAGGATGTAGCTCACACATACCTTTGTGTTCACGTTCTTCATACAATGCAATGAAGCGGGGTTAGAAATTTCTGAAAACTTCCTACTCTGATTTCTGTGTGTCCACGCTGGGTGACCACCGGCCGAGCTCCCGCCCGCCCCAGGAGCTCCCGTGCGGGCTGTGCCCCATCCCACCAGCAGGGGGCAGGGGAGGCACCACTGCACAGCTGCACGGCCACAGGAAGGGACACACGGAATTTCGTTTTAATTACTTATAACTGAAAGATTATAAGGATCTTTTAAGGATTCAAGAAATAACCTGTAAAAGCCATCACTAGACAAGTCCCTGTCTTCAGTGTGGCTACTTTTCCCCTGGGGTGTCCATGCCCTTTGGAGGCAGAGAGCAAAACAGCAATGCAGGGTGGGGGGTTTTGACTAGAAACTGGAATTAATTTCTAGGTTCCTTTCTTCTACACTTCAACATTCCTTAGAACGAAATTTCTTCTGGCCTTTAGCAAGCCTTTCTTGAGGCTCACTAGAAGAGGTATATGTGATCACACAAATTTGGATTCATTTTAGTTAAGGAATGCTTTCTCCCATCGGTAGCTGTACAGCAAAACGTAGTAGCAGTTGGTGCTTGACTCCAGCACAGTGAACACTGCATCCAAGGCAGCTTCATTCTGCATTCCTGACTGGCTCCTTTACCCCCACCTTTTACCTTTCAATTGCTAAGCATTCTTATAGTACTCACATTCTGCCAGAGAAGCTGCTTTACACATTTCTTTGCTACAATACAAGACAGTGGTCCCACTCTCACCCGTCCCTGAACAGAGCACCTCCCCGCAGTCCTAGTTTCACTAGAGCAAACATAGGTCCTACTGATAAACACAAAAGCTGGATCCTGTGAAGCCAAGGTGGGACTTAGCTGCACACCAAGATACTCGGACAAAAGTACTCATCCACCTGCTGTACCTGCCAGGCCCTTTGAGCCCAAAGCTCAGTCGCTGTCAGCGCTACACAGAGCGCAGACAAACATCTCCCCGTGCATGCCTGTGTAACAGCCCAGGAACGTTACCTCTGATCCTGTAGCTTCTGATATGGTGGAGTAGGAGCTCTCGGGAGCCCAGGAAATGCACTCTACCACATGCTCATGCTCTCGGAGCTCAGCTTTGCATTCCTTTGTCGCTACCACCCACACGCGCACCGTCTGGTCGTTGGAGCAGCTGGCAATCAAGGTGCCGTCCTGGTTGGGCCGCACCATGCGCACCCATTCTCTGTGCCCCGTGAAAGTCTTCACGCAGTAACTGTGCAAGAAACCACAGCGTGACTCAACCACCATCGCAATAACCCACTGCACCAGCCTTGGAAATCTGAGGACACTTAACCTATTCTTAGTGGTTAAGATAAAATATTTTAGCGCACAACATGTTCATCCTGGCAGGTGAGGGACCACACCATAAACAGTTCGTGAAAAGGACGCTGACCTGAGAAAGCAGTGACAGCTAAGAGCTAGCAGAAACTTGTTAATGCAAAAAGCAGGAAACTTGAGGAAAAATGAAGCTGACATGACTTCTTGCATTAAACAGGTATTTTGAGAACAAGTGGAGATTTACAAGTCATTTAGGTATTAGAGAGACAACTGATAAATTAAACATGCAAGAAGACCAAAAAAAAAAATCAGGAAACACCTTGATCTGTGTCAAGAAAGGCAGCATCTACTCCCTTTAAACTCATGGTTAACCAGTGAACTTATTTTCCTAATTGGTCATGAGCTAGAGATCTACCCTCATAGCTTCCAGGAACACAAAACCAGCTAGTTTTAATTAGTCAGTATTAACATCTGAAGCCCTCCACCTAATGACTGAGGCAGAATCCTTCAGTGAATTACTCTAAAGGGCACAACATAATTTCTCAATTCAAATAGTGCCTGCTGACATTCAGATTCCTGTGTCCCATTTCTACACACAGTGGTGTCTGCTCGCTTTTGTTCTGGTGCTGTTTGCTCACAAGTGCACTTACCCTGTCTGGACTTCCCACATTTTGATAGTTTTATCCCTTGAGGCAGAAACTATATGATCTCCATTGGGCATGATGGCTACCGAAGAAACGTTATGATCATGACCTAAAAACAAAATAAAACCTTTATAGAAATGGCACTGGCAGAGTTTTCACAGAGCACACAGGACTTGCTGGTTTTTTTATCTTGGTCAAGTAGCTACAGCAGCAGTGCGTGTTTTATGGAATAATCTTTACATGTAAACTTGAGGTTTTCTGAAATAATCATCCCTATTTTTAGAACGCACACGGTCCAGGCACTGAGCATCCTCAAAGGAGCTTTCTGTTTACTGGTGTGTATCTATGGGTAGGTGTTTATTTTGTTAAGTCTTAAACATTCTCTATTCCTACTCGCCGCTTCTGCAAGATGATCCTAAAAGCAAGAAAAAAAGCTTTTACATGAGACTATAAAATATATTTGCTGTCAACATTAGAATCTTATAGCTGTGGTTGTTGCACTTTCTCATTTTTCCTATGTCTTTCAAACCCAGTGCAAAGGGAATGTTCCTGTTCATGTGATCAAGCACATGCAGCCAAACCCCGCATGGAGCAGCCACAGCTCCTCTGGCACTCATTGCTCCCTTTCTGCAGCCCTGCATCAGGAACACAGAGGGCTGAAGGAAGGAATCTTTCATTGATTTGAAGGCAGTTTCATTGTCTTGCAAGCATTTAATATTTAAAGCTAAAATCCCTCTAACTGTCATTTTATTTCAGTATCATTATGGGATGCTTCCCACACCATCATGCATAGAGTAGATATGAGATGCTATTTCATTCCATAAACACTACATGTATCCCCTATTTACAGAGCACTCAAAGAATCAAATTATCTTCCCCCTTTTTCTTTTGGAAAATAATTCTGGTTATAACCCCTTTCCACATCAGCAGTTTTCCTGGATTTAAAAAAAAAAAAACCTCTTCACTTTACAGACTGAAATCAATCCCTTTATACCTTACCATGCATAGTTCTGATGCACTCAAAGCCCTGGAAATCCCATAGCTTAATGGTCATATCAGCAGAACAGGAGGCCAAGAGTTTGCCAGTGTGGTCAAAGGAAATATCTTGCACAGAGTCTGTGTGCCCCTTCAGGGTTCGCTCAAAGTCTCCTGTCTCATAATCCCACACCTGACAAGTGAACAGACAACCAGTTAGCAGCAGCCCATTACTCTGTGTATTCTCCAGCCTCACATTTGCACTCTGCAGGCCAGCCTGGCACCTTGTTCAATAATTAATCGAGCAAGAGACAGACAGCCCTAAAAAGCTTAACAGTAGAGAAAAATAAATTTCTTTTTATGTGATTTTGTTACTTATAAATTAACTGAATTCATGCATTTTGAAAACTGCTTTTCAGTTAACTTTAAGCATTATAAACCCAGCAGGAGAACAAGTTTCATTGTATCTCAAAGTCTTAACACTCAATGCCCTTAAAGAAGGAAGATCAATTCAGAAAATACTTGACAGAACCAATCCACTTCATACAGACTGTTTTTCTCCATCAATTTCTGTGCCAGCTGCCTAACTTCAGCAATACAGCACACTCTCAGTAACAGGGAAAGGATCATCTTTAATATCCCACTCACCTTTCCCAAGCTTTACTGTGGCTCCAGAGTTTACCTGCTTGCTTGAGAACCAACCAGAAAATATTCTGCATACCACAGAGCAATACTCAGAATGCTTTGGGTTAAGGCTGATAGTCCAAACCCCTCTGAAGAGTTTGATACACACACATTCAGACATTCACAGATTACAGAATTGCTCAAGTTAAACATACATTTGCTGTTAATAACTGCGGGACAGCTTGAAGTCCTGTTCTCACATCCTAATTAAGTCAGTCTCCTATCATCTAATCACAAAGCTTTTAAAACTAAACAGGCTCCTACAGATTTTATTGTGTCTCAAGCACAAAATTAGACATTTAAAATTCTATTCTAAACAAAAAACAAAGCATCAAAAAACAACCAACAAAGAATCCACCATCCCAACAGACTGCAATCATTGGGAAAGCAATAGTCAATTGGAGCTACACAGCTTGACTTCAAGAATAAGGAAATTCATCCAGAGTAAGCCCTAAGTGAAGGAAAACAAAGCTGACTGGGGCCCTCCATAACATCTAGAACACTTGGAGCTGCTGCTGTTCCAGCTGACCCTGTCTGTCTCCAGCAGAAACAGGTTAAAGGTCTCCAAATCCACAGCTTCGTATTTTTAAGTCAACCGAAAGAATAATAAAATACTCTGAGACATTAAATGGACCAGCATAAAACTAGAATCTGTAGATTACACAGGGCATCACACTGGAAAGATCTGCCCCTCAAGAGGCTGAAGCAGAACCAGGAAGAACAAACCTTCCACTAGTTCAACATGTCCAGCCTGAAGCACTGATGTCACCTATTCCACAGCCCACTGTCTGGAGCACAGGCATACCTTTATTGTGGCATCCTCTGAAGCAGAGACCATAACACTGAAAACTGGATGGAAAATAACTCGAGTGACAGGACTCCTGTGCCCACTCAACGCATACTTCTCTGGAGGACGAGGAATCCACTCCTTAGGGTCTCGTTTCTGACCAAGAGGTCCACCTGATGTAAATTCTTCCTTAGCTTCATTCAGCTTCGATTCTAATTCCATTACCTAAGTGTATGAATTTTAAAAGAGACCTTTCATTTTTGATTTTATACAAGATCTAATTCACCTTCTTGCATTAGTAACCCCAGTAACAACTGACTCCTAAACTCACAGTAAAGCAAAGATTGTATGGACCAAAACTGATTACCAATATTCAGCAGCACTGGTTTTAAAAATCATACCTAAATTAATAATTCATAATTTATTATTTAATAATTTATAGTTAATTCTTAATAATGTAATTATTAATCACTTTTTCTTTTCAAATTCCCAAATATTTTCACAGGAACAAAAAGTTCTACAAAATTCCCTTCACTTACACACTGTACAAATACATCTGAATTACTATTGTGCCAAACTACCAAAGAAGGTCGTGCTAACAAAAGGGAATGCTACTGCTGCAGGAATTCTGTGTCCTGTTGGAGCTAGCACACACATTAACCAACAACAGAAACACTCGAGGGCTAATAAATCCTCGCTGTATTAACCTGCACAAGGGATAGGACTTCATTGTTAACACACTGATTTTAGGGTTTTTTTCTTTGCTTTTAATACACTCTTGAGCCATTGAAGCATGACTAAGAAGAGTTTTGTGCACTCCACTTGCAGCACAACCACCTCCTGGAATGCACTGGAGCTAATGGCTCCTTCCCTCGAGGGCCATGGCCAAAGACAGCGGGCAGCACTGATTTTCCCTCCGTTCTAACCCAGCCTGACCCTCTGCACACAGCAATTCCATCTCGCCACTCACCAACTGCCTCAAGGCACCTCCTGCCTCTCCAGCTTCAGGACTGCACATACATGTTCAGTGCTGAATGCTTTCTGTGCTAACTTTTTATACGTGTACATCCAGCAGATCTCTACTTACCTTCTTTTGTAATCTTATAACAGATGTCCATTTTTTTTCCAGAAGTCCAGCATACTTCTTATCTAACTCTTCATTCTGAAGAGAAGCATTTAAAGAAAGAAGAAGAAAAGCAACACAGAAAAACAAACATCAGAGACACAGAAGCATAACTAAATGCTGCACTTTCTTTCCATTTCAAATTTACAGTCTCATGCTACAATAATCCTAATTAGATGCAGATAACACAGACATCAGAAAATAGCCATGCCATGGCTTACTCCATGGAAGATAAAAGCTCTGAGGACTGGCTACCTTGGTCAGAGACAGATGTTAATCTCTGACTATAGGGCACTTGTAAAAGCTGGAGTTACCTGCATGAACAATTCATAAAAAAATTAAATCTCTTTATAGAGATATACATCAATCCTTCCAATTTACTCAAATAATTTCAACCTTTACCTTTTTTTTTTCCATTTTAGTATATTGCACTCCAATTCAGATTTTCTTGCATAAAAGTCATGAAACTTTCAGCAACTGCATTTTCTCTTTCCCTCAGGACCATCTAACCTATTTAGATTGCTTTCCTAAGCTTTGGGAAGAGGAGACTAAATTAGGTTGATAGATAAGGCAGATAGGGGAATGATACTAGAATTTTCAATTATAAGTACAGTGTTTCAATTTGTCATTTCTACTTACTTATTCCATACTAATAGCAAATTGGAGAAATTAAGCCAAACTTCAACCAAGCGTTTTGGAACAAGAACAGTGCAAGATATGTAATAAAGAAAAGGCAAGGATTTATCCAGAGGATTTATCCAGCACACAGAGTTTATTACTCAATCCAGCTGTAGCCATATGAAATGCACACCTCCTATGCTATTAGGTGGCAAAGTTAAAAATTATACCAAATCATCTTTGAAGAAAGCAAATCAACAGAATGAAGTTGAAAGAAATACTGGTCTGAGTCACTGGCATCTGTACAGTCTAAGCAAACAGAGCTGCTTACCAGAGCTGGTCACACAATCACAGAATCACAGACTGGTTTCGGCTGGAAGGGACCTTGAATCTCATTTTGTTCCACACCCCTGACACGGAGGGGGACACCTTCCACTAGGCCAGACTGCTCCAAGCCCCATCCAACCTGGCCTTACTGGATGATGAACTTCTGTCAACTGTTTCAGCCTGCCCTCCCACTACATGGTTACCCAAGAGACTCAACAACAGACTCAGGCAATGACTTAACTCCTGACCCAAGTCAAATCTCAAAAGACTCTTCCAACATTGGGTCTGTATGATAAAGCAGAGGACAAAAGTAATCCAGTTTTGTCTTCCTGTTTCTTAAAGATTCCCAGTGAAGTCAGTCTCCAAAGTTGCACAGTCTCAGACCATTTCAAATCTGGTTATAAAACCATTTGCTCAGAAATGGTCAACTCACCCAACGATTATTTTTCCCTTTTCTGGCAAGGCAATAAGCTGTATGAGCTCATCACCTCCAGTTCTGAAACTGTCTGAGCTAACAGGCAGGTAACAGGCCCACAGGGTCAGAACAGATGCAAGTGCTAGAAAACTGACAGACTTCTACATTAAAATATACATGAAGAATTTTGTTTGAACTCACCACATCTAATTCAGCTTCCTTTTTAAAAACCGAATATGCCTCCTCATAGCCATTGGAACGGAGGTAATCTGCTATCGCTCGATTTCTACAAAACAACATTTTAAATACAATTTAAGGAGTCTAAGAAAGATTGTCATCACAATGTAGCACATTCTGATCAGATCCTTGTCTATGTTCCAAAGTAAAAGAGCAAAACATTGCCAGACTTTACTCTAGATAAATGTAGAATTCACGGATTGCAGCTTAAATTGCAATGTGCTTCCTGCAAATCGAAGAATCCATTTTTTATGCCCCAATTATATTTTCATAATTTCCCAATTCCAGTTTCAAATACCAGCAGTTCTATCAAAAATAAAGAGTAGAGAGATCCAAACCACAATGCACAGTACTTAAAGAGCATGTGAACAGAACCACTCTAAAATCTGCTTGGAAACAAATGCTAATAATTGAAGCTTAATGAAAATGCAACACAAACTTAAGAACAACGATTCCTTACAGTTCATCTCGTTGCCTTTGTGACAGCACCATCGTGGCTGAGATGTCAGGTTAACGTGATCGAGCAGTGGCTTCTCCTCAAGAGCTAAAGTCTTGGGAACCCAGGATCCACAATTCAGTTTGCCACAGTGGCTTAAATCACAAGTATTTCTCCAGATGTGAAATCCAATAGGAAATCCAGAGGCATTCAACACAGAAGATTCAATCCATCTACAAAGAGGAGAAAGAAACATCATTTGTTTCCTTGAAACAAGCAGTCCTCAGGCAGCTTTCTTAGATTTACCCAAACAGCATCTTTAAAGACTGGCTCTACCCCAGCATGGGGCCCTTGCAGCTACAGTGCTACACAACTGCAGCACAGGAATTACTTTTCCCACTCCAGTACCACCACCTGAGGAAGTTCCGAAGAACCATGGACTAAGAGACAATACTTGTTTTCTTTTCAGTCATGTGTTAATGTAGTTTACCTAGAGCTAATATTTCATCTTGCCTAGATTTAGGGCACAGCAAATTTTTAAACAGTTTTTCATCTTATCAGAGTGGCACCACTACCACGGGGAGAGCTGCCACAGGCCCCTTACTGCAGCTGGGCTCAGGCAATGGTGTGATCACACCTCTGGCAACGCCAGCCAATTCAGGATACGGCTGAAACCCGACACGCTTGAGACAGTTCAAGGCAGTCGAGTTGTGCCTTTGCAAAACACACACTCGTTAGTAACCTTTGATTCAGAAACATGAACTGCAGCATTCTCAGTGCACAACCTGCTTCAACTGGGCAGCTTTAACCTCTGCCACAGTGACATTACCAAACCCATGTTGGCAGTGCCACAGTTGGCTTTCTGCACTGCAGGGACTTTGTGAGCACCATGACCATGGGAAGTGCTGAAATGGCACTTCTTGCACACCTGGCAGGTTCTGTACAGAACTCATCATTCACTCAAGCTGTTCAGCAAGTCTGACCGACCAACCAGCTTTCAGTACTGAGATAAACTGAGGCAACACACACAGCAGGTGGGTTTGTAAACTTTCTACTGACTGCTTGAGGAAGTGCATGTTCCCGCTCCCTTGACACACAGGTACACTGAGTTCAGCATCACAGTTCAGTAACAATTTTAGTAAGGAGCCTCTTTTAAACAGTAGTCTGGTATGAAAAAACGTCAAGAAAATACTAAGCTTGTATCATTAATGGCTACTTATTCATCACAGGGGATCAAAGGCTTCTTTCTAAATCTATCTAGGCCCTGCTGTCTGCTTCAAAATGAGCTTAAGCTGCAAGTTGCTTGTATTCCACCTGCTGGTGGACCTTCCACGTCAAATGCTGCACACCATAATACTGCCCTACAAGCCAGTTAGGACAGGAACACTCTGAACAGGCAATATCTCATTTCATTAGTCTAACCTCTTCCCCAATAGGTATTTCAGAAACAATTCAGCTGAAAACTAACAGCACGGGCTGCATCCTGTCAGAGAACAGAAGCAAACATTTCACTTACTCTTGTCAACACCCAATTCGTGCTAGGTGAAGAGAAAGCTGGGTTTCAAGAGATGTCCCGTGCTCAGCCCAGAGTCAGAGTACCACACGCAAATGAATGGAAATTGAGTTAATATCACAAACAACGTCCTGCCGTGCTGAGAGGTGCCCTGCAGAGGGCGCCGCCGCGGGACAGCCCGTGCTGAGGCGGGCTCGGGCACGGCAGGGGCGGCGGAACCACACCGGGCACGGCCGAGCACACGGCAGCGCCGCTGCAAGCGCCCGGCAGCACAGCGCAAAGGCACCAACATCTGCCTCCAGCACTGCCAGGGTGAAAACCTGAAGGCGGGGTTTGGACTGGGAACTGCCGCTAGCAGTGAATGCCTAGTAAATCCAGTGCCAGTGTACTGGCTCCAGTAAAAACCCCAGGATCTCATCAATTTTGTTGTGGAATCTGGGAGATGCAGTCACAGCATTTGTCTAAAAATAATAGCAACTGTGTTTTCAAGGCCATCCTTCACACGTCACTTATTTAGAAAAGCATTTTCCCTGTCAAATGTAAAGTAACCCCAAACTTCTCCCATATCCACCTCCCAACACCTGGGCTGCTCCACCACCTAACTCTGAATTATTAGTGAGAAACAGATCCTAGTACTAGATAAATTTCAACAGCTACACGGCAAAGCAGCTACTCTTGCTATTAGCAAATTACAGCTGAGCCAAAGCCACCACCCAACTGATCTACAGTATCTCGCTCCTCCAGAAAGGGTCTGTTCCAAGCACCCTGCTCAGCATTCCTGATTTTTTAACTACAAAGCCACCTAAATAGAAGGCAAAGTATTTTTAGGGCTGCCTCCTTCATAGACAAAAACAGAACAAACAAAACAAAAACAAAGCCCACCACAAACAAACAAAAACCCAAACCAAACAAATAAAAACCTCCATACAAATAACCCACTCCAGCAAAAATGTCCAAACCCAAAAAGCCCAAAAGGACCTACATTAATTATACACCTATGCCACTATGTGCAGTGCCCTTTTTTTAGCTGGAGCAGACTTTGTGACATACAGGCTTCAGCGAAGCAAGACTAACCAGTCCTCCTCCATCACCTATCAGTCACCACCGTGTTACCCGCAAACAACTCAGCCATGAGGCAGCCAGGGCTCTGGGGGAACCCCAGGGAGGAAAAACAACCCACAAACAACCGCCACCTGTTCAGCACATCTTGCCTGAAACTGGTTACTTTGTATCAGCATCTTAATGTGACTAAGGCAGTGTCAAGAGAGTTAGATCTTCTTTTGAAAGAAAAGGTGTCTTTGCATGAGAATTTTACTTTGTTCTCTACTAAATACGGGAAAAAACACACTGAACTTAAAGAGCCACCCATGGAGTAACAGCTACTCATCAAGTGTGAACCAGGATGTGCCTTTTATTAATACCCACTTACACTTCTCCAAGTTGTAGTTTCTAACTTAACACCTGATTCTCCATCAATAGTCTGCATATATAAAACCACCAAGTAGCAAACTTCTGCACAAGGACAATGACAGAGGGCTACAGGTGTTCTCAGCAAGATTCGGTGTCTTTGTAAGCCTTTTAAAATTGGGAGCTGGCAGAATGCCTCTCACAGGCACAGGTACGACACATGCAATGGTCACCTCTCACTCCTGGCAGCAAAGGACCTGCAGAGTTTTCTAGAAAAACAAAAACCATTCCTTACCTATATACAACATACTCCTCAGCTCCACTAACAGCAGCAGATACTCAACAGGCAACTTGCCCCTCACCCCAAGTGCCCACCTTTCCATTCAGTTATAGATCAGCTTTTATACTTAGGACTGGCAGAAACGCCAGAGCAGTAAGCATAGCAGACCTACTTCAATCCTTCAGTGCTGCAGGACTAGAGAGTGGCACACTAAAGCACAATCTTTAAAAAGAAATTAATTTAAGAGATGGCCAAGAATCATCACAGGCCAGAATTTTCCCCTGCACAAGCTTCTAAAACACAGAGAATTATTGATGAAGAGCAACAAACGGAGCAGAAATACCTGAAAAGCAGAATCCTCTCCAGTAAGGGAAGGTGGAAACAGCACAGTGCAGGTTCCTCTCATTTGAAAAAAAAAAAAAAAAAGACCCTCTGTCTCTTCACATCTGACCATTGCCCCCCTTCTTCCTAAACCAGGGTTCAGAGATTGCTGAGCTTCACCACTCCAGGCTGTTGCTGCAGCTCTGGCCACAAGCCTGCCCCTCTGCACTAAGGACATGCTCCCTGCCAGTGTGCCCAGCCGGTGCCACCTGGGGAGCACACGCCCCTGTGGCACCCAGCCAGCCCCACGCCACGCTGGCACTGGGCACCACTGACCTGGCACGGACAGGAACACCCTCTTCCCCTGGGCAACTAAGAGGATTCAACAGACAGCTGCTGCTTCCTGGCTTCAAACACTCGGTTCTTCCACTGATGGATATCAGTGTGGTTCAAGTGCTTCCTAGATTACTGGAAAACTTCACAATAACTTAATGAGAGACCTGCACATGATTCAGAAGCACACCAACAGCAAAATGAAACAAGTTCAGCTCCATTTGTTAGCTGAGACAGCTCCACAGGAGGTATCCAAGCACAATAGCTACACACTCAGTCACAGCAGTGACGTAGGGAAAAAATAATCATTTTCAGGCAAGAGATTCCCCTCAGTTCATTATATGTGATGCCAATAAACGATACACCGCAGCTTATAGGTATTTCTATGACTATATTCATACTTGCTTCAGGAGATACTTAAGTATTTTCCATAAGTATTCTCCAAGTAAGACTGAGAAACAGATTATGGAACCAAATTAATTCATCAGCATTTTAGTCTCAACCTGCCAAAAATATTTGCTCATTTACCAGAACTAGCATCAAGCAAAAACAAAGTTACTAGAATTAAAATTAGTAAAAGTGACCATTCTGCACACACAAAAAATCAAATCTAGTCTGTAAATTTCTTCAGAGTTCATTATGATTTTGTTTAGCGGAGTATACTGGATGCTAAATAGTACTAAAATTTGGGTTATATACCTAAACTCATCCAAATCTACGTTTTCATAAATGTATCCTGAGGTACCAAACTCACAACAAACCTCAGCATCTTCTGCAGGATCTTGTGACTAAATTTCGTTTAAGGTTCTCCAGTCTTTCTTTGCTGAAAGTGTCAAAAACACTTCAAAGGACCAAACCATAAAGAAACCCCTAAAATGCTCAACTGACTAACAATGCCCATTTCTGCTGTTCAGAAAAAGTCACAGCAGAAGTCACTGCCAAGTGAGCTGTGATCCAGCTCAGCCACAGTGAGACCCACGCTCCCCTCTCCCAGGAGTGACGGCACAGCAAAACCAGCTGTGTCAGTGCCTGTGTCACTGGCAGTGCTCTGCTACTACAGTGAGGGGTCAGAAAACCAACACAAGAATCACGCAGTGACACACACAGAGCACCAAGTCCCTCCAAGTTCATGGTTCCTTGCAGACATGTGCAGGTTCTAACCACAGTAAAGCTGCAGAGTAATGTGAAGATGTATTATTACATTGTAAGGCCTTTATAACCATCAAAAGTTCCATCTCCCAGACTTCTCATGGCCTGAGTTACTTAGATTACTTAAACCAGGACTCCTTTCACCAAGAGAATCCTCATCAGCACCACAATATCCTGTCTCACCACAAGAACTCCTGGCTCAAAATCTTCATCATTCTAGTAATTTCAGTCTTTAAACTTACAGAAACATTTGTTTACCAGCTACTAAAAAAAGCTGTCACTCAGCCTTATTATGTTGTAAAGCACTTTTCCTAACTCCTGTAATTCCCACAGGCACATTCGTCCCTCATGTATTTCATGATTTCTCTCTTACCTTTTTAATTTTGAAGTTAAACCAAGAAAATCAGCTTCAACTTAATTCCTTGGTTCACAACTCTGGCAGCAGCAGGGAACTGTTCCATACACCAGCACCACCACCCGAGATTCACTCTGCTGCTGCTGTCCAGCAACCTCATCCGGTAGTGCATATCCCAAATACATGTTCATGGCTCCTCCAGGAACTCAACAGTAAATTAATTCAATTTCTGCAGGTTTTATGATCGTTGCTCAGGCTCCATGAACAGTCTTCCCCACAAAAACACAAGCTATGTAACTAAACATGTAACTCTAGCTCATTATACTAAAAATTAGAAGAGATACATGGCATCAATTATAGAGCTAAAGCCATCAGCAGATATAGAACAGACCAGCAGAGTGCAGCTCTGAAAGCTCAACAAAGCTCTAGCTCAGCACTGCTGTGCTTTAGGAATTGTACATTTTTGCCTCTTTTTGCAAAATCCTATTACTTTAACTCAGCCACAAGACCACTTTGTCTGTAAGTATTTTTATGACAACATTTTTAATAATATTCTACAAGAATGTTTATTGAAGGAAACAAAATCTGATGTCACATTCTCAGACTGCCAGCTCAGGCACACCTCATACAAAGCATTTGGGTGTTAAAAAGGCACACGAGCCATCATCAACATCAGGAACACAAAACTGAGTTCCCATTGTGAAATCAATTAAGAGTTTTCCATTACTCACATTTCGGTTCAAATTTAAATCTTAATTTATCATTTAAAATTTCAATAACCTGTTTAAAACGTAAAACATTTTGGAGTGTCCGGCAAAATGCTACCAACTTTCAAGTGATTTCTCTAAAGCATTCTATCATTCTTAAAAAGTTTTTTTTATTCAAAGAAAACCCAAAATCCTACTTCAGTAAGCTCTGTCTCTTCAGCTAATTTTACAGCCCCAGTGAAAGGCCAGTCACTTATGAAAACTGAAGGCCACCAAAAAGGGTAACTGAACTGATATAATTAGAATTAAATTCCACAATTCTTTAACACTGAAAGGATCCATTTGTGCATTAGTAAAAGAGAAACTCTTGTTGCATTGTCTCTTGCTACATGGCTGGCACAGGAGATCATTGCAAGGTTCTTCAACAGTGTATCCTGTTTCATAACATTAACAGGAGGACTTAAAAGTGGTTGTTTAGGAGTATTCCCAGGAAATTAGAGCTACGGTCCTTATGGAAGAACTAGACTGCATGAATTGTTCTCTTACACCTCTGGATTACGTTGCTCAATTCTACCAAGTACATAAGAACACTTCCTTTTAATTTAAACTAATTTTTAATGGGTCCGATTTTGTTTTAAAGCCCATAAGCAAAAAGCTACTTTATCAGGCTCAAGTCACAGAATAGGGCAACTCTTCCCACAAATGGACTCAAAACCAGATTCCATAGAAGTGAAGTAATATCCATGTTTCCTGGGCATAACTATTACGACCTGAAAAGGGCTCCTAGATACGTCTCTATCTGTTGATAGGAAAGAAAATCAGTAACAAGTAAAACAATCCAGCTCCTCTCCTGCCTCCATCTTGCCCCGTTACTGCAGGAAAGCTCATCCAAAGTGGAATCACCCAGGGGCAGCATGCAGCTGCTCTTAGTGCAGCAAACAGACCTTATCCTAGAAAATGTTGGAATCCATCACCTGCTAAGCCGGCAGGGATGAGTTGGGGAATATGAGAAAGCTACTCATTTATGAGCTGGGTTAATCTTTTTTTTTTTTTTTTTTTTTTTTCCACTTTTCAGCCTACATCAGTAAAGCTGGCTGAGGGATTATGACAAAGTGAGCTCCAACAACTATCTGATTTGGGAAAAACAAAACAAGAAGCAAATCTGATCTGAATTACAACTCTGAGCCTTATTTTTAATTCATATGTTTAGTAAGCCTGTTATTCTGCAATTAAGGGAAGTCTCGAAATGCCTGTAGGTAAACACTTTGCTTGATATATCAATGTAGTATCCAGAGTACAGCATTCTGTGCAGTGTTTGTAATAATTCACAAAAACTATTTTCTGTTTCAGTTCAGTTACAGGTTTATCAAAGGAAATATACTTTTAACATGAAAAAAGTGAAAAATTTTACGCCTGTTTTCTTCCCCATTTCACCTACTTGCACAGCTTTTGCTAAAAACCTGATACAGTAGTTTAGTTCTGAAAATAATTCAACACCAAATCCATGGGGAATTAGAAAGCAATCTGTAGCAAATCAGATATAATGCCTATGTTCCAAAGACTTGGAGTGCAGGTTGCAATTACATCTAAAAAATAAAGCTAAGGAATGTCATCAAGATGCTATAAAACAAGAGCAAGTTGGCTGCTCCACGCAGCATGCTGCCTAAAGAAATGCCTGTGCATTTTGAAAGCAACTCCTATGCCCGTCTGCTTTCCCATATTATTTCAAGCTAAGTTTTTAACACATCACTGGCAGTCACTACCCACCTTTAGGACTGTAAAACAACAAAACACATTTTTGGCCTCGTTACCTTCCCAGGCACCAACACAAAACAACTTTGAGGAATCTGGTCCAAATTTGCTTGGATTTTTTTTTTTTAAAGAAGACTTTAAATTAATTCAATCTTAACATTTTTCTCCATGTATCACTTCAGTTTTGCAATTCTGATAGAAGCATGATACAAGTAATTCTCAGGAGAAACATCCTGAGCACTCTCACATCATCTCATTTTAGAGCCTCTGAACGTCCTCCAGGTCAGAGCTCCAGCCTGAGGTCTGTGTGTAAGCTTTGGGGGAAAACATCCTTCTTCTAGCCTGCCAGTTCAGTTCTATGTGAAAATGCAGGTAAATTCAGCTACCAATAAATGAACACCCTGGAAAAATGCAGGCTGCAGTAGGAAGCAAAGCTTTAATCTGTGTGAAAAGGTTTTTGACATGGCACTCTTGACATTGCTCTCAGAGTGCTGTGACAGTGGTAGGGCAGCAAGTAGGGGTAGTGTTTTGGGGCTTGACATTACACGCTGCTACTCAACACTTGCTCAGAGCAAAGCACATCAGGGCCAGCTGGATGACTTCAGCAGGATATTTTTCAGTATTATTACTGCTAGGTCAAACAACACATACATATTTTGGGATAGCAGTTCTAGACCACCAAGAGAAGAGTGCTGCACTCAGATGTGTCTGTCAGCAGGTATGCACTGGATTTGAACTTTGTTGTTCTCAGTTGTTCCACCCATAGTTTTCTGGCTTGAAAAATTAAGTAACAGATTTATAACTGTAAAGGAGGTCACAGGACTATATCAAAATTTAAATAATTCAGTCGTTAAACTGTTATACTGGAAGTGTGATATTAACAAAAGCAACTGTGAATTGATTAAATTTATATAGAAAAAATATCTGGAAGGAAACTTAAAAGGAACACCTATGTTACTACTTTAGAAACGGGAGAAGGTGTAAACCACAAAGAAATCCACAGAAGAACTTAAGACAGACCTTCCACTCTTCAATCATGAGAACACTGCTGGTCCTTTAGCTATTTTCAAAGCTCAGTGGCCAAGAGCAGCTTCACTTGCCCAGAGGGGGAGGGGGAAAAAACCCAGAACCAAAAAGCTCATCATAATTGTCATCTGTAACATCTTACCCTATTACAGGGAACGGTGTTCAACTTTTCATGACACTAGTACTGAAAATAATGAAATCAGGGTTCTGGTAGAAGGTGTCTCATCTTTCTTATCATCCACCTTCACCTACTACAGTCCTGCCTGTAAAACAGAGCTGAAGGTGAAAGAACCAGAAACTTCTACCATTAACGATTTAATAGACACCATCTGTTTAAAATACATACACACACTCATTAATGACATCATCCTCTTAACAGATTGTGAGAATATGAGCATTTAAACAAACCAAATTGTTTATACAATCTCTTTCTTCACCACAAAAAGCAGGTGAATGCAGCACAAGACAAGCTGCCAATGTTGTTTTTTTTATGGAAGAAACAGTCATTTATCTGCAGCAAACAGCCTAGATGCTTCCAGCTGATTTTCCTCTAGTCTTAAAGAAGGATAAACTTAACACCTTTGCTTTAGTATTAAGCAGAAAAACAAGGCAGAGGCAATCTCGAGGAGAGATGAGGCGAGGAGGAACACTTGTCTAATTGAACCAAAAGAACTTAGGTTTGTGGAGCACAACAGGAACAACTAACATGGATACAAGAGGCAAGGTACAAATAATGTCAGTCATGAATGCCCCTGTGCCATCCCAGATGCAAACCAGTACAGCACCACGCCACAGAGCCTGTCACCTACCTCACAAGAGGTGTGACAGCTGAGTCACCAACCAGCCCCAGAACAAGAAGTGCCTCTGAACAGCCTTCGACCAACTCCCTCAGCAGGGACCTACTTAACAACGGATCCAAGGAAATTACAGGACAGACGCTGCTGCACCACCTACAAACCTCAACCATGGATGGTCCCATCTCTGCAAATACTTCTCAAGGCTGCCGCAAGTAGATACTAGTTAAAAATATCAAATAAGTCTTCCAGAACAAACACAATCACAACCACAAAGATGTATTTATTATATTCATTTAATTGCAATCCTTACCCAAAGTCCCTAAGCAGCCAAGCCAAGCTGCAGGGCTCACTCAGAAGCAGTACCATTAAGAAGGAAATGGCAAAAATAATTCCAAATGTATTAACTAGCAGGTACTTTGATTTAATAATGCTGATTTTTTTTACATAGTTATACATGCATCAGCGCTCTTGATATTGGTCAGTGCGACAATGCTGTGCACAGCATTAGTTCTGGAAGGACTGTATGTTTATAGTCCCAAGGAAATGGAGTTCAGCATACACTTACTTCGTAAGTAACATTTTTCTTTGAAATTTCCGGACAGTACATGCCAGCGGGAAGCGAAATGATAGGTGGCTTCCAAGACAGTGAACTAAAAGCAAGAGAGCCTAAGTCACACCTACCTAATCCCTTAAGGAGAGAGCAGGAGGTTTAAAAAAAAGAAAACAGAAGGAGCTTTTAAACATTATGAATGAGACAAACATTGCCTCATCCAGGTCTTGCCTCAACTGAGAGGAAAAGGCCCTTCTTTAAATTGAGATAAGGTATGGGTTAGCAACACACATCTGTTGGGCTAACCCACAGCAGGTGACATCTCCAGGATAAAACTGGAATTCTATTCTTCATCAGACAAAATCCCAGTTATCACCAATGTTTCTAATATGTACTGTTCATCAGTCAGTCTTAGAACATGGTAGGAATGAGGAAAAGTTCTGTTTTAAGACAACTGTAATACATGAAAACCAGACATTTAACCCAACCTCGGCTGAGGACCCCACCATTAAGCTGACATGGCAGAGCTACAGCTCCCACTGCACCTCTGCACCCCAGTGGTGGCACAATCCTGCCCACAGAGCATGGCCATTCACGCTCCCCTAGCATGGACAACATTCAGAGCAAGAATTCTGAGGAAACAGCTTCATGTACTTGAAAATTAAATTTAAACAGGTCGGGATTGTATCTTAGTATAAATGCCTATTTTTAAAAATTTGAAGTGTAGTCTACTCTGTCAGGCAGATCAAAAGACAAAGCAACATCAACCATGAATAAAACCCTCAAAAGCCACATTAGGAGCCCTGTTTCCCTTGTGTCAGGCAACAGCTCTCAAGTAGCTCCTGAGAAAGCCCCTGAACCCACGCAAGGCTTCACCAGTGCAATACATTTTTAGTAGTCAGGTTGTCCTGCCAGTGATACTTAAGCTCTTACAAAAGGGAGAAAGAGGAGGCAGTTGTGACATCACTGTCAGATCTGCAATTATGGACACTGCAGGACTTACTACGTAGTCTCTACAACAAACCTCACAGGAGAGTCCCAGAACCATTCTATCAACACACATGGCTCTGGGTAAAGATATTCAGTTGCCATCACAAATTACATGTTAGAGGCTGGAAAATCCCCCGCACCCCATAGGAAATCTGAAATTATTATCTATTAATAATAATTACTGATTTCTATTGTCCTCCTGATTTCCTGAAATTAGACCTACAGAGTTCTTATTTTCAGCCTGACAAGTATTTCAGTGCCCACCTCATGGACACTTCAGCTGCTCTCCCAGTCTTTGCCTTTAGTTTAGAAAATGGGCCTGAAGCTCGCCAAAGCAGGAGAGAGCTGACCAAAACCAAACTATTTCAATGTCACTTTCCTTTTTACTATGGTAATTCCAACCCCTCTAGTTCAGGAATATAGGACAGCTACAGAGGGTTGTAAAAAAACTTAGAAACATACGCAGTCTGTATGTGAACTACCCTGAGGCAGAGGGGTCCAGCTATTGTATGCCCAGAATATTCCACAAGAGGTACAAATACATTATAATTAATGATGGACATTGGCTGTGGAGTTCTTCATGGAAGACAAGGTTGGAGTGCTGGACAGGGCAGTCAGCAGGTGTTGATTCTGGAGCTGTCCTATCCATAGCAAGTTGGACAGACAGCAAGTTGAGAGCAAAGACACATCCTGAGTCCCCAGGCTGGGAGGAGCACATCAGCCAGGACAGGCACAGGAACCAGCAGGACAGGCAAAACACAGCTCACGTGCAGCCAACAAGGAGGTATTGATGCCTTTTGCTTCTGTAGAACCCAAATGAACAAGTTACTCCTGTAGAAAAAGTGACTGCCATAATTTCAAGGGCAAAAATCAACCAAAGCTGTTAAGGTGGCAGGTGTTTTACTAGGTTCTTCACTGGCCTTAGCCTGGATATGCATTAGACTCAGGTATTCAGCTCATGCAGCCACTGAATCGTGGAAGATCTACTCCAAGTGAATGAACTAAAAATAACGCAGAAGCCACTGCCCCTTATTTTAATTTTGGGCATACTAAGAGAAACACAGTCTCTTGTGTGCCCGTCTCCTGTCACAAACTATACTCCAGAACTGAGACCCCCATGAAAAAGCAAAACCTCAGTCTGCTTCAGAATCATCTGTGTTCAAATGCTGTACTTGCTCCAATCACCACTGAAATGAGATGGGAATGTCATGAGGCACATGTGGAACAGGAGAGCACTTCCACAAGCAGCCCTTCCTAGGTGCTTTCTCCAATCCCTATTGTATTCCCCAAGTCCTTTGTTCTAACGCCTTTCCTACACAACTTTAAGCAGTAGTACCCAAGGGGGACAGCAATGCTCTTAAAGAGCTACAGTGCTCAAAAGGGCTTCCAAAATCCTGAGATGCTATTTTACAAAAACTCGGCACATGATGAAGGGCAGTGCAATCCAGCCTGCACACTGACAGCAGTCACTCCACTGTGGTCACCAGAGAAACCAGAGATTGTCTTTTCCTGTGTGCCCACCCATAATCCGGTCTAACCAAGAAGTTCCATGAACAAATAACAGCATGAAGCCACAATACAGGGGCTTCTCTAGATTCCAGAGAATCTTGTGTGTAAAACACCTGCACAAAAATTGTAATTCTTCTCTAAAGTGTAAATAAAATCAATTCAACAAGTGAATATCTAAGTGGATAAATTGAAGCGGTTATCAGACAAAAAAAATCCGGCTTTGCAACAGTGACTGGTCACTTCTCACTGCCAGACAAATCAAAATCCATCCTGCAGAAAAACCAGCCTCAGAACAGAATGTGAGATTTGTTTCATTTCCGAAGCTTCCTGCACCATTAGATTCTTCCCAAAGAAGAGACTTCATTGTTACGGCAATTAGTATTCCTCCACCCCGGCAAAGGGAGGAAAAAAAAGCTCTGAAAGGGTAATCGAGCCATTTCGCAGCTTTGCCTCCTTACTCCACCCAGTCTCTTCCCTGCTCAATGGCCGCTCACAGCATCCACAAACATGGGAATAGCAACAGAAACACACAAAAACGAGATGCCCGAGAACAAGCCGGATATTTGCAATGCATCTTACAGGTTAAAAACATTTTCTTTGTTTAGTTCCCCAACGTAATTTTCCTATTTAACAAAATCACTCTAAAGGCAAATAACATTCTGACAGCAGACCCTCCCTCTCCCGAAAACCATCCAAATGCTGCACAATCATTTACAAAATTATCATCACTGAACGGAGGTTCTTTAACCACCACCTCCTAATGCCATGAACAATACTAAGGAACATACGCTTAAAAGAATCACCACAAAAATACATAATTTAGCTAGGTTAATATGCCCAAACATTTAATTACATTAAAAGAGTGTTTATTAAAGATTTTTAATATAGCTTAGATTAACCTTCCCCCATCCCTAGTAGGTAATTCATTATGAAAGGACTTGACCTGCACCAACCAAGCCCACTACTGCAGCACTATAGGCAAGGAAATGGTTCGAGTGATACCATGGCAAAGAAAGGGAAGGTGTCACATTATTATTGGTATTAAAGGTCAAGTTTAATTGCATCCACCTTAAACAAAAAAACGAAAAAAAAATCTCACGCCCACAGAACTGAACAAACCCCAAACTTTTTAAGGGAGGCACCACTCCCACCCCCCAACTTCCATCAAAAGCCCTGCCTGCGTATAACCTCCTGCTGAAACAAAACCTCGGGAGCAGCAATTAATACGGGATTTTAGCAAACCCGACTGCTATTATAAGGTTTTCAGGGGAAGCCTGTGCACCTGCAGCCTTCCAGGCAGTGATATGACCCCCAGAAGGAGAGCTCAGACCTCCCTCCCCCGTTTTACTGCAGCTGGTTCTGAAGGTCTGAGCCACCTCCTATCGCTGCTGCCCTGCTGAGCACTGCAGGAAAACTGGGGATGCGAGACAAATTCTGAAACAACACCTACTCCTTTCCCTAGATTATTAATTCCCGTCTTGTTTTCGGTGCCGCGGCCGAGCTGGCGATTTGGGCCATCGCCCGACGCCCGGCCCTGCCCGGGGAGAGGGTGACAGAGGGAAACCCCCGGCAGGAACCGGGGAGGGATGCTCGGGGTCCCCTCCGCGCACACACCGGGCCCATCGCCTCTGAAGGCTTTTTTATCGCTATTTACCCCGGCCCATCGCCTCCTCCCGGTATTTGCTAAGTCACGGACAGAGCGGCGCGGCCCGCGGGGGGGGACACGGGCCCGGCGGCGGCTCCGCGCC
>VXAC01005366.1:704393-737618 GCA_013399225.1 Rhipidura dahli | reverse complement strand
CTGCGCATGCGCGGCCGGGGGCGGGGACGGCCGCCCGCCGCCATCTTGGGCGGCTGAGGCGCGGGGTACGTGTCCCGGCGTGCCGCGCGCTGCTCCCGGCATGCACTGCGCGGCCGCCCGCCTGAGGGGCGGTGCGGGGATGGCGGAGCACCGGGAATAACGGGTGATTTACCGCGAATAACGGGTGATTTACCGCGAATAACGGGTGCTTACCGGGAGCACACCGCAGTACCGGGCACGGGCCACGAGCATCAATCACACCGGGAAGACACCGGGCACAGCTGCAGTGTCACCGGGCACGGGGAAGACGAGGCACAGCGGGTAGAGCCACAGTGATCCCGGCCTCCCTCAGGCACCGGGCGCTGCTGTGCCTTCCGAGTGTCCTGTCCGAGAAATCCCCTCCCGGGACAGCTCTGCTTTATTGAGTGACCTTGTCCCGCAGATCTGGAGTCACCAGAGTTGAGAGACGCGCTCAGATCTTTTGTGTCCATCACCTTCGTGTGACACGGGAGCTCTGGGAGCTCCCCTGGGCATCTCCCTGTGCGCCTTCAGAGCGCCAGTATAGAAGCAGTCGCACTTTGCACTGGGAACTGAATGTTTGCATAGTTAAATCTCAAAATGTCCTTTGTTTAATATCTCGAAATGGTAGTTCCTCGTGGTAAACTGAGGCACAGAGCACTGCTGCTTTAACCCATGCGCTCACAAGAGGTGGCACTGGAGAGTCTTGGCACTGCCTGTATCAGCTCTTGTTTGACCAACACGGCCAAGCACCTCTGTCCATCAGAGTTCCCAGAGCCCTGCAACTCTTCAAATAGTTGCCCAAATTACCTTGGCTTTACTTGCACCTGCTTGCAAAGCAGGCAAAACTGCTTTGACAGCCTCAAAATTCTAATATTTCAGGTATTTTGGGTGCATATTCAAGTGATAATTGGCATCTACCCAAAAAAATAAATCTGGTTTGCAGGGATTAATGAATTTTCCAAAGATTTTTAGGACACTGGTATTTTATTCTCCTTTTACAGCTGTCCTTCCTTGTAATATCTTTGCTTGATACTAGAATGGAAAAGAAGTCCCAGCTGCCAGCATGGCTGAACCGTGAGGAGTCTCAGAGTCCATTTTTCTTGACCATTTCCTTGATGGCCACGATGTACCTTGATAACAGCAAATACAGACCCTGCGCCTCAGTGGGGACAGGCAGATCCGAATTTCACAGCTCCTTCTGGTCTCAACTTAGGTTTTTTCCATCAGAATATTCCTAAAGGCAGTGCTTGCAGCTCGCACAGCTCTGCTGCAGTGTGAGCCAGGCTTCTTCAGGGGAGGTTTTGCCGTCTGGGGTAGCACACACAGCAGTAGCTACTACAGCCGAGATTATGATTCCAAACCACCAACCCTTGCCACACGCTTCCTGCTAAACACGGAAACTGGATTCATTGATAATTCATATGTTGCCTCTGAATGAAAGTTGTCATTAATATTCTGCACGTGTACGTATTTGTGTAGCAAAGCACCTGCAGTGACTGTACCACTGCAACCAGCTCGTGTACGTGTTTCACATCCGTCGCGGTGCCTGACCTACAAAAGATGTGAGCTGTTACAGCCACAAAGCTCTGGAAAAGAAACAGTTCCATGAAAATGCCTCCACAGATTTGAACTGAAAGATCAGTGCAGTTTTAGGTCGGGACTGAATTCCAGTGACACAAATACTGTCATTACAAGGTGCCTAAGCACATACCAAAGGAAAATTAACTTCTAGCTGTGTCTTGCAATTCAATTTAATGAGTCAATGGGCATGTCTACCTGTGTCATTAACCCTGTCACTGGGATAAATCACAAGAAATGAGCATTTTTTCTTCTTTTTGTTCACTAGTGAACAGTGACTTCTCTGTGGCTCAAGCAAGACCCTAGAACTGCAAATTTTCCATTTTATTGTTTTTATAGGTGCAAAAGTTTTAGAAATCCCACTCCCAGTGCTCACCTGGCCTTTCCTCTACATTATAAACGTAAGGAAGAGGGCAGTCTGTAACTGTGTCCCTCTCTACGTGACATTCTCAATAGCATTAAAAAGAAGATAAAACAAATCACATCTCTGAGGTATCTGCGTTGGGAACCTTAGCCCTGTGCAAAGTCTTCCTCTGTCACAGTAACATTTTTCACTGAAGTAAAAAATTCTAATTTAGTATGAAGGAAATGAAAACTGAATTTTCAGCAAGTGTTTCTGTTTTACTGCTAAAAGTCGCCATGCCTGTTTTTATTCCATTCTGCATCTCACCTGGACTGCTGATTGCATAGAGCTTATAAAGAGTTTATGCTACTGTCTGTGACAATGTGGTTCTGTATCTTGATTCAATAGTCCTTAATGATCAGTACTTTCACATGGTTCCTTCTTTCAACTCACGTGTTAGTTCAGTGACTGCTTTGCCTAGAGCCAAAGGATGAAAGTCCAGGTACAAGAGGCATTTCAGCCACTTATCAGTTCTGTTTCCACTGGTGTCCCCTGACAGGCCCTTATCCAAACCTGACTGCTCGCCCTGCAGGTGCAGCATTCCCTGGCAGCCATGGGCCTGGTCCCTTGGTATTCCCAGGTTATCTGCTGGCTCCTCTGTGTTTTTGTGAGGTTGTAATTGGTGTCTGCTCGGCCTCATATTCACCTTCTCCATCCTCATACAATGAGTGGGATGTTAAAAATACCCTTTTCCTGTGAGACTGTGAAAACAAGTGTTGACTATAATAACCTTGTTAAAGTTTTTAACATAGGAATATCAATTGCAGGTATTTATTGTCAAACAAGTAGATGTTTTCTGTTCCCAAAATTTTAAAATTTATGAAAATTATATTATTCAAGTATAAATATACTTACTTAAAAACTTTTATTCAATAGCTTCAGGAAATTACTCCTTATATCTTCAAATTTTTTTTTTTTTTGGGTTACAGTGAAGGCCAGTAACATGCACATTTCAGTTAAAAGGATGGTAAAGTAGTGCAGAGATAATAAAGCATCTGCCTTTTAATCTAATTGGGGCATGCACTTTTGTCTGCAAAAGCTGCACATAGTTTTCGTGCTAATGCTGCCGGTGAACATGCAGGTTAGGTCATCTTAGGCTTCTGTAGCTAACCTGGTTAATTTTGTGCATAAGTACCTCATATGCAAAGGTCTGTGCAGGTATTTAGGATCAGATGCATCGCTCCTGGCTCTCCCAGATGTGCTGCACAGCTGCAGTTGCACTGCAGTTCAGCAGTCTGATGGACTCTGGTACAAGCCTAGTTGTACCTCAGCATCCCTTGTCCACTCAAACTTGTAACTTGTAAGAGTCACACTTCAAGTGAAACAAAAGGAACTGCCATTGTTAGATAAAAGCAGTGATATCAGGTTGCTTCCCAAATTTGTATTGAAGTAAAACAAGCAGATATAACCTAAAAGCTGGGGGAAATAGGCCAAAGCAAATGAGTCTGAGGCAGGAGTATCAAAAGAGGGGGGCAAAAACTAACATCAGTGTATTCTTAATCCACAGTTATCCCAGATTTGGATTAAACTGCCTTCTGGAGGGGTTTCTAGGACCCTTTTTGCATTGAGGTGTTTACCCCTTGTCACAGCATTTCTCCTTCTAATGGGTTTATATTTTAAAAGGCATGATATGAACTTCTCTGCCCCGTGTATCATGGACAGTGCTGCTGAGTCAAAAGCACAGTTAAAAACAAAGCAAATGTGTTGCTTTTTTAATTCTTCAAATTCCATTGCTAATTATAGTGATGTGTATGTTGTTACTGCTGACACTATCCACCCGCCTTCTGAATTCCTTTCACTAAACTCTTTTTCAGTTGCAGTATTAAAGCACTGCCAGCAATGCTAAGTGACATTGCTTGCATTTTATAGATTCATCATAGGGTATAGAGAGTATATGTAGATCTTTATATAATCATCATCAAGGGGTGTTTTTATTGCACTCAGCCTAATGTTAAAAGATGTTATTGTGTTATTTTTTGTGCTTTATAATTTTATTGTTTCTGTATAACAGAAATCTAGAATTTGCTTCTAGTTTGCTCTTCTTTCCTCTGAGTCATTTTAGCCATAGGTATGGCTTGGTTATTGCAGAGTCACTAGAAGCTCTTTAAATTCTGCTTTTATGGCACAAATCTGGTGTTCAAGATACTGTAAAACATCGGGGATGTGTGGCCTCTGCCTCATGGGTGCTGAAGCATTCCAAACACAACTTTGTGGGATAAATTATCTTTATTTAGTCAATCCACGAATATTTGAGATGAATGTTATTCATTATGTGATTCCTTTATAGATGTGGGAAATGGGAAAAGTTGTCTAGGGACTGTAGCTGTGTCTGTGCCAAAGGCAGGACTGCAGCCACTGACTGCACCCATGTCATGTCTGGTGACACAGCCTCTGTCCGTGCTCCGCAGGTGCGGCGGGGGCGGCGCTGACTTGGCCGAGGTGCTGCTTTTCTCATGGACTTTGCTGCTGAAGCTATGCCCATGCTGCATGGAAGATTTGCAACTACAGGCTGAGGTAGGCAGGGAGCCTGATCAGTACCTACTGGGAAGATGACGTTTAATCTTACATGTCTTCTAAACAGCAATATATCGCTGAACAGAAATACTTCCTCTTACAGCAAAATTAATGCTCTTTTCCTAACAAATGATCTGTTTAGCTGACAAACCTGCACCAGCTTTAATAAACTGACAGTGCATCCCCCAATTAAAACCAGCAACATTTTACGACAAATAGAACTATTCAGAAATGGAAATGCCATACCGATGCTTGATTTTTTACATTTTAGAGTATTTGTTATTACCAGAAAATGAAAATTCTCTATTACATTAGAAACTCTTGTTTCTCAACAATATCGTGACTATTACTGGTGTGACTAGAAGGCTGAGAAGTTGAAATAGCTGTGTGCTGAGAGCCCCATCAACTACTAAAAAGTTAGTCCAGGTTTTTTTCCAACAGGACAGAATATTGCAGCTTCCCTACAAGGAGGAGGTAGGTGGCTCAAATACTGTGTGATTCATGGCCATAAGAATGCACCACCACCAGCCCATGCATGGATACTCACACACCCTGATCAAATTATATGTTTGACACATTCTTAAACTGAACCTTTCTGCAAGCAATTACACATGTCAGTGATGCTGTGATTCAGTGTGGTGCTGGTTGATGATGAAATACTGCAGGGCTGCTCCTTGTGGCACATGGCACCAGGAAGCAGGAACTTTAGCTTGCCTTTTACCACTGGCTTCTCTCTGGAGAACAGCTATAATGAATATTACCTTAAATGGTTGTGAAGGAGGACAACGCAGAGACATCACAGTTGCAGACATACCTGTTGCAGTAGGTATTTTCTAGTAAATGTACTGAAAATTGTAAATGGAAGAAAAAACCTGAGATTTAAAACTTTTGTCGCACACTGAAGGCAGACACAGCATGGGACAGAGCTCGTTGTGGCTCTCAGGGGGCTGCAGCCACTGCCCAGGGAAGTGCAGCTTTGGAACTGTAAAGGACAGAGGCAGTGAAAGGGTTCGTTCAGTGGTACATGAACATGAACACTGCTGCAGTCAATCCCTTCTGGGTGCAACTGTAAGTCCAAAGAGGGAGAGAAAGGGAAGGAAGAAAGATTATCTGTCCATTTTTGGAAAAGTTACAAATTCTTAACACTGGTACACTGTGATATCCTGTGCTTTGTCCTCTCAGGAACTCGTCTTCTTTGGGACAAATAATTTCATGTCTCTTGAATACCTCTTGAAACATTTCCAATGCAACATTATTCATTCGTGTTTATGAAGTCTGTTTATATTTGTGCTTCTGTGAATGTCACCATAAAAATAATATTATCAAGTATTGGAAAAAATCTTTTCCCAAACCAGTGGTAAAGCTCTTGGTGACTGTAATGGAATTAATTGTCCAACTGGTCTGCAATGTAGAAAACAGTGGATGTGCCTCCGCACTCTGCTGGCTGAAAGAAACTCTCAGACATTTGGTGTATTCTGTTCATTCTGTTATTTGTTCTAAGCATCATTTAGTGCCCTCAGTGACCTTATTATGTTTATATATATAATTAGAAAAAGATACATTTTAGGTTGTGACATTTTTGGCCAAGTTAAAAAATGCACTTAATTAAAATTGCTTCAGAAAGGATCAATTGTCCCTGGCTTTCCACTGTATTTTCTGTATTTCTTCCCAATAGGAAATTCCAAACAAATTTCATAAAATTAATGTGTATTACCTAAAAAATTGATAAAAGACTGAGTTCTGTCGTTTTAAGAGCTCTCTATGAAAAAGGGAGCGGAACTTTACCTCAAGGTAAAAAATCAGCATCCAACCATGACAAAAGAGTTTGCAGGCAAGACTTCCACTGGTGCCAGTTAGAGCTGCACTGAAAGAAGATTATAGTTATGTAATAGAAAGTTTTAGTGAATAGTTTCATAGTTCAATAAATTTTCTATGACTGGGAGAGACATGGGGCAGAGTGGGCTCTGAAGAAGACAGGATGATTTTCACAGTGTTTACCCTTTATTTCACACCAGTACTCTCTTTGACTTAGCCAGGGGTGATCCACAACTCTGACTAGGAACAAGATGTCAGACTTCAATTGTAAAAATTACACTTAGGAGGTTCACTTTGTTCTCATTTTAATCCGTAGTGATATCCTTGGTTAGAAATGGTGTTAATAATGACAATCCGTCTTTGAAATTGAGAAGGATTTCTAATTGAGAATGATTTAGTAATTCTTAAAAACATAGGAATGAACTCCTCTTTGCTTCATTTTGAATCCCAGTAGATTTCCATTTGGCCTGGAGAGTTTTCTCTGTCCCCGTTTTCAGGCTTCATTGCGTTATCTGTATTCACTGCTTTATCTCCTATGGCATCTTCTTCATTATTAAGCAGGGTCTGAGAAGGAGAGATTGGAATAGAACTATTTTGTCATCTTATGGCACAAGACACATAAAGTATCTCGTAACATTTTTGACATACTGATAAAGCAGATTCTTTGATATGAACTTTGTCTAACACATCTGATCTGTACAGTCTTCCGACACATTGAGTTTACAGAGCTGCTCTGTGATTTTTCAAAAACCTACTGACCAACTAATTTGCCTCTTTTAAGGACTCGTGGAGGGGGATGTAACACAACCAGGGATGCTGATCTGTCCATAAAAACTGAGAACTGCATAAATAAGGAGCTTGAGTTTGCAAAGTTGTTTTTTCCCATAGCAATATTTCCAAGGATTCTTTTTTCTCAGGACTTAGAATTAATCAGCCTGATGGTACATAACACAGCTGAAAGAAATACCCTTTCCTGTAAGTTGCCAATGCAACCATAATTTAAAAAAAACCCAACAAAAACAAAACCACACCAGACAGTGTTGGGAAGGGCAACTGATGGACAATGTGCCAGAATAATGGAGTTAAGTAAGGCTGTTAGAGAGCAATTGAATTATGGTAAGACAGTAGTAACTACTGTGGGAGTCTGGACTGTAAAATTTTCAGCCGTAATACCTCAACAGACAGTTCTGGAAAATTCACCTTTGTGTCACCTGCATGTCTGTGGGAACAGGCATGTCCACTGCTGCTGAATGCTTAAAGAGAGATAAATTTGGGATAGGAGCTCGGTTCGGGAGCAGTTGTGTGTGCAGTTCCCATTGATCACAGAGATTCTGTTGCGGAAGCAGGAAGAAATTAAGCTAAGAGTTACTGTAGTGAGTTGGGGGGAAAAAAGTAAGTTATGAGAAAAAAAAAAAGGGACTCGTTTGGGAAAAATGGTTTAATTTTTGAAGGGCCTGGTGTTCTTAGACAGACAACTGCATTCTCCATCTCCTACCTTGTCTGTCTGCTGATGCTCAGGAGACCTTCACCTTTATTTTCAAGTGAGCAGAGCTGGGCTCTGTGTGCCAGCAGAGCTTTCAGAAGCATTCTTTGAATGCAGAGATACCTGTAGGCAACTCCAGCAACACAGCTTTTATTTTCATTTTCTTGACAGAAAAAGACCAAACACTGAAAACAGTGGTGATTGCATTTGAATAACCAAGAAATCAAGTAAGTTTCAAATAGCTAAGAACCAAATCTCTGGGAAAAATAAACCAAAAACATTTCCACCTTCAACCTGAGAGATCAGCCTTCAGAGTGTGTAACTTGCCAGGTTCTGTGTTCACCACTAGGTATTTTGTACAAACCACCTCTTTTAATTCAGGGTGGTTTTCCCACAAGGGAATCTTTCCATGCTCCAAGTTAATTATATTTCTCTCCTCTCGAGTTTCTTTACTACCTAGAATTTTAAGCTAATGTAGTCTATTTTAGGTTTTTAAAAGTGCTCAGTGCTATGATATCTATGTAGTCATCCAAAAAAAGATTATTAAAATCTGAATACAGAGAAGTAGAGGACAGCTAGGGATCATCCTAGTTCTCACAGAACATAGTATCTTTGGGCTGGCTACAATAGTTGTCCTCAAGTAGTCCTGCTATGCATAATGTGTACATTTTAATGAAGTGAGTTAATCCCTATGTTCTAGGAACAGACTTTGATAATATTATCTGTCATTACTTACGATACTGTGTGAATTAGAGTGCAAAGATCTGTTCTGAGACTGCCAGACCAGTTAAGGAAAAACAGTGTTTTACAAGACACTAAAACTGAGTTGCTTGCAGGCACTCAGCTCCAGTTGGGGTCAGTGTCAGCAGGGACTGAGGGCACGTACTCTTCTAAGATAATGCCAGATGCTGAGGTTTTACAATAAATCCCTTGCCCCACAATTTCCATCAGCTTTGTCCCCACCTGGAAGTCTTCAAAGCCTGTTAGCAAACAGCAACAAGTGTTTTACTGACACCTAAAATGGGGAAAATAAAACACCAGCAGTGCTAAATGTCACACTTGGAAATGACAATTGTACATGTTCAGCAGTCCATTACCCACTGAAGATTAAAAAATAATGTGGGTCCTTGCTGGGGGGATGCATCACCAGTCAGAAAAATGGAAAGCACTGAGCTCAGAGAATGCAGAGCCCACTGAACACGCTGGCAGAAGCCTGTGCCAGTGAGCTGTTACTTAATAACTTGGTAATTCAAGCTCTGATACAGAGTCAGGGAGCACAAGGAAACCTCTTGTAGCCTAGCATTTAGAGACCTGAAACTGAAAATCAGCTAAAATTACTTAATTTTTTATTTTTTAGTATCAGCAGTCCAGTGCTTATGTGAGCTCTGAGACATAAGGGGGAGCAAAGTGGAGTTAAACATGGCTGTAAAGCCAGAATGGAGAAGTGGGGTCAAATAAGCAAGCAGGAGTCTTTTTAGTGTCAGTCTTGAGCTGTGAGGGCTCTGTAGCCCAGCAGCGGTGGGCCACTGTCCCCAGGAGCAGGTATCAACACTACATGGAAGGTGCTGGAAATGCGGGCAGGTCAGCAGGTGCGTGGCAATGCCTTTTGTCCCCATGTCCCCTGGGAGCATTGGAGTGACCTGAGAGACAACTGAAGTGGTGACTGCAGAGGGGAGTGATGCTGCTCTGGGGGAAGAGGCTTCTGGAGGGCAGGGAAGTTCCTTCAGTGGCTGGTAGTGGTTGTGGTTTGGCATGTGTGTTCCTGACTCACCCACAGATTTTTGTGAAAACTGTCAATAATTTGACTGGTAGGGGCTCACCAGGTAAAGGACAGTAAAGGCTGCTCAGGGGTGGTCAGAGATGATGCTCATACTGGTAAGGGCTCCTTAAAAAGCAGTAAGAGTTTCCCGAAATCTTCTCCAGCATGGATGCAGGAAAATCAGTTGTCCAGCTGAAAAAAGGTTTAAAATAATGTGAAGACATCAACTTGATTAATTTAACATTCATGCTTGCCTTAATATCTAAAATACTTTCTCCCACCTTCTATAAGCTTATGGAAAACCCCCACTGAATTCACTCAGAGCAGGTCCTTCAAGGTGCAGAAGAATCTTGGGTTTAAAGAAGGAAGTAACACCAGTGAATACAGCCTGGTTCCAACCAGTGATTGCATTTCTATGCAATTGCTTGATTAGAAAAATACATTATTTTCAGATCATTTATAATGGATGTAAGAGCTTGACATTAGCTCCTTACTGTATCCCAAGACCAGCTCACAACCACTGTGGAACCTCTTTATGGTACATTGGAAATGGAGTAGAAAATATGAGGACTTGTAGTCAGTCCTTTAAGATCTTTTAGCAAAATTAATTTTCATAGAACTTGGGTTGTTTCACTGAGTGACACAAACAGCACTCTAGATCTGTACTGATTTATTTTTGAGTACTTCATTCTTCATTTCAGTTGCCTTGCTCCTCGTGGAGTAATTTACATATATGCAAAATAAATGTTAAAAAAATTATAATTGGGGCCTTTCTCACTACGATTTTGCAAGTACTAATAATAGAACAGGGAGCAAGACAAGTGGAGAATCTTGCCTTCAGGCATGAGTCTGATTTCACAGCATTTTTGTCCAGTTCATTGTTTTGATGTTATTCTTAATTTATCCATATTTTTACTAATTAGAAAAATACTCAACAAATTGCACCATTCAAAAAATTGTGCAGCTCAACAGCTAATACACATTTTAATCTGGAGTGTTGAGAATGATGGTGAGAAGCAAGACAGGATGGAGTGGGGGTAGGGAACTTGGAATAATTCAAAGAAATTGGAGAGAAGGCAAGTAGCTCATTTTATTCCCATTTATCAATTAAGGCAGGATTCCGTGTTTATCCATCGTGGCAGACAGAGGGAAGGAAAGAGAGGAGGGGGTCATGAGTTGGGTGTCACTTGTGATGGGAGAGGTGAACACAGCAAAAGAGAGAAGTTGCTGTTGGTATTCACAATCAGAGAATGTCTGAGCAGGGCAGTGATCGCCTCGGCAGAGTGTGTAGCCCCCATATTAGCCAGGTGGCCAGTTCTCCACTTAGCCTGCCAACTGAGTTGATCATGAGCTCGGAGCCAGACAGAGTGCCAGGTGGCCAGATCCATCACTCAGCATCCAATTAGCAATGACACTGGTTCGGAGCCAAGCGAGAAGGGGGCTCTGCGGCAGGGAGAGGCACCATCACCACACCACCAGTCCAGTCCCTATGGCAGGTCCAGCTGCTTCCCATTTCTCTGGAAAGCTTGGGCTTCTTGAGACTTTGGTTTGAGTCATTTTGGTTGGTTGGGTTTGGGGTGTTTTTTAAGCTGTAAAGCTGTCTAAATCTTTTGGATGTCTTGGTGTTACTCTTTTCCAGCACTATCTCCAGGGCTCAGAGCAGAGCTATGCCACACTGTGAGCACTGAGTCTGTCCACACAAGAAGGGAGCTACCCAGGTCATTTAGCTTCCAAACTACATTGGAGCACTGATCCAATTTAGGGAATGTTAGCCTGTGTCTGGTACTGGGATCATGGCACAGGTGGAACATGCCTGATTATACCTGAATTACTTGGCAAGACATAAGTCTCCACTTAGATCTCATCAAGAATTTTAGAGATAAGGGCAGTTTCTAAATTCTGCATTTCACACTAATTCAGTATTCAGTAAAGGCAATTGCCCTTCAAAGGCTTTTTCACCTCAGTGGGTTATGCAAGATGCTCTTCATTATCTACACATCATTTAATGAGTCTGGTTTTCCCACTCTTTACATCTGTCACAGATTTTCTGCAGGTTTAAATGGAAATATAAAATTCAAAGTTTGTTGTGATTATGTGGGTATAATCATGGATTTTCTGAGAAAGCTTTGAAAGACAGCCAGGATTTGGGAGATGGAATGGCCCAGAGAGGTTGTTGTTCAAATGATCCTGTTTGTTGGGACAGTCATTGTCCACACTAGTGGCTCTCTGGAGGCAATGCTCGTGTTCTCTTAAGCCTTACTGGTCTGCCATAGGGGCAAAGCCAAAAATTTCTGAAGTCTTTTCCATTCCCTAGAAACCAGGTTGAGACATGTAAGTAGAGAAAATTTGTCTGTTTTATTTGTATGGGTTGAATACATAGAGGTCTTCCATTTGTAGCATCTTGCATAAGTACTAGGGTATTAAAGAAATACAGGAAAGGGGAGTATTTTAAAATTTATCTCTCTTTAAGCTTCTCATAGGCTGAAAATAGTATTCCACCTTTGGGCTGGCAGTTAGGGCAAGATAAACATTCAGAATCAGGCAAATGGACTGGCTGAAAGTGAGATAATAGTTTATAGGAATGGAGCTATTTATAGCCTGCAGGATACAGTGGTTCAGCGACAGCCCCATGACTCACGGTCAGCACGGGGAAGGTGCTCTCAGGGGAGAGGCCTGGCCAACATCTCCGGGCTGTCGATGCAGTCACACACGTGACAAACTGACAGAACGACTGTCAGGGGGTTGTGATTCTACCTCAGCAGCTACAAATAATGACATTTAAAATGCATTTTCACTGGCCAGGTATCAGGTTGGTCACATCTCACTGATTTGCGATATATGAGTACAAGGATATGTATATGAGACAATGAGCTACATCAAGCAGAGTGTTTAAAAGAGAGGGTGGTGTCTCCTTTGGTAGATGGAATACAACATACCAGTGCTCATGTCAAATTCTCAAATACTCTACTTGTTAAATCATGTAATACCTCTCTGTGTTAGATTTCTCAGTGATGAGACAGGAGTAGCAGCTTTGATTCATAATTCCTTAAAGGCAATGAAATATCCCAGCATTTTTGGATGAAGGGGACAGTAACTGATGTAGTATGATCCTGAGTTGACTCAAGAGTGGCCCTGTGACCTTGTGTTAGCCTCTCTCACCAGTTTCCATGGCAAAACGGAGCTAACAGTGCTTAATTATCCACTTCATCTACTAAACAGGGTTAAGGCTGGGGACGTTACGACCATTTAATTACTCTTTGTAATGAGCTCTGAAGAGAAGTGACTAAGAGCCGGCGGTGGTGGAGTAAATCTCACAGCTGCTGGATAAACTGTGTAGGTAGGTGGGAGGCCCGGGCTGCGGCAGATGCCGATGCTGCCCGTCCCTACGGGCTCTGCGGTCCCAGCGAGGGCCCCGAGGTGCCGGTCCCGCACGCCGCCGGCGGAGCGGGGCTGCCGGGCGGATCCCAGCGCCGCCTCCCGCGGAAGGCTGCGGTCTGGCCATCACTGAGCGTGATGCCGAGTGCCTTGCATCATCCGCCCTCCTCCCCCTCTCTTCGCCACAGCTGCGATAGTCACAATTACGCTGGGAGGAGTGTGTCTGTGGCATTTCTGCCCGTTGGATCCCTCGCAGACCATCCCACGGAGGTGGGGTTTCTGCCGTGCTTACGTGTCTGTATTTTAAATCAGGCTCTTCTGTAGCTGCTCTGTAGCCAGCGTGCCCTCGGTGCCCTGCACACACAGGGCTGCAGAGCGAGAACAACTTGCGGCTGGCAGAGCGCCCGCAGCCTCCTCAGCGCCCCGACCCCAGACCCGCCCTGCTCGCCCCGCTGTTCGTCCGCCCCTCCTCGGCTCACCGGCCCTTGGGCCGCGCACAGGAGGGACGGAGGGAGAGCTTCTCAAGGGAACTTGAGAGAGAAAAGGAACTTGGAGAGAGAAAAGGCTATATTAGACCAGGTTTTTGGTTATCAGCAGCAGGACAGGTGCCCAGCAGCGGGCTCGGTAATCCCCGACTGACCCCGCTCGCTGCCGTCACCCGCCACAGAGGAGCCCCACGGTGTGCACCAGCTCTGCCTTCAGCGGGACCTGCTCACACAGCTATGCCAGCAGCCCAAGGATGACTGTAATCTCTGGCCAGTACACAATGAACACGCTGAGCAATTTTAGTCCCTGAAAATGATTCATTTTGAAAAACAACTTAAAACGTGAAGTTTTTGATTGGTGGTTAGGTTCAGAAATGCTTTATTATCTTGTTTTGACTTCAAATGTTTGTGGAATATAAAGAAATGATGGCTTTGTGCCTCTTTCTTACATTCTAACATGATTGCTTTTACAATACTTTCATCATTTTGGACCAGCAGAGGGGTGTTTTCATGTCACTTTCTAAGGGCAGGAACTAATGTAGTCATATTAATGAAGACAGTGCCCAGTCAGAGAGAAAAGACAGAGAAATTAATGGTCAACTTTAAGTATTTCAAAACTGAAAGTTCTAGGTAGGGCCTTCCCCAGATAATGTTCTTCCATTTTAATTAATTCTTCAATCTCTACTGATGTTTTTTAGCAGCATCATCAGGCTTTGCCGTATTTACATGTATTTACTTTTATATTGGAATGTTGGAGAACAACATGTGAAAGAAAGAAACCCCAAATGAGTTCAAGGATGTTATCACTTTGTCATTAATGTAATATGGGACTTGTTTGCCAATGACCTGACATTCTCAGATGCCAGTTGAAAAACTGCTGAAGGACCAGACAATTGGAATGACCATTTATAACTGAGCTGTCATCAAGTCAGCTTCCATCCCAGGCATTTTGGAATCCTGTTCCTAAATGTCTGTGACTCCATGGAGTTCTGTGGGGATTTTTGCCACAAGAGGATGGGAGTCTTCTCCAGGTTAGAAGAGCCTCTCTCTCCTGGCCCTTTCTTCTCCAGTGATCCTAAATCATTCTGTTGGCAGGCCCTTGGATAGGCAACAGGGAGGATTTTGCAAGATGTATTAAGGATAAAACTCTGCTTTGATTGCAGGTGGCTTTCACTGCAGCACTGCTAGATTCATGCTAATTTCAGTGTACACCTGATGTGAAGCTCTGCGTATTTCTAATTTCAGCTTTCCTTGCTCCAGCCCCTCTGTTGCCCCCCTGGACTCCCACATACCCATTACCTGACGGACACGCCTGGCACCATGCTCAGAAAGAGCTGATGAAACACAGAGAGCCCCTGCCAGACACCATGAACAGTGTTGCCCCAAGGAAACAAAAATTGCCTGTCTGTTTTACACCCATGTGCTGTGCAGATTAGGATATGGCTTTAGGTATTTGAATGCTTTAAGCCTGATTGTAAGATTTTTTTTTTTACCCCCACAATAATGAAGTGGAACTAAACGCTCTGTTTTCCAATATGCCACAAGGCTGATTAAATAGGAGGCTGGGAAAGGGGATGTAGAGTCAACATTTAGCTTTGGGTATTCTTTTGTTTGTTATTTTTGAACAGTAGGTTATAGCAGATTATAAAGCTTGAAATCAATATAAATAGTTTCTGATAAAAACAAAAAAGCAGAAGAGTACTTAATTTAAACCTTGTCCTGAGGAGCTGGTAGCTCAAAGCCAACGCATGGACTTGTGTAGTGGCACTGTAAAGAGTAATTCCAAACCAAAAGGAAATTAAATTCATCTAGCTGGGTTTGCTCCAGTGTTCTCCTAGCCCAACTGTCTGTGGAGCTGTTACCAATATACTTGTACTGGGAATTAGGAAGATATTATTTGTAACAGCAGTTATTTGTAACAGCTCTCCTCCACTGCAGAATGCCTTCTTGGCACCAAATGATTTCTGTAGCAGTCCTGGAATGGCAACAATCCTCGTAATTTTAATAGTTCTTATGATCTGGGAAATACCAATCCATTTGTGGGGTCCTGGGTTTACTTATAGCATTAAAGTTAGTTAATAAATATAATAACAGTGCTATCATTGTTATGTGTAAGACTTGCATGGGCAGGAAGCTTCACTGCCTGTATTGACAGCTGGGCAGAACAAAGAAGGAAGGGCCAGGTAGGGCATTAGGGCAAGTGAGGAATGGAGCAGCAGCCTCCTCCTTCCCAGCTCCCGCAGTGTGACCTCCAGACAAGCTCTTCCCATTCATCCTAGCACTTGGTTTTCCTGAAGAAATCTGTCAGAGGATCAGGTAATGCATAATGGAAAGGCTGCTGCATGCTGCAAGCGACAAACCCCACAGCGTTTGGCGTTCATTTTTGTTGCATTTGGAGATGTGAACTGGGTAATCCAATATGTCTTTTATGTCTTATCTGGTATGGTTTGCAGCAGGCCTGTTTAGTGAGCGTGTCACCTTTAGGCATCAGTGATGAACAACATCTGAAAATGGAGCCTTACCAGGCTGCTGCTTAAGCAGTACGAGAGCACAGCTCCTGCTCCCAGCCAGCCCGGGCTCCACGGCCAGCACTGCCCGTGGAGCTGGGCTGACCCAGGGGGCCGTCCACTTGCTGTCCTTAGTCTAAGCCTACAAATGTGAACTGATGGTAAAATACAGTGAAACAGTATGGAAATACCAGCAGAAAATAATACACCTTTATTTATCCAAATCTTCTTATTTACAGGCCTGTGCAGCCATAAATAACAGATCAATGTGTTTGCTTACTTCATGTTGCACCTGCTAATTAACAGGTACAAAATATCCCTGTCTCTGCCTAGTGCATTAGAAATTGTAGAGGGGTTTTGGACACACTAATAAATACAGATTTTTTTTTATCTATTGAGAAAAGGGCTGAAAGAGGACTTAGCAAAAAAGGCCCTGTGGATGCTGTTTTTATTGCTGTCCCCTCGTGAATATCATCCAAAAGGGTTTCAGCGCTATACTTTGCCATCTCTTCTAAGCAGAAAACGAAATTATATATAAATATATATACACTTAAATCTACTTTTGCAGCACTTTGGGGAAGATGGGGCTAACTCTGACCCAGTTTTTCACTCAAGTGATTAGTGTTTTAGTGTGCCTCAAACTGAAATCCATCAAAAGGTGCTGTCGTGTTAAAGCTTCATCTCTGGTGATCAAGTTTCTTTGAGGAGTCTGTGGTTACCAACTCAAAAATAGACTCACGAACAGTCACTAAGTAATTTTTGAATATTTAGGTCACTTCTCATTTCTAGTTTTGAGCTTTGGAGACAGAAGCTACCTGGTACAGGTAGTTGCTGATCTGAACTCTGCTGTTCCCACTTAAGTAAGGGGGAATTTCACCATGAGCTTCAGTAGCCAGGACTTGTGTTCAAGTTTAAATATCTGAAAATTTCAGCATTGCTGCCATCACAGTTCCACGTTTCACGATGGTGTATCACTTGCTTCCATTTAAATTCAATCCTTTTGGTTAGTTATGAGTTCTTTTGACTGAAAGAGCCATGTCAATGTACACCTAAAAAGTGTTAGGGGTTTGCTATAACTTCTGTCCCTTCCTTTTCTGTGATTTCAGCCATACCTGGATTTGGGGATTTGCTGAGCTTCAACAATCCCATTATAACCAGAGCAATGCAATTTGTCTGTAGACAAGCTCTTAATGTCATTTACAGTGATTATATCTGTGTTAAAATTACAGTATTGGTGCTCAGAGCAATGTCATTATTTTAAATAATTATTTAAAATAACTGTAAAACAAATCAGTCATCCTTTTTTGTAAAATTGCTTCAAATGACTTTTCTTCAAATACTTCTCCTCTGTGAAGGAGGCCTATTCCTGCTCTCTGCCAGTGGCTGTCAGGTGCAGCCAGACGTGGCTCACAGCGGTGCCATGACAATATTGTGCACGTTGGGCTTGGCAGAAGTGGAATCAACTGCTCGGAGCTGCTGCGAGGGGTTTGCTGCGTGCTCGGGCTTTCCTGGAGCACAAGGAGCATTGAGCCTAGAGCTGGATTATTTGTTATCATTATTACTATTATTACTATTATTTGCTGGATTTTCCATGTTCATTTTACACTCCTTGCCTTCTCCAAGGATGGATTCTCCATTGCCTTGTACTTGTTCCCTGATGTTATGCTCGTTCTGTCAGGTTGTGCTCACACCGTACAGTCACTTGGCCAGAGCTTCTTTTCTAACCCTTTGGAGAAATGGCTTTTCTGGCTTTAACCCTCGAAAGAAAAACATGAGATTATCTTATCTTTTGATACTTCGGTATGTTATACTTGAAGATTTTAGGTGAAAAAGAGTAAAAGTTTCCTTTTCTCCTCTTCTTACTCAAGAGGGTATCGTGACAGCTCCTGTTTTGAATGTTTTGTGTCAACTGGGACTCTGGACAGTTTGATCAGAGAGAACCAGATTTGGAAATGAAGTTCTCAATGTCTGTGCTTGAGGCAGCTGGTTCTGGAACCCTTTGCCGGGCTGTCCATGTGAGGGAGACAGGGAGCCGGGCCAGGATGGGCTCTTCTTCCCGGGAACCCGCGGCCGGGGCTGGCCCGGGAGCGCCGGGCAGGAGCCGGGCTCTGCGCGCCGCTTCTGCCTGGCAGCTACCGAGTGGCTCAGGACACGAATGTACTGCCAGGAGAGGAGTGGAACTGAGAACACACGAGTTGCTGTCAGCTTCATAAATGAGTCACCAAAAGAGAGAAAAACAAACTTATTAAACCAGGCACTTCTTACACTATCAACTTGGCACAAGTGTGAGACCTGAGCAAATGCTTTCAGCATCTGAAGAGATGATTCCTCTGCAGTGCACTCAGTTTCATCCCGATGATGTTTAAAGACATCATTTCATGTCTTTAAACATTTTCTAATGCCAAACAAATGCCGTTTGTGTTCATGTGCTCAGACTAACAGTGACATCCAGTGGCTGAGCGACCCAACCACGGGAGCAATCGCTGCGAATGGAGCGACCGAAGGGATCAGTCATGGTGGCTTAGATCCCATGGACTTTATAGTGAATATGTAATATGCCATCCTCAAGACTTGTGTGACAGCCAAACCCATTCCACCTTCCCACTAGTTATCTTGGGAAGACAGTGGTGAAGTTGCAGTGTCTGCAAGAGGGATTGTTATGAGTTCTCCTGTGGGGGTGGTGGCTTTAGGCATAGATTGACTCCTGGTTTAAAAATCTCCTTTTATCTCTGTAAAGAAGTCTTGCCGGGTCTGTAAGCAGTTGGGCATGAGCAAAGCTGATGGCTGTTCTGAGAGCTGCCTTGGCACTGGGGAACTAGCAGGGCAGGAGCAGTGGTGGTCTAAGATGTGGAAGATCGTTTCATGTGCTCCTGGGTCCTCCAAAGCCTTTAAAAAGAAAAAAAAAAAAAAAACAGAAAAAAACCAGAAAAGGTGGCTAGAACTGGTAGTGCAGTGTTATAAACAGAGCTGGGGTTTCTCTGAGCCCCTAAAGTGTCTGATCAGAGTATGTGCATGCAGATCTGAGCGTTTGTTTATTGCTGCGATGTTATTTGTTCCTGACCTTGGTCCCAAAGGCAGTCCCTGGAGCCACCACTGCACGGTCAGACCACTGCGGGCGCGGGCGTGTCACAGGTGGAGGATGATCCCTGCTCTCTGGGGTGGCTGCTGCAGCCCTCCTGATGGCAAACCACAGCCGTCTTCCTCCCTTACTGCTCCGCTTCCAGAGAGACATTTGTGTTTTGTTTGTGGTCTGACAGCTAACAGAGATCTCAATGACATACAATTCACAGAGCTTTAGGATGGTAATTACAACAGCAATGCCACGTTCCAGGAACAAACTCGGGTATTTCAGAGAAAACTCACACAAAACCAGCAACAGCTCCTAGAAGTCTTTTGACATTAAGTACAAATAGCTTGATAGAATAAATGGTTGCTTCCAGCATGAACAGAACTAATTTTAGACAGGAGTCCCTAATGTGCCTGTCAGTGCTTCCAAATGAATGATTAAAGATAAAAATAGATTTATCATGTTTTCATTTGCGCAGGGCCTCGGATCTGTGAGCAATATGGAATCACCTGCTGCAAACACCCATGTGAGCCTGCCCTAATATACTCTGGAAATGAGTCCACAGTGTCCATTGGGCACAGCTAATTTCATTGTCACAAATGGAGAGGTTCCCATCCTGGTTGCAGTAGCAAGAAGTACCTGATAAATTTGTTTTGACTTTGCTGTTTCCTGGTTAACGTAGAAGTGCCGGTGCTATGAGGCCTGTTCTGTTCTATACTTCATTTTCTTGTAGGACCCTGCAAGTGAACTGCACGCACAATGAGAAATGTGCTGTGTAAGGCTGACCTGAATGGTTTTTTTGTTAGTTTTCCCCTCAAAGCTTTGGTTTTATTTATTTGTTTTTATTTACTGCATAATTGAATTTGTATAACAGTATCCATTTAGCAAACATTTTTAAAATGACTCCACTTGCCTCTGTCTTGTGGTCAAATTTCTGACAAATATACCAGAAATATATGTTAAAATATTCATAGTATCAGTAATTCAGAAATATTGCCACAATATGACTGGATGCCTTAAACACGTACACTTGTAAATACTATCCATGTCACAGGGGTGCAGTGCGGTTGTGGCAGCTCTTTTCCCAAGCATCCACAAGCGTTGACAAAGCATCCTTCCCAAAATACCTGATGAGAAGATACCTCTATCACACCTGCCCAAAGACCAAAGGATTTCACTCTTTTTATAGGCACATCATTTATCAAAAGAATTAACAGATATTGTATTTAAGTGCTTAATTAGCAACTAAAGAGTAAAGCCAGAAAAAATGAGTTCATTATTTGTCATGGATACAGACTACATTTGCCTTTACTATGTAGAATAATACATTTATAGCAAGACTTTATTCTTTCAAGGTTCACAGGTCACGATTAATCAGCTGTGACCTTGGCACACAGCTCTTCTCTTCATGAAGTAAAAGCTGAGCAAGGGAATCTGAAACAAGGATCCATACATTTATATAGAGCTGAGTCTGATTGAATGGTTGAAATGTAATTGAACAGCAAAAATAACATTCCTTTGCAGAGGGAGAATTAAAGACCTTTGGAAAAAGAGAGGTGAAATACGAGTAATTTTTCAGTGAAGTGACATTATGAATTAATCTCTACAATGGCTGAGGTTGATGGTTATAGTTCCTTCCCTACTATAGTACTTTCTCCAGAGCAGTTCTTCCTGCTTAAAATATTCAGAGAGAAAGATACAAACATCAACATTTTAAATGCCAGGTGCTTTAGTGACAGAGTGTTTGCTGCCAAACAAAATTCATGTTTGTTTCTGCTTGGCATCTTTACTTACAGGAACTTCTAGTTTCTTATCTATTTCATCCATTCTGTAATAAGAAATGAGACTATAACATGTTTACATAGAAAATGCATGACTGTCACCAAGAGGAATTATTTTGAGCCACAACTTTCCTCCTATTTCCTTCTGGTTTTATGAGCTTCTCTGCCAAGACTAATCAATATGTAAACCTCTGTACATTTGTAGCTGGTCTCATCTTTGTTTATTAAAAGTTGTTCTTCATAGCTTCCAGGTCTCATAATTTCATCACAGCTTCCATGATATTCACCTTTTCCTTCACTCCTGTAGGCGTGAATTTTGTTACTTTAAATATTCTATTCATTTTTGCAGTTGTTGACAGAAACTTGCAAATCTGACCCTGCAGGCTTGAAGATTATTAGGGACATGGCAAAGCACAGAAGCTTAAAATGAGGCACTTCTTTAAACCTTGGCTCAAGAGAGTCCTCAGCCTGATTCATGGGTGTGGAATTGCAGAACTCTATCTAAGCTGCTGTTCATCCTCTCCAATATTTTGAATGGATGTTCCAGCCAGAGGAAGGATCCAGCCTGTTGGTGTTGTGACTCTGCGGCAGCCCAGGCACAGCATCTGCACCCCAGGGGCAGCCAGGGCATGGGGCAGAACCGGCACGTCCAGGGACGGGCACCGGCAAAGAGGAGTCAGACACAGGGTCCCGTCTGCTTCTGCTGCCACTCCTTGTGCCCAGCACAGGGCTCTGTCCTTGCACTGCTAAGTATGGTTTGAGCCTAAACTAGGACTTCTACTGCCTTTTCATAAATCCACTGAATCATTTATGTTTGTATTAAGGTTTATAATCTTGTTTTTGAAAAAGGAGCACTGACCTTTGGCCGATGTCATTTGCCAGACTTCCTCCAAGCAATGCCATCAGGAATTACAGTGATAATGAGGTGGAACAATTTATTAATCTGTCATCCCTGAGCAAATAGGATGCATTTGTTTTGGAGCCTTAATGTAGTGGTCATGGGTTAACCACCTTGTAAAATCCCTTAGGCATTTCTTTCCAGGTAGGAATAAACTGGGATTTCACTGATGTACCATATATTAAAGAAAATAATGAGTGAAATCTATAATTAGCATCAAAACTTTTTAGATTTTCACTGGGTCAAGAATTCACTGATGGCACCAGCACTGCAATTCATTGCACCCAGAGAGCTCTAGAGTGGCTTTAGCAGAAGTCCAGCCGGCACCACAAGCTGGAAGATTGATCACATCCTCTAGGCAAGGGCTGGAATATCAGAGTCTAGAATCCTTATATACGTTTAAACATCCAATTCAAATAAGTGCAATTTACAGAAGAGTTATACCTATGATGTTTAGGGCAGAGAGAAGGTCTAAGTTAGGACATGCTGACAGCACTGCTGTACTATGATTAAAATATGGCTTTTGATTAGTAAACAGATGGATTTTGATCTGCATCATGAGCCTGAATGAATTTGTTGCCAGTTCTTGAAGCGATTTGTGTTCTTGGAATCAAACTACCAAACAGTAACAGATGTGAGTACATTGAGCTGTCAAGAGCTTAATGAAGTAAAACTGAGATCACTACCCAGTTTCAGAGAAGGGTTAAGGGGATCCCTTTTTGAAAGCTAATTATTTAGGACAGAACACCTGTCATTAGGCAGCAGAATATACCAAAAATTAACCATTATCTCGCATGAATTCTCACTCTGCCACATGTGGTTGAAATGATAGACAGAGTTGTAGCCCAAAATTAATTGAGCTTTCAAATTGGGAGAAAGCGGGAGAAAAAATTATATAGGGTTATTAAAACCAGTTGAAATCACTATCACAGCACACCTTCCAGTAGTATAAAACATTTTCTTTAAATTCTTAATAGCGTAAAGACAATTTAGTACACAAAACACGGACAGTTAAATGCAGCAGGCGTGCAGCAGACAAGGCACCTGCTTTCGGCATGGTGTGGGAATAGAGAGCAGAGCCCGGCCGTGCAGGGAGGTGATGCAGGAAAAACCCAAGTTTGGGATGCTCAGGGCTCTGACCACGGGCAGGAGTCCGTGTGCGGAATCGGGAGGAGCGACAGCTCCGTGCCTGCGGGCAGCCTGTTGGGCTCGGACCTGGCAGAGGCTGCGCGAGTGTTTGGAGAGGGCCCAACACCGTTCGGGCCAGGGCTGCGCGGGGCGACGCCGCGACACCGCGAGCAGGGGTGGCTGCTGTGCCCTTTGTTACATCACCGAGTGCAGTGCGAGCTCCGTCCCACCGCCGGCCGTGCTTGCACCACCCAGCTCATCGTGCTCAGGGAAGGCAGCAGCTGCTGCTCTCCCTGACGGAAGGATGTACATGTGGAGTCACAGTTAGAGCTGTGAAGATGCCATCTATCACTTTTTGTCCCAAGTGGAATGGGATGTAAAAGCTCACCCTTGGGGTCAGGCCTGCAGGATTGCCCAGAGCCCCCCCAAATCCTGCAGCTCACCAGCTGCTGACGGCAGCCTCTCCTCATCTCCCTCCATTCCATGTGGGAGCACCAGCCAAGCTGGCTGGGGGGAGATCCGCTGTCAGCAAGGGACACTGGTATCTGCAGTGCTCATCTGATCCTTCAAGTGTGAACAATTTAGGTTAATCACCAATCTTCATTAGTTTTGTTGCTGTTGTGAAAGTAACTGTGGTGTGTAATGCACATCTGCAGGATTAAAACTGCCAAGTACTTTCCAAGGAGCAGTGTTTCCATCCTTGTGGAGGCTGGTGGCCGTGGCAGTGTGTGTCTGGGGATAGGAGAGCTCTGATGGTGGCGGTGGGCTCGGGGGGTGATTCTGTTGCCGTACACGAGTAGTTTCACTCATGGAACTCTATTAAAATCACTCAGCTGGTGCTGGCAAGCAGAGGGACTCAAAAACCAAGGCACGGAAAGGACAGGAGATGCGATGGCTGGCAGTGGAAGTGCAGAAAGGAGGGAGAAGTCTTTGTTACTCTCCATTTTTATGGTACAGAGGATGTACAGTGTTGACCCGGGGGCTCCTCTGCAGAAAAGCAGATTTATAATTCGTAGAAGATTGCTGCATTTTTACAGGAGATTTGGGTGAATATGTAACTGCCTCCATAGGAGCCTTTCATCATTTAGCATCCTACTGATGCCTGCTTTTCTTCTCCACAGGAATCCTGCCCTGGAATGATTGTAAATTACCAGGCAGAAATCTTTGATCACTCACCAATTAACTCCCTTCCTTTCAACATGTAAAGCTCTGTACAAGGGAGCTCCAGTAATTTCAGTATGGAGAGAAACATTTAAATTCAATGTACTGGGAAGTTGGTTACCTGCTACTTATTCCTGAACAGAAAATTTCCTCTGTGGTTCTTGTTTTAGACTGTTCCTTTCAATGCAGGCACAAATCCAGTGTATGAATACTGGTACTTTCTACATCTGCTCTTACAAAAACTGAAATCTTCTAGTCAAACATAAATCTTTGAACTTCATAGGTTATTTCAGTTAGAAGTAATACATTGTTGTAAGCAGAGAGATTGAGATGGAGAGAGGATGCTCACTTCTTACCTTAAACTTCTTTTTTCATGTCCATAGTGGGAAGCAGTGAAATAATCAGGAGTGCCTCAGCTTAGAGAGCAGGCACAGCCTTGGCTGTAGCACTGCCCCTGCCCCAAGGTCACAGTCCCAGCCGTGCTCAGCTGGAGCCGATGCTCTCAGGGATCACGTTCCTCCTGCAGTTTTAGATCCACAAAGAGAAGGATTTGCTTTCCTTCTGAATAAGGATTTTTCAGCTGTAATTCTGCATGATTTCCATATTTTTAAAGATTTTTTGATACTTTCCAAAGGGCAAACTCCACTTTAGAGGCTGAATGTCAGCATGGCTTCAACACACAAGGGACTGAAGGCAGCTGTGAGTTGCCCCTTGGCGTGAGCAGGAGCAGCAGCTCTCCAAGTGATCCTGTTTGCAGAGTTAGGTTTGGTGTTTGCAAACTCTTGACCTTCTAGAAATTATTGTTGAGTTTTTGCACAGTCTCAAGTTCTCATTTTCTAGTAAGTTTAGGACTTCTATTTTTTTAACTCTACACTATTTTACTCATTCCTTTCCAGCGGGAAGTGCCCCACATACTGAATCCAGTAGTGGCAGCCACAGAATTAGACTCTCACTTCCCCTGTGAAAACATCGCAAAGTTTCTCTTGAATTTTGTTCTACTTTTGTTAAACCTATGAAGTGACTTTTAGTTGTAAAATAAATTTTACTGACTCTTGCTCTCCCAAAGCAGATACCTAAAATAAACCCAGTGATTATTAGCCAGCTTTGTTACAGTAACTATTAAAAAATGGGGGGGGGGGGAACATTAGTGTCACCACTGAAACAGGCAGTTCTAGTCATGGAGCTTCCAAGGTAGAGAAAACCAAACAGCCTCAAGCAAGAGGTGTCAGGGTAAACAGAGGAGGATGTGGAGTCCCTTTCCTAAGGCCACAGTAGATAAAGGAATAAAGCTGGAAAGCAGGTTCCTCTTGCCCTCTGGAGCTCTGCTGAAGCCAAGGCAGCTCTGAGGGGCTGCTTGGGTATGAGGGGCTGCTGGGGCATGGAGGGCTGTTGGAGTCCAGCAGTTGGGGAGAAGTGCAGCTGAACTGCCCTCTTCTGCCACTTTTAAAGAATAAAACCATTCAGTTAGTTCTTTATATTTTTTTCACTCAATATTTTACACTGAAAAGAAACCTTTTCTTGCTAGGATGTCTTAAAGTAAATGTATTGTAGGAATTTGGGTGTTATGGATATGTCTTCATTCACAATCAGTAGATAATTGCATTAAACTCTCTTTACCTGAAGAGATTTGACATTACATTAAACCCAACAGTCACATCACTGCCCAAACAATATAGATCACTTACAAACTGAGATGCTGCCTTCTGCCCTCAAACCAAAAGCCCTTTCAGAAGAGAGGTGTTACCACCCACCACCTGTCTCTCCAGCTGTCAAGATCCCGAGCCTGTTCATTAACCATGGGCAGCTCTTTTAAATTGTGCACCTGATCATACATTTTCTGGAGACTATTGAGCTGAACTGACAAATATCCTCTCCGTGCTGGTGGCTGGGTTATGGGCTCTACTCTGGAGGAAAAGGCTTTCTCCATGATTTTGGTCACGTTCCTTTAACTCCCCCTGATGGAACCAGCATTTGGCACAGGGCATGTGGCTGGCAGGGGCCCAGCTGTCTGTTGTCTCATGGCTGTGTTATCCTGGGCTCCAAGAACCCAGTGGGGGATTCTATCCAGTGGGCAAAGCTGGGTACTGGGTTTACACTAGCCTGTGTCCAAATGCAGTTTCAAAGGTCTATTGTGTTTAGGGATTTTTTTCCTTAGAAGTGAGTCACAAAAAATTGCAGTAAAAATAGGGTGAAAATGGATTTTCTTCCTTTTACTAGATTGGTTTTATTTATGGTCCAGTTACAGCGAAACAGCGTGCTGAATATCCAGGAGGCCACTGGGCAATCTACAACAAAATGCAACCCACAAGCAAAGAAGCAAGGGAAGAAGGAAAGCAACATGCCCTGTGGTACAATTAAAAGTGAGCCCCAAGAATAGTATGTGATCAGGGAACACAATTAACCCAAGGCTGGTTCAGTAGAGATTGCACATGTCACATAACCACTGCTCTTCATTTACCCCAGAGGGCTTTGCACACTTGGATGACCTGCGTGCCCTTGTACCCCGCTGAGGGCTCACCCTTCTACAGATGAGAAACGGGAGTTTATTTAACTCAAAGGTGGCTGGAATAATCCAGCACAAACATTCAATTTCAAAGCCATCACTTCCTCTCTTCCTCCAGCCCTCTCTGCCAGGCTCACAGCAGAAGGCCAGGGAAGATGCTACTTGGGGTGAGCTTGGGCTGCTGTGCCAGGGCTCTTCCCATTGCTGCCATGGTCAGTGGGCTCCTCAGCTGGGTCTCCCAACAACAGCCTGGTGCTGGCTCAGTGCTGTGGTGTCCCTGTCCCTGTGTGTGCATTCCGTGGGGACAGGGCCTGTCGCAGCTTGGGGCAAAATAGCTGCGAGCTGCTGGTCGAGGCCTGGGATGCAGTGGGCAGGAGCAGCCAGAGCAGGAGCCAGCTAAGCAGAAATATTGGCCTAGATTTTTTTCTCTGCCTGGTGGAAGGCATGCGAGTTTCTATGGCAACTTGTGTTTTCTGCTCGTCAGGCCTACTGACTCACTTCTAGGGGAGCTGTGGAGAAAAAAGATGTTTTCTTTCTGTGCCAAATCAAGTGGCTCCATTCCTGCAGCCCAGAGCTCTTGTCTGAGGGCTTCTGGTCAGGGTTTGTGACTGGTGTGATTTTGCAGCATCAATTTAGGGCCACAAGAAAAGAGACTCAAATGTGACAGCATCCTCATCCCCTTGAGAATACATTGGCAAGGAGTTAAGTTTATCTTCATTACAAGAGAACGACAGCCCAGCTGGAACATTGAGACACTCAGGCTGCTGCTGGTGGCAGCACAGAGCTGTGCAGGAGGGCAGCATGGTTGCTCCCAGCGTGTGCCTGTGCCACGGGGTAGTCCAGAGCATACACCCTCAGTGAGCTTGTAAGTGCTGATGGAATAAAATGACCAGACAGGCCCAAAGGAGATGTTGCTGAGGTTAGTTCTTGTAGGGGGAATCAGAGCTGGTGAGGCCACACCTCAGTGGGAGGAGTAGACACATGTGCAGAGCAGGGAGCCAGGCAGACCAGAATGTGTTGGTTCCTGAGCATCTCATCACCTCAGCTTCTCTAATTGAGAAACTTTCCTGGACAACCAAGCTTGATTTTCCAGCAGAGCCCAGGGATGCTGAGCACCATTTTTCCTTGAAATAGAGGGGAGCTTTGCATCCACTTCTCTCAGGTTCCACGGAAAATTCCAGCTATTATACCCTAGAGAACACTGTGAACACTCACACGACCAGCAATTCTTCTGGTGCTTTTTCTTTTGCCTAATCACAAACATATGGCACACTTTAGGGGAGATTATCCTTACATTGTTAGCTTTAAAATGAAGCTTTCTTCCAGCTTTCCAAGGTCACAGCAGCTATCCAGTTAAATGCTAGAGCAGAAATAAAATGTTAACGCAGCATGACCTTGGTCAATCAGTTAATCTTTCTCTACCCTATTTACTCCAGCAAAATAAAAATCCATCCCCATACGCTGCAGAGTGCTTTGAGATCCTAGGGTGAAAGGTACCTCATAAGCTCGAGTATTAATTATTGAAGGCCTGATAGCGTGCATGGTGCTGGAGGGAATGTAAATGAATTTACTGTGGGTGTCTGTCTGTTCGTGCACAGCTGCGATGCCCATCAGTCGTGGTGGCGCAGCCCCCAGTGAGCCCCTGGGCCTCTGAATGGCTCTAAGATGTGTGAGGAGCAACAATACGGCTACTCCAGGGAGTAAGAACAGTATAAAAGACTTTGTCACCATTTGATGTAGAGCTCCTCATTAATTACCCTGCGAGGGGAGGTCAGGATGCAGCCAGCTCTCCGCTGTCACCTGCAGAACGGCACGTGGGTACCTGTGCATAATGTGGAGGGGCAGAGGCTCCCGCCTCTTGGTCCCTGTTGCTACTCCAACCTTGAGGTTTTGTGGGAAAACCTATTCTAAAATTGCTCATAAATGGGTTTTCTGGCTGTTACATTAAGTTGGATTAGGCAGCACATAGCATTGATTTTTAGATGTGAGAGTGCTGAATAATTTATGTGCATGTTGCCTCCTAAACCAGACCCTGGCTGTGTGATGGCTCTGGCCCCTCCCAGAGCAGACGCAGATGACTGTGGTAGGATACAGCCAAACTTCCAACTCTCTTACTTTTTAGTATCTGCTTTAAAAAAGGCAGGTCATTTCTAACACAATTTTGTTACTGAGGTTTTATTTTCAAGTGTCCAGGAGTGTTATCCCACTGCAAGAACAAAGCATGGTTTTTAGAGCTTCTGTTCCTTAAAACCTGCTTTTGCTATTGTTCAATTTTAATATAGCCATGTATTATGATATCCAGTTGTTTGATACAAGCATGAGTACACAGAAACAGCAACAGGAAAACTGTCTTTTTATGAACCATGCAGCTGCTTATCATAAATCTGAATAAAACCCCTTTTCAGACCTTATATCCAATTGGCTTGTGCCATTCAAGCACTTCTATTTTTCACATGCTTTTGTAGAATACATTTAAACATTAAAAACATAAAAGAGGATGTTGGCACAGAAGTTATTTAGCTGGTGTTGGCACTGTCCTTGTGCAGAGACTGTCTCTGAAGAACTTAATACACTCCTTTGTGGGTTTAAGTCATGTTCAGACATTGATGATAGGTTTGTAATTTTTCTAACAACTTCATTTTATTTTTAACATTCTGCATCTTTACTGTAGCAAAGAGGGTAGAATGTGTCCATTTTTCCCTTACGCTGGGTCAGCTTTGGTTAAGTCATCAAAGGCAAGAAACATCTATTTAGTGTTCTTTTGCTGAGTCCTCAATTTAAATGAACTTGCAGGGAGCAGCAAATATTTTTCCTCCTATTTTCTGCAGCCCAGTTTCTGCATCCCTCAGAGGTCACAGGCTCCCTGGAGAGCAGCCTGACGGCTGCGAAACGCAGCTCCAGACAAGTCCAAATGCTGCTATTCAGCAGCCCTGTAATAATCTCCCTTAAAAACACCAGCTCCCATCCATCAAATGGTTGACCCTGAGGAACTGGAGTCACACACTGCCAGGACCGAAGTGCTCCATGCCTGCACCAGGGCAGTTCGTTTTCCTCACACAATCAGTTATCGACACCGTGTCTGGGGCTGATGTTTGCTGTGGGGGATTGGCAGGGATTGCTCAGGGCTGGGGATGGATGGCTGCTCGTGGCACTTTGCATCCTGTCCCCTGTCCCCAGCACCTCTGCTTACCCTTGGGTCCACAAAGATGGAGACAGGGATCCCAGGCAGGGACTGCAGGACAGAGGCTGCAGCCACGGCTCAGCAGGGAAGGGCCCTGAGCAGGATCAGCCTCCTCACTGTGTGGGTAAACACAGGGTGTCCTTTCCATCAGCAGCACCAGCCCTGCATGTGGGTGCCTTGATTACAAAATCCAGGCCTGCTTTACATTGCATATCCCTCCTTGTGGCCCAGGCAGGTGAGGTTCACCCATCCAAACTATTACATCCTCATTTCCTACTTGGCTGTTTCTCTAACATGTTCTGTTTTGGTTGGGTTGTTATTTTAGCTGTAGACTTACACAGCTCTTTGTGGGACTGCACTAAAGACAAGAACTGGTGTGACGTGTACAGGTCTCACAAATGCTGTATGTGATAGAAACTGCTCCCCCTCTGTTCACGGAGCCACAGGCTGGTTTGAGTCAGGAGGGATCTCAAAGTTTATCCAGTTCCAAACCCTGCCATGGGCAGGGACACCTTCCACTGTCCCGGGTTGCTCCAAGCTCTGTCCAACCTGGCCTTGGACATTTCCAGGGAACTTGTGCCAGGGTATCCCCCTCATTCTTCATGCTCACAGGGAACAATTTCTTCCCAATATCCAGTCTAACCCGAAGGAATTACGGAAGGAAGGTCAGGCTGGCATCAAAAATGATTGGTGCTGCTGCTGCCGGGCCCGGTGCGGGACCGCTGCGGGATCGCTGCCGGGATGCGGCTGCGCGGGGCTCCCTCTGCCGGCGGCTGCCGGGAGTGCCAGGCGGCGCGGGGGCTCGGTCCCGGAGCCGGAGAGCGGCACCCCCGAGCGCCGGCTCTGCCCCGGGGCTGCCAGCGCTGCCCTGGATGCTCCCGGCCCTGTCCCCAGCGCACCCAGCGCTGCACCAGAGATCTCATGCGCTGCCCCGCGGGTCTCAGCGCACACAGCGCTCCCCAGCGCTGTCGCGGGGGTTCATTTACGCAGAAGAACAGGGTCGGGCCAAAATCGTTCGGTAGCTGTCGTCTCCCGGGTGCATAACTTGGCAAGGCTTTTAATGTAGTTAAAAGGTGACTCCAAGCCACGCACAGGCCATTCCAGTTCTCCGGGGAGAAGAATTGTGTTTCTCTGTGTATTCTGCAGATTAGATTATATCATCCCAAGCAGGTATTTTAGTCGCAGACCGTATTTGCAGCAGGCTGTGGCAATGTGTTGAGTGTTGGTGTCTCCGTCAGCCACTGCTCCAGACCTGGGAGACCTTAGCACTCAGCCTATGGACTTTGGATGGACCTTTCCCTCTCCCTGTTCCCCAGCAGTTCCAGCAGCATGTTCTGCAGCTGAGCACACCCCCTTCCTGCTGCACACTTTCTTGCGCCGTTGCAAACTACACAAGGTCAGGTTCTTACCTGCTGAGAGACCTGCACAGCTGATAGTACACTGGCCCCATGTGGGGCTCAAACCCGAACCCACTTGGATTGCACAAGTGAAGACCACGGGATGCAGCAGCACGCCAGGAAAAGCCAGCCCTGGATGTGAGCCCCGGGAGACCAGCAAGGGTCACAGTGCCTCCTCTTCCCAAAAGTGGAGCATAACGGGGTAGAAATTTGACATTTTGATGCTTCTAACACATATGTAAAATTTTAAACACTGTCCCTAAAGCATTCACAAAGTCAACTCAGCTAATGTAAGTGTAACCCAGATAACGAAAATGTTCTGGTTTATCCCTGTCCCCAGTAAGTGTCAAATGATTCAGCGAAAACCCTTCCATAAAACCCTCCAGAGGTAGATGAATATACAGTTGATGGATTCTAGATGTGTACCCAAGCTGCTCCATCAGCCAGGTCCAAAAGCTTGCAATAAATAAATTTAATCAGGAAACATCGCTTGGATATGAATGTTTAATAACGCTGATTTATACTTTGAGCTGCCAAAGCTAGGAGCCAGCTTAGCAGTCAAGAGCCCACAGAGCTCAAGGTTTCAAAACAAAAAACTCTCCTTGGAGATTAGTGTTGCAAAAGATGTGAGCGGGCAGAAGAAGGAATGTTTTGCCTCCTGCTAAAGCATTAACCCAGCACAGAACTAAACTATTGTAAGGCACCTGAAAAAGTTTCTATCCACAACCTGATTTTGGAATCTGGCATATACAGTCACACACACCACATGCAAAATAAACCTGAATACATCCAGGTTACAAAGGGAAGAACGTGGGAGATGTCAGATTCAGTCTGCCCTGGAGTAGCTCTTGCTGAGCTCCCTAAGGCCACGTGCATTGTGTGACTTTGAGCAGTGCTCACACTGCTGTCACACAGGCTGAGCTCAGCACACAGCCCAGGCGGCTGCTCTGGGGAACTGGGCTGGCTGATGGAAGGCATTCCTGGTGGTACAACTCCTCCATTCATTGTGGGAGCTGGGAGGAGCCAGTGAGGCGGTTTGCAGAGAGGGTTGGAAACCGGCTGAAAAGTTCCATGAGAAATGAAGCTTGTCCCTTCATAGCTACACCTGCCCGAAGGTACCCCAGGCGAGTTCTTTTGGCCAGGCTTTATCTATATCTATATTTTATTTTATTTACCTCTTCTGCTTACAGTTGTCTACATCTTCTGCTCGTGTGTGATGACGATACCCTCATTACTGTTGTGAGGAATTCAGATAACACAGGGATGAGTTCATGGCAAAGCCCAGGCGGAAATGACTCCTTGCATCTGCAGAGAAGGATCGGATGAACGTGCAGTACATGAGGCCACCAGTCACACGCTGAGCAAGGAGGAGACATTGCCCTGACCGCCCAGCACGGCCAGTGGGAAACAGAAGCACCTTTAGAGCCAGCCCCAAGCTCCACAAACCACTACAGCCCATCTCGCAAGGGTTTGGGTTTGCCCCCTTCAGTGGCCATTTCTCAAGGTAATTTTCAGTTTGTGAATTCCTTAATGGTTTTAGGTAGAATGAAAATTCTCATTCCAGGAGAAGCATCGGATTTTCTAACCACTTTATTTTCCCTTTACTTCAGTATCTTTTCCCAGCCAAAAACCAGAAGTCAGTCAGAGGTAGATAGTTAGAATGGAAAATTTCCCTTTGGGTAATTGACGTTCATTTTAGCTTTGCAAGCTACTGACTAAAGGCCCGTATAGAGGAAAACGCTGCTCAGGTTAACCGTGGGCAGCCGCATGTGAGGTGTCCCCAAGGCAGGCACTGCGTGTGCTGACCCTTTCCAGCGGGCTCCCTCCTTTCCTTGCTTCTGTCCTCAGAAAGGGTTCGGCTTTTCTCCACCGGCTGCGGGGCAGGACACGCCAGAGCCCCCAGCCACACGCACCCACAGCGTGTGACCCGGGACGGGTCCGGAGGGTTCTGCACGGCCGGGACACAACTTGGGAGCGCTGCGGGGCAGAGCGGGGCAGAGCGGGGCCGGGCCCACCCCGCGGGCACCCGAGCGCGCGGTGCGGTGCGGTGCGGGGATCGCGTCCCGGCGCTGCACCGGCACGGGCGTTGGGGACAGTCCCGTCCATCCCGGGCTCGGGGGGTCGGGGAAGCCCCGCCGGAGGCACCGGGCCCGCACGTGCGCGGGGCGC
>VXAC01005366.1:647180-695364 GCA_013399225.1 Rhipidura dahli | reverse complement strand
CAGTGCCCCCGCCGCCCCCGCCCCTGGCAGCTCCCATTTCAGTCATTCCCATCCCTGTTGTCACCAGTTCCCCCCAGCAAGCAGCGCAGACCGCCCTGTCCCCGCCGCTGGTGCAGCGGCACCAGCCTCTCGTAAGCACTCCGAGCGTCCCGAAGGAAGCCTCGTCGGTGGCGCCGGTGATCCAGCGGCCGCCGGGCCCGCACCTGCCGGATGGGAAAGCCGCGACCCCGCCGTCGGGCAGCCCCAAGCAGCTCCAGCACTACGCGGCGCCGGTGCTGGCCATCTCCCAGCACCATGTGGTCCCGCAGCCCATCCAGCCCCTGCAGCACCCGGGAGCGCCCGCGCCGCTCGGCGCTCTGAAGCTGGCGCCGGCAGACGACATGAAACCCATCGAGCTCAAGAAGAGAATTGGAGGGTGAGTGCGCTGTGTGTGGAGCAGCTCCTGCTTGTGCAGTGTTGTCAGATCAGAAGTACCGAGACCTGTGGATGTTTAATGTCTTTGAATTGCTGAGAGCGGGGTTTTTTACCTTGATGGGTTTTTATTTTCCTCCCTCACTCCACACTGTAATATTCTGTATAAGGATTTTTTTTTTCCTAAGCCAGAACTGTGTTAGGAAGCAACTCCCAGCCCTGCCTGTCTGATCTCAAGGGGTATCTCATGTTATGTTTGGCAAAAGATGTCTGCTTGTACTGGTCAGAGAAATCAGAGGACACTGCTGCTTGTGGGAGCTTTCTTGAAAACTGGAATGTGATTTGGGAGATGTTATTCTGAAGACAGAGATCACCTAGTTGCTGTTTTAGTTTCTTAAGTGCCAAGGGCCTCCTGCTTGCTCAGAGTCTTGCAGCTGGAAGGGGGTGAAGGCTATTTAGTCTGCCCTTACCCTCTGACAGGACTTGTGGCTCTGATGTTACTCCAGGTTAGTGTTTGTCTGGCTTGTTCTTAAGGACTTTGGCTGGTGGAGACCCTGCCTCCTCTGTAGGTGGTTGTTTCCAGACCACAGTATCCCAGTATGGAGTCTGGTATTACTGCTTGTGGACTGGGAGAACAAACCATTCCCTTCTTGCAGCAGTTTTACCTGTTTCCTTTGGCCCCTCAGTTTTCCTGCAGATAAGTGACCTGTATTTGTTCAGTCTTCCCTCCTGGCTTTGCTGTCTGGGCCTCTGACTGTTCTCCTGGCTGCCAGCAGCAGGGGGATGACTCTTGGCAGTGGCGTTGGAGATGATGTGTGCTTTTTCTGTGGGGGCTGGAGGAGATGTACAGTGGACTGAAAAAGGGTTCATAGCGTCCATTGGGATATGGTGAACCCAAAATGCATAGAAGGAAATGGCAAAAGTGATGCAGACAGCAGTTTGTGAAGATAAAGGCTTTGGTAAAATGCCAGTATAATTTCTCTGAGATTGGGATCTTCAGAGCCTGAGTGTAAAACACACAACTGCAGGAAGGGTCTGTCAGGCTGTGCACTAATCAAGAGACCCTGTCATGGATGTTGTGTGGGTTCGGGGAGCTCTGGAGGAGGCTTTTGCTGGCACGGGTAGCAGGGCAGGCTGCACAAGTTTGGCTGCCCAGGCAGTGGGCAGTGGGCTGGCTGCAGGTGCACCCCCAAACTGCTGCTGTGCTGCCAGGCTCAGCTTTGTCCCTGGGAGGCAGGGGGGCTGTGGTGCCAGCGTGGAGTGCAGCACCACCACTGCATCCCCCCAGAATTGCTCCCTTAGACATAAGCACAGAAAAGATTTTTTCTTTTTTCAGCCTGTAAATGTTTCATGGGAAAATGCTGTCAGATATTTGTGACAATTTATTAAATATGATTACCTCAATGCCTTGTATTTTCAGTCAAAGGCAAATAATTACCTTGCACAGTGTATGAAAGATACTTGAAATCTCCACGTCTGCTAATGTACCTTATCACTGCTGTAGCTGAAAAACTGAGATAACATATATTTGTTTGGCTTTTCCTAAAAATATTCCTCTGATTCAGAGAGTGGGTGGACTCAAACCCCCAAACCAGAAACTCACTCTGGTTTTTCCTTGAGCAGTGACTGGAGAATTCCTGTATTGCTTCATTCCATGTTTATCCTCAGCTGTGTTATTTCACGTGCAGTAAAAACCCAAAGCAGTCGGAAGTGTCTGCCCAGTCCCATGCTCTTGAATTTGAAGCTACACAAACCTTGTCCCACTGGAGCTATAGGCATAGGTCAGAACCAGGTCAGGATCTGGGCTCTCTGGGACTGTACGAATACTTAAAATTCATAATTTGTGTCTTTCTTCCCCTGTTGTTGGTAGGAGCTGTGTCTGTGTATATACACACACATCACACCTGTTTGTGTCATGTGTGTTACATGCACAATGCTTAGTTCACCTCATGTAAAGTATGGAGTTTATCTTGAAACATTATAGGCAGATATATATGTACTTAATGTTAAACCAGTGATATCTGAACACCTCTGCCGCTTTTGCATCTTGACCTTATCTCCTAAACACAATGACGCTGCTGCAAGCACAGGTGCAATGCAGGAGTTTTCACCCTGACACTGAGCTGATCTTTGTTCTGTTTGGGTTACAGGGTCGGGACCAGGGAAGTACATAATAAATTGGAGAAGAACAGGTGCGTAGAAAGCCAGGGGTTCGGGTTTTTAAATTGTAATTCCCCTCCTGGTTTTTTTTTTTTTGGCCTGTTGTCTGTCAATATTTGTTTGGTTTTGGCGGGTTTTTGTTTGTTTGTTTGCTTGTTTGTTAAACAGATAACCTGAATAAAATTCATAGTGACTTTTACTGAATCTTGCAGTGTTGCTTTGCTTTCTTATAGCTCAATTCTGCATTTCTTGCTCCCCAATATGTTCTGTTTAACTGCACCATTGCATCCCAATCACCCTGCAAAGCCCTGATCCCGCAAAGCGATAACAGTGCATAACAGTGTGACTCTCTTTTAATTTAAAAGGAGTAAAATACTCAAAATCAGGGGTCAGTGAACAGTGTGAATACAGAATAAACATCAGTTTCTGACCCAAAACTCTTACAAGCCTGACTAGCTAAATTGGAAATATGGTGACAGTGAGCACCAGCACAGGGCGATGAGATTATTTCATTTAAGGCTGCCCAGTCTTCCTAACAAAGCTGGGATAGAATCCAGGCACAATCTCTGCTGGCGTGACTTGACTCAGCTGTGAGCATGCTGTGCTGGGGGCTGCTGTGCACAGGTGTAGGTGCTTTGCTGGATTAAGGCCCCAGTTGAGCTCTCCCGTCTGGTGGAATTGGTTTCTGGTGCGTGTCCTGTGAACTGACCACCCCCCTGTGTTTTCTTTAGACGTGCACATTTGAAAGAGTGCTTTGAGACATTAAAGCGCAACATCCCCAACGTAGACGACAAGAAGACCTCAAACCTCAGTGTCCTCAGGAGTGCCTTGCGATACATCCAGGTATGTGCAGCGCTCGCGGGGCTGAGCCTGTGCCGAGACAGGAGCTGGCTTTGGAGGGAAAAGGAAAATGGGAGAGAAACTCCCCTTATTCCTTCTCCTGTGCAAGCATGGTCATTTATAAACTCCAGGTTTCCAGAGCATTTGGATCTTTGAGGAACACTTGCTTCATGCAATCTTCTTATTCTAGAAGTTCCAAGTTCACCACAAATCATCCTTACCAGCAGTGGTGATGGCAGGAAGCAGATAATTCAGATGATCTTAGAGATCCAGGCTGAGTGAATTTCAGTTGCCCCTTTTGGGCTCAGGTGAATTTTAATATGTGTGTTTGGGGAGGTTTTCTGTTTGCTTAAACAAAAGAATGAATTTCTGTGAGGATTTGGTATGTTTTAAAATTTTGATGAGATGGATCTGTGGGTACAAGTAATTTGCTTGGAGGCAAGGAAAGCCTGGAATTAGGGGCTGCAGCATGAAGCTGTGGGTGGATGGGGCTCCAGGAGTGAGTGTGGGACAAAGCACGGGTAAAAATTAGTTGTGTTTGTAGCTGGAGGGAAATAAGTGTTAGTGTTTGCTTGTTTAATGTTTGTGCAAGTGGTTAATGGTAGCACAAAAGAAATCGCTGTAGATGTCCCCTGTGAATGTGAAATCAGTAGCATGTAATGCAATTAAAATTCATCTGGAAACTGGAAGAGTTGCTGCATTTATAGTGCAAATAGCCAGAAAACCTTGTCCATTTTGACTGGAATAAAGGGTGCTGAGGATTGATTCTGATGGACTTTTCCAGAGTAAAACCTAATCTTCTCTCACTTTCTTCCTGTTTTTCCTCAGTCACTCTCAAACACCATTTCACTCTGGCGTTTAGAAGTGCTCGATATTGATTATTCACTTCAGCTTTGCTTTGGAGAGTCAGTAATGCAGTAATGCCACTCTCCAGTGGCCGGTCTGGGGTGTGCAGTCCTGGGCCGGGAGCGGCCGGCTGTCCGCGGTGTCCGTAGTGTCCGCGGCTCGGTGTGGCGGCGCTGGCCGGCGGCGGGAGGAGCGCGGTCGGTCGGCCGGCCTGTGCTCGCCTGGTGTTGCAGAGGAGGTCACGGTGACCTCGGGCCGCAGCAGCGTCCCCTGCACGTGTGCGGGGCGCACATGGCGAGCGCGGGGCCCCGCTGGCGTGGCGGGGCTGCCCGCGGGCAGCTGTGAGCTCACCCGGCGCGGCGCAGGGCTGGCTCGCTGCCCCGCGGGCAGTGACTGACACCGTGACGCTGTGCAGCCTCCTCGCTGCATCGCCGCCGCCTTCTCGTCCTTTTGGGCAGTGGGAGCGTCTCTGGCAGCTGCTCAGGGAGTATCCCGAGCGCTGTTTTCCTTGGCAGCACCAAAGCCGTGGGTCTGTGACTCAGTCACAGGATTCAGTTGTGCTTAAAACTTGAGCACTGTTTGTTTATTTGCCTGCAAAAACCCCCCAGATTATTAGAAATCTCATTTGAAATTTCAGCATTCTAAAATAAAAATAATTTTTTTTTTTCTTTTTTACTGCGGTTTGAATTTAGCTGTGATCTGTTTTAACAAAACTGTCAGCGTGGGGATGGCCACTGATCAAGTGCCAGGCTACGTGTGTTTCACTCACAGGCTCAGTGTTTCCCTTCAAAAGAGAACAGGGCAATTGTACAAAAGGGATTTAAAAGTAAAAGCTCTTACTCTCAGGATAGAAAAGCAGTTTTTCACTAAAGGGAGAAAAAAAAAGCCTAAAAAACCCAAACCCGAATGAGCCACGCAGGGGAGGAGCACAGCGCTGGCCAAAGCTCTGCACACCGGCCGCTCTGCTCCCACAGGCACTGTGACAGTGCACTGATTGTTGCAGCCTCTCTTCCTACAAAATCCTTCTTTACCCCCTTCCCAGCTGGAACTTCTGAGAAACAGGCTGTTTGTTTCCTTGGCTGGATTTAAATATTTGTATCTGCATCAAATCAGATAAGTTAAAAAGTTAAATTCTGAACTTCCCATAGAGCTGTCATTTTAATTTATCCTTGGACCTGGGCTTGTGCTCTGCAACAGTAAATTAGAATTTGCAATTAAGCACACTGTTGCACAAAGGAAATGGGGCCCAACGCAGCTGGAAGTTAATAATCCCTTTAGCTGGTGATTCAGCTTGAGGCGGTGTGGGCTGTTGTGCCGCAGCTCTCAGCTGAGGAGAGTCCCAGTGGGTCCAGCAGCAGAGTGGGCTCCACACGCCAGCACGCACCTCTGACCAAGGCCATTTGTTACATGGGCCACCTTGGCTCTTGTTCTTTACTCTGCTGGCCTGCAAAACCCGAGTGAAAATGCTGGAGATCTCTGGGAAGTTTGTAAGACGCAGGGAGCGATGTGGAAAAAGCCACGGTGAGAATAAAATGCTGTTTGCTTGGAGAGAGCAGAGCCCTGTCCCCTCGGTTGCTCCTGAGCAGTGTCCCCAGGCAGGGGCCAGGCCTGTCCTCCCCAGAGCCCGCCTGTGCTGGGGAAGGGGCTGCTGGGGCAGCACATGTCAGGCACGGCTCACAGCCCTGCAGCTGGGCACTCGGATTTCATTCTCTCTGAAGGATTCCTTGCCCCCTAGGAAATGGAATCGTCTTCTTTGGAAGCTAATTGAAGCCCTTAAGCAAGACTGCTGCTCTGTGTTCTCACACTGTGCCTGTCCCTGTGGCACCTGCACACCCTCCAGTTTCGGGGGTTATTTTCTATTGTACATTTGTTGTCAGATGACATCCAGGTGATTTGCTCACCAGGTGACACTGGGACAACTGGCACACAGCCCAGCCCATTAGTCTCGGAGTGTGCTGCAGGTCCTGCTTGTTGGCCAGTTTCCCCAATACAATTCAAATGCCGACTAAATAATGTGCTTTCAAAATCTGAGATGCAGCTGAGCTTCCCAGGGCACGCAAAAGGCAAAGAGCAGAAGTCCTTGGAAAGTGTTGAAACAAGGCACCACTGTGATCCCACCCCCTGCACGTGCTGCTCGGGTGTGGCAGAGGCACTGGGGGGCTGCTGTGGTGACAGACCGTGGTCGTGCAGAGCGGTTTTGGCTCTGGTTATGAAACAGACTTCACTTAAAATTCACAGAAGTCCTCTGGCAGCCCTGCTTGTGGTGTTAGAGACAAAATGTTGCTGTGCTGAACTGAGGATTTATAGTATGGCCAGTTTGTTATTACCTTGGGCAGGGGCAAGAAGGGTGAAATTTCCCCCAGGGGCTGGGGTTGGCCCTGTACACCACATCCTACTGCTGGGATAGGTACTGGAGCAAGGCCACAGGTGGCCATTGGCTGAAAGTCGGCCTCTGGGGCCAGCCTTCCCAGAAATCACCCAGATAAATTTTTGATGCAAACCAGTCTTTTGATTTTTCTGGTTTGTTGCACTTAAAAGCATGAATGAGTGGCAAAGCCATTTAAAAGTCACAAGTCTGCTTATGTGAACAGTCTTGCTGTCACTTGAACTGCAATCCAGCTGGCCAGGAAAGTATTTTACTGAAGTGGTCTTCATTTTCATGGTGGAAACCTTCCCTTTCCAAAGTGAGATGAGGCTGGGCTGTGGCTCTCTCCCAGCTCATCGCAGGTGGTTAGCAGCAGCCCCTGAGAGTTTCCATGGCCTGATGCCTTTCTCAGGAGCTGAAAAAAGTGTTTGCTCTTCCTGGAGCGCCTGACTGGGAAGAGGTCTGGACCCTGTGGCACAGGTGACTGGGCAGGTTGGGTTCCTGCTTTTGTCAGTAGCAGAGGTGTGTACTGATACTCTCTAAAGTTACCATGAATAGTTACTGACTGATTGGAGCTGCTAACAAATAGTTGTAAGAAAGAGATAACTGTGGTATGTGGAGTGCTGCAGAGTTCTGTGCTCTCTGAACTCTGCAGCTGTAGCGTTGTTAGCTACAAAACAATAACTGAGGGGGATTCTGACACTGCCAGCAGCAGACCCAGGCAGACTGGGGCAGACCCAGGCCCTCTGGCACAGATGGAGGGTTCTGCCTGGGCACAGCTTTGCCTTGTGGCCTCGCACGGGTGCCGGAGTTGGTTTGTGTTTAACAGCTGGGGTTTGTGTCCTCCCAGTGCCACCATGGCCCTGACAGTGAGGGAGGTGGATGGAGAGAAATCCTCTGGTGACCCAGATCTGCTCTGTGGGCCGTGGGTGGAGCTGCTGGGATGTGAGTAAGTGGCAGTGACCTCCTTAGACGGATGGGGAAACAGGAAGGAGAGGTGGTGCGGGAGGATGGCACCATTCTCTGAGTCACCAGGACCTCGGACCTGCTGCTGTGGTGTGGGGGAGTGGTTCTGTCAGAGCCCTTGGCTATTGGGACTGCCATCACCTGCCAGAACTGTGTTTTGGGAGGTGTCCTCTCCCAGGAGAAGCCCTCACTTCCCTGCTCCCTGCTCAGGCTCCCTTCAGGTGTGCAGCTCACCTGTGCCTTGTGCCTGTTGGCTGAGCCAAAGTGTAGGAATGGGAACAAAGGGAAGGCTGCACTCAAGACCCATCCAAAACTGCCTTGGCTCCTGCAGCAGCTGCTCAGAGATGCCTGCAAGGAAAATACGGAAGCACTGCAGCAAGTCGATGTAGGGATAATGTGTCTGCTCAGAAATCTCCTCCTCATCCCTGGCACACAGCTCTGGCTGTGGCTCCAAGGCATAAACCTGCCTGTTGCCCTCTGGAGCTGCCGTCCATTCGTCATCACAAAGGCTTGGGAAGAGCTTCCAGGGTCCTGCATCCAGCAGTTTTGTTGTTAATAATAATCCCTTCTTGAGATGCAGCATGCTTCATTTCTGTTTGCAGGAAATGGTAACAGTTAATCTCAAAAGCATATTTCCCACTACTTTTTTTCATTTCAATTTTTTTCTAAAATATAAGTGCTGCAGAATTAAATTAGAAATTAAAAATTCTCAAGTTTTAATATCCCAAGTTATTTTAATTTGTTTGGGATCATTTTCTAAGTAACAAACACACCATGGTATTTCAGGGTCTTTGGGGCATCTGCAATCCACTGCAGTCATTAAAAATGTCTCGTTTGTTTCCTGAACAACAGAGACTGGTTTAAAAAAATAAAAATAGGAAGAGCAAAACACACAACCAAACTTAACACTGAGTGATTGCAAGTCATACTTCAATTATTTTAAAATTGAATTTCTTGTGTCCTTGGGAGTCATATCAAGGAATAAACCAGATCTGCTTAACTGGTGGTAGCCAGCATGGGTCTAGTGACTAGCCTGGGGATGGCTCTGCTTTTCCCTGCTTTGTTGTTCTGTGGGTTCCAGTTGGTTGCTACCTTTTTTTTGTTGTTGTTGTTGGTTTTTATTTTGAATTTATTTTTTGTCTTCCTGATTTGGATTCTTCCTCCCCTCTGCCCCAGTAACTGTTTGTACTTTGTCCAGAGTGTGGTGCTTCAGGAGGCTGGCTCTGACAGGTCAGTGCAAACAGCCATGTTCCAGCCCTAGTTTTGATCACAGATTATGGCCTGCTGTCTCTTTTTATCAGGAGCCTGAAGTGCATTTATCACTGTGAAAAGATAAATGTAAATACCAACACACATTCTCATTTCCTACGATTGCTCTGCTCCAGGCAGATTTCCTATTCTGGGAAGTATTTCTGTCTGGAAGTTTGCCTACCCTTGCAGCCAGGTTGAGCCGTGCTGGGTGGTGCCCACCCCGCTGGGACCTGCCAAAAAGTGTGTGCAGCCTGTGCAGGTGCAGCCTGAGCAGCGAGGACCCTGCGCTCCTCCCCTGCGGCCGCCGTGCGTGCAGGAGGGTGAGGTCACCTCCCTGGTACAGCAGCGCTCCTTGGCTGCTGTCCTCGGCCAGGGCTTGGACACGTGGAAGAGCTGGGTCACGAGGCTGCTGGCAAACACCCATGGCCTGGCTGTTGGTGCAGAGGGTCACGCTGCTGGGGAGCTGGTTTCACCTTGCAGGCTTTGTTCTGGTTTTGGTCCTCATGTGGAGTTTGAGATCTGGGGAGGCTGAAGCTGGGGCACGAGCACTGGGAGCCTGAAGTGCTTGTCCTGCACCTCCTCCCCATTAGCACACAGGCTGTCCCAGTCTGCTGGGGTCTGATCAGGGCGAGACCCTCGCCCCGTTCTCCCGGTGCCGTGTCTGCTAATGCCTTAGGGCTTTGGGTCGAGCCCGTTGTGATTTTACCCTGTGCTGGTCCTGTGCTGAGCAGAGGCTGCTGTGGCCCAGGCTGTGGTCAGCTGTAGCTTTGGGTGGTGGCAGTACCGGCGTGGCTGCAGCACAGCAGTGACATCGCTCTGGGGTGGTGCCCTTGTGCCCCACCTGTATTTCCCGTCGGTGGTACCAGGCCGGCACATCCGGCATCGCTGCGGGAGCAAGAGCCAGCAGAATGGAGCAGTTGCCATGGAAACCATGGCTTTGGTTCCCGTGGCAACCAGCCGGGGTTCACACACGGCTGCTCCTCGCTCCACGGCTGGTTGGCATCGGCACGAGCGGGGCTGGGGGCTCCTGGTGCTGTCACCTCGGTGGGTGCAGGCAGTGGCTGCAGAGGCTGGGGATGCTGGCCTGGTGCCGGGGGAACCAGGGTAACCAGCTCCTCGCCTTCCTGCTGCTGTAGGCTCCACTCCGTCCATCGCAGCAGGTCAGGTGGGGCTGGGGCTGTCGTAGGTGCTGTGAACAAACTGCTCCTGGCAGCTGAGCAACGGAGACAGTTTAGCACGGTTCGAGTTAGGAATGCCCAGAATTGAGAGAAGTGATGGAAAATCCCCAAGTCCTACAGGTGAGTGTGGTACCTTTGCCAGTGGAGTTTTGGCAGCTGGGGCTGTTTGGGTTCTGTTTGGGGCTGTGTGGGGACAGCTTGTTCCCCAGCATCCCTCTGGTCCTGGTTGGAATGTTTTGGAGTCAGGCTGGTGGATGCTTGCTCCTACTGTGGATCTCCTGCGCCGTGGCGGTCCCAGCAAGGATAAGATCCTTTTCTTAGGATTTAGGGTTTTTTCCATTACTCATAGGAATCACAGCTCTGTGTAGCAGTGGGGAGCCTGAACAGCTGGTCTGGTCTATGCTGGAGGATCCTGCAGGTGGAATGGCAGCTCAGGACCCTTCCTGGCCCAGCAGACCCCACTCTGTGGCACCAGCTGTGATCCCCAGGACAGTTAAATAATCCAGCTCAAAATTGCCAACCACTCTCCTAATTGCTCATTGATGAGGTATTTTCAGTCAGCGAATGTCATGTAAGAGAAGAAAGCAGCTGAAATATCCTTTGGAAAAGCTTATAATTGAAAGTGTGTTTTTAAACTGCTAATAAAATGTTTATGAGGGGAGCTGTGTAATAAGGCCTTTTAAACCTCACTAATGCCAGCCGCAGGGCCAGCAACATTCCTGAGGCAGGGAAGGCATTGGGGGCATTATTTCCAGTCTTGACATGAGAGTGAGCAATTTAATTACAGACAGCTATAAAATGGAAAATTCTTTGCAGTGACAAATGGCTGTTGCTACACAAGGAGAGCAGGAGTTGGTGTAGGGTTTGTTTACCAAATAATGACAGGGAGATGTACACAAGGACCAAACAGTGGCTCCAAAGCAGCCAGGATAGTGGGCACAAAGTGGGGAAGTGTTACCTCTGGAATTGTGTCAGGCCTTCACCGTTGCTGCAGTCGTCTGGTCTCGCTTCAGTAATCCAGGTGGATAAAGGCTGCCAAGGAGCTGGCAGGTACAGGAGGAGACTGGGATACTCTAGGGGAGCAAAAGCAAACTCACATGTGGCTTTTAATTTGGTTGCTGGTGTTTAAATTAAAGATGAAGGGACTCACCAGTGCCCTTGTGCCCTTGTCACCACTTCCACCTGCCCATGGAGCAGCTCCTGCTGTGCCCGGTGCAGTGGTGCCTGGCAGGGGAGGCTCAGGCCCTTGCTGTGCTGCAAAGGGCTCACTCTCAGCTTCAGCTCAGTGCAACATCATCTGCTTTCACCAGAGCCAGCAGCTGATTTGCAAAACTTCCCAAGCATCAAAAGCCGTGGATGGATTCACAAGAGTATGAGGAAATCCATGATTTCTTCCTGGGGTAGCTCAGCTTCCTCCTTGGCAGGCTAGGGTCTACTTTTTTAGCTGGTGCTCATGTGGACTTTTTTTTTAAGTGCACAGATGTGAAAAAAAGAGAGTTCTAAAGTCGTAGCGTCTGTAGGTTCCTCATACTGCAGTGTAACAGTTGCCTGGGCAACCAGGGTTCCCAACTGCTTAACAGGAAAAAAGAAATGCTACAGTGATGGAGGCACAGACGTAAGAAGGAGCGTCTGTGCTGGAGCCTGGTGCTTGCAGAGCACTCTGGGGTGGGATGGGGTGGGCTCTGCTGCTGCTGCAGCTCTGGCATTGCTGTGGTGCACGTGGGCTGTGCTCTGTGCTTTGGGCTGCCCGCTGCTAACAGAGCAGAGCTTGAGCCTGCTGGCCGCTCTCTGAGGAAGTGGGAAAACTTCAGTGATTTTTCCACTGTGGAGGAACAGGATCAGTATTTCATGAGCCAGGTTAAGAGTGTGTCCTTCAGGATCTTGGCAAGTGGCTGAACTGCCATCCCAGGTGCCAGCACCAGATGTGAGCCTGTGCCATGGTCCTTCCCGGTGGCTGTGGAGGTGGGCCACGTGGCAGCTCCTGCCTTGCAGCTGGCCCAGGCCTCTGCCTCAATGAAATATTGGATCTTGAAGGAAAGGTGGTTGGGCATTTGCCTGCATTTCTTTTATCAAATTTTAATTCCCAGTTACTGTGTTGTTTGTAGTTTTAGGGTCCACTCTGCCCTTTTCAGTGCTACCATTACTGCCCATTCTGTTGGAAAATTCCAAAAACTTGGGTTTGAGGAAAAGAGTATCTGTGTGGTTAATATGTTATTTTAAAGTGGCTGGTTTTGTATTGCACAGCATGCATGGTGATAGTGCTGACAGAAATTCCTGTTTTAGAAAAACATCCCAGGGATCAGCGAGTGTCTCCAAAGGTTTTGATGTGCACGGGCAGGTCAGTGACCACAGTCCCAGTGACTAAGGTTTGGCCGTCACTGTGGACTTTGTGTCTTTGACTGACGGGAAATCCTGGCACCTGCTGTGGGCAGCATGGTGTGCAGAAAATAATCAGTCAGGAGGCGGGTGCCAGAGATCTGTGTGTCCCCGGGCTGGCAGTGGCACGGTCAGAGGGCACACGGGGCGACGCGCAGCTGTGCTGTCCACGCTGGCTGCGGAGGCAGGAGGCTGCCTGCCCCCGTCCCTCCATGAGTGCTCCTTGCTGCACTGGGGCCAGGGCTGTTCTTGCTCCCAGGCTCAGCTCCCAGTGCAGGGCACACTCCCCGTCCTGCGGAGCCTGGGAGGGAACTGCACCCACGTGTACCCGCAGAGATCTGCCCTACTCAGAGCGGGGTGAGGAGGGCTCCAGTTAATCACACCCAGTTCATTACTAGGCCAGAGCAGCTCAGCCTGGAGATCCGTCTTTACCAAGTGAGCTGCAGTGAATTGCACCCCAGAATAGTTTTGGGAAGATCGGCGGTGCCTGCAGCCCGTGTGCTGCCGCAGCCTCCCCAGCAGCTCCCCTTGGAGCACACCCAGCCGTGCCCGGGAGGAGGCGCAGACCCAGCGAGGTGCTGCCGGGAGCTGGCGCCCGCTCAGGGGCTGGGAGTGCTGCCACTGGGGGAGGCAGAGCCCACAGGCCAGGCTTGGACCTCTGCCCGGTCCCAAAGCCTGTGGAGTGCCTCAGAGTGACACAGTGAACTCCCTGGCTCTCTTGGCTGGGAGACGACTCTTCGTGCTTGCTAAGGGTTTGCCTGCCTTCCCAGTAATTAAAAGTTTGTAACTAATTACCAGCTGCCTTGCTCATACCTCATAGTAGTGCTTTCCCCCAGTGCTAGGAGCCTCCTCTCACAGCAGGGAATGAAGCCAAATCTGCTTGAATATGCGTGTGCTGTGCCCGATGCGGTGCCGAGGCTGCAGGGATTTCGTGCCTGCTCCTCCTGGAGAGCTGTTCTTGTTCTGTCCTCTCGTGCTCTGCGTGGAGAGCAGCTTTGGGGAGATGCTGCAGAGGGGCTGGGCTCGTGTTTGCACAGCAGGTATAGCCTCAGCCTTTCTTGTACTTGCCCCTTTCCTGATGACACAGTGAGGGGAAGGCATTTAGACAAGTTACAAGCAAGTCTTCTTGCATGTTTAAACCTGACCCAGGAAGGAGCACCTTCCTCATCACCTTCACCTTCCCCTCCATTGCTCCATGTGTCACCCACACCCCTTTGCAAGGGGATCAGAGCACACGCAGCACTTGACTTTTCTGGGTCAGGCAAAATGTTTTAGCTGCACTCAGTAGGAAAGAGGCTTTAAAACTAGCCTGTGGATTTGGGCTTCGGCCATGTGGGAATCTCTGGGCTACAAGTCAGGGCTGGTGCAGAGCCAGAGTTCTGGGAGTCCCCATCCTCCCTTCCTGGCTGTCCCCATGGCCACCTCCCTGTGGTGGGCTGCAGGTCTGCTGGGATTGCCCAGGACAGAACTGTGTGATCGTGGTGTTGGCCTGTCTGCTGCCTGCTTTGGCTTGAAAAGCAACAGGAGAGAAAGAACTACCCCTTTTGCCTGAAAACCCTCTGTTTTGAGAAGCTTTTACCTGATCTGGAGGCAGGGGAACTGTCTCCATTGTCATACCTGCAGTGGTTGTGCCCTGCTAACACACATTGTTTGGCTCTTTTGAAAACACTTCCTTTATTATTATTACCGGGACAAAGGTAGCAGCAGGAGCTGCCCTAATCTGCGTTGCCTTAGGCTGAATTAAAGGCCTGGCTGAACAGGCTTGAAGGTCCTTCCCAGCAAACTTGTGAGCTACAGCACCAGCAGAACTATTGAAAGGCATGAGGTCAGGCTCTGATTGTACTCATCCTGGAGAACCTGAGAGAGAAATAAAGAGCATGTGTTAAGAAGACCTCGAGCCTGGTCCTCTGCCAGGTGTGGGGTTTGCTTTTGAGCTCAGTGCTTGCCAGCAGTGAGGGAACAGGAGCCTCCGTGTGGGCTCTGTGTGGGCTCTGTGTGGCTGGTATTTTCAGAAGCATGTGTGGGATTTAAATTCCCAGTGGTGAAACTTAACTTCAGGAAATGGACAGTCTGGATGCAGTTTTACAGATTTCACCTAATTTTGTCTCTTTTATGCATATAGTAAAAGTGGCCCTGGGCTGGGGGACTGGGTCTCTGACTGTGCAGTGCTACACTGCTGGCTTAATAACTCATACAACAGGCCTGTTGTTTTGTGCTGCACTTGGAGTAGTTGATCCCCTTCAGGTGCGTGTGGTTTGTCTTTCCCAGCAGCTGTGCTGGGCAGTGTGGGGCATTCCTCTGTATTGTGCTGACTGGTGCAGAGCTCCCCTGACCTTGCCATTGGATGTGGCCATTCCCAGTGCCAAGGGGGCATTAGCAGGAGAGGACACCCTTCCTTTGTGTTTGACCTCAGTCTTCCCTGTGCTGCAGGGGGTTGTTGGTTCTTCACCATCTCTTCTAGATCAGGAGCTCTTGGTGTGGTGTATGTTGCCCAGAAGCACATCAGTACTTAGGCTTTTTCTTTCTAAGTGTTTCAGTTTTGGGGGCTTATCAGTTTTCCCTTTCTGCCCAAGCTTGGCAGGTGTAAATATAGCTGAACACATTTTACACCAGCATCACTGGCAATATAAAAAATGAGCTGTGGACATGGGAGTGACCAGATTAGTGTAGATTATTCTTGTCTTTGTGCTCATTGTATTTATTTTTCTTTTCTCCGACTTTAGACTTTAAAGAGGAAGGAGAAAGAATATGAACACGAGATGGAGCGGCTGGCCAGAGAGAAGATCGCTACCCAGCAGCGGCTGGCAGAGCTGAAGAACGAGTTGAGCCAGTGGATGGATGTCTTGGAGATTGACAGAATTATTCGCCAGACAGTTCAGCCAGAGGATGACCAGGCATCTACCTCGACAGCATCAGGTACCCATAATTTTTCTCTTTATCTCGTAATCCTCACGGAAGGTCATTGACACAGTTACGTTAGGGTGGTGGGGATCTTCATTAGCAGCATTGGGGTTTCTCTGCATTCAAAATAAAGTAAAAGGTTTTGGAGTGTTTGTAATGTTTAGTGTTGTTAATAACACTCTGCTGCTCATGTGAGGTAAACTGAAACTTGTGCATCAAAGTCAGATAGAAACAAAGTGCAGGTTTGCACATCCAACCTCATTGTGGAGATAAATCCTTGCTTTCCAAACTTAGCTTTCTTCTTGCACAGCTCTGCAGCCCTGCTTGTTAGAAATGGGCATTCTGGTGTATTTGTGTGGATGTGGGAGGGTGTTCAGCACATATAGAAGAAGGATTTGGTACAGGGAGGATCACCAGAGCATTTAAACAATTTAAGGAGCCTTCGCATTGCGTGAGAAGGATTCACAGTGAAGATGAAATGATGCTGATGGATATCTGATGTGCGGTTCCCAGTGAGAAGTTTTTGTGAGATAGGAGAGTGCATGCTTCCCTCCACATCAGGGATCTGCAGCAGGAAGAGTAGGCATTCCGTGGATGTAGAGCTTTCCAGAGACACGGAGGCTGTAGCAGTACATAACCATTCACAGCAGTTCCTTCAAGGCAGCGCTTGCTCTTGGCACACCAGGCAGGAGATACCACAGGTTCTCGTTCAGGCTCATCACTCTGCTGGTAGGAGCAGGCTCCAAGTGTAGGCTGATGGAAGCTGGGAGTAGCAGTGCTTTGTCCTTAGAAGTGCCAGCTGTTCCCTCTGCAGTGGCCTCTGCCGAAAGCGACCGCATCAAGCTGCTGCCAGCCAGAGCTTGTGGAGAGGAAGTGTCTTCCCTGGTGTTCCTGCTGCTTCTGTATCTTCTGGGATTTTTATTCTTTGCTGCATGGCTGGCACTAGAGCAGGCAGTGCAGGGTGCTAGGCTTGTCTTCCTGATCTCAGGGCCATTATGTTCCTGCTTTGCTTCCTTAATTCCTGGACTGGACAAGAGTCCATTTTCCAGAACCAGATGAGAGACTTGATGCTATGTTTCTCCATGACTGTTTCCTTCCTGCTCTGGGAGCAGAAGGGGTGGTGCTGGTTGGTGGAACAACTGGCCAGGAAAGGAAACCCTGTTCCTCTTCCCAGAAGGAGCCCACTTCAGCCCAGACAGAGCTCAGCCAGGTGCTTTCTGTTGGCCTCTGCTCATGGTGCTCCCCTCGCCTGTCCAGTAAGACCTCTCAGCCTGTTGGGAGCACCCTGCTCTAGCTGGGTCTTTGAGCTGTCGCACCTGCCTCTGTCTCCAGGTCCTTGGCCCACAGGCAGCAAGGAGAGGGCTGTGCCATGCCGTGCCATTGTGCCACCAGCCCGTAGCTCAGTGATGCCTCCTGCTCATCTCTTCTGCTGATGCTGCCTTTTAGGGAGGCACATTGGTCCAGTTCATGCTCTGCTTGCTTTTTTATGGGAGTTTCTTCCTTTCGTATTTTCCAGAGGGTGAAGACAACATGGATGAAGATATGGAAGATGACAGGCCAGTGAACTCATTACCAAAACTCACCCAGCGCCAGCACCCAGAGCTGCTGAAAGCCGTCCCCCCCAGTGCTGCTCCCCCCCTACCCACGGTCCTGCCCCCACACGTGCCCATCCAGCAGAAGCCCCCCGCCCAGCCCCCCCTCCAGACACAAGCACTGGTCCCGCCGCAGGCGATCGTCCCTGCACAGACTCACATCGTGGCGGCCTCGACCGTGCAATCGACTGTTATCGCCCACACCGCCACCACCCACGCCTCCGTCATCCAGACTGTCAACCACGTCATTCAGGGTCCACAGACCAAGCACATTGCTCACATTGCACCTTCCACATCCAGCCCCGTGCAACTCACCACTGCTGCTCAGCCCATCGGCCACATCACTGTGCACCCGGCCACCATCAACCACATGGCCCACCTGGGCCCGCAGCTGCCCATCTACCCCCAGCCCGTGGCCGTCAGCCAGCCCGTCGTGAGCCACATCGCTCACACCATCTCGCACCAGCAAGTGAACGGCACCACGAGCCTGGGCCAGCCGGCCGTGATGGCCAAGCCGGCCGTGGGAACCCAGGTTGTCCATCACCCGCAGTTGGTGGGGCAGACGGTCCTAAACCCGGTGACTATGGTGACCATGCCGTCGTTCCCGGTGAGCACGCTGAAGCTGGCCTAGAGGGGACGGTCCGACGGCGAGGTCTTTGTTGGGAACCTTTCCTAAGGAAACTCCATACATTCCAACCACGTCCGACCCGGCGGGAGGGAGGCGCAGGAATGCCGAGAGAGGCCGGGCCGGGCTGTCCTGAGCCGCCCAGCGCCCAGCCTGCTGCCGGCGCCGCGACGGGGCCGCTCCGCGCTCGGAGTTGCTAATCTGAGAAACTTCAAAGACAGTTGTTCATGGTGATTTTTTTTCCTTTTATGTGTAATGAGTGAACTATGGATATGATGTTCTTAAGACTTTAATTTTGCCCTCTTATGTGTTGCTTCTTTGTAGAATAAAAATTGCTGATCTCTTTATCGAGACATTGCGTAGAATGGGAAAAAAAAAATCATAGAAGTCTATATTTATATATATGTGTGTATGTGTGTGTATATATATGTATATACATATATATATAAATATAACATTTGAAGGCCTTTTGTAAGGTTGATTATTTTGCAGGATTATGAGACAAAATTCATTTTTGGAGGAAGAAGACAGAGTGTCCTCTCTAAACAAGAAACTATAAGATAGATGGTTTGGTGGACCAGAGTACAGTGACAAAAAAACCCCAACAACAAACCACGAGTCAAACCATGTTAAAGGTATTTCCCATCGATATATTACATTTCAAAAACCATCTAAAATCACTGTGACTTGTTATGGCATTTTAAGGAAATTCTCTGTCCTGTCTAATAAAAGGAAAAAGAATACACAACCAGACTTGATTTGTTGCCATTTTATAATGACTTGATTTTTATAGCTATATCAAAAAATACTGGTTTTTATTATTTTAATGGTTGACAGTGCTTGCTTTGGGTGGTTTTGGGGGAATTTGTATTTTGTCTGGCTTGGTTTGCTGATGCAATAATTGATTTTGCAGATATCTGTGCATGGCATGGCCCCGGTCAGGGTCCCTCTTTCCGGTCCAAGCCCCCCCAGGTTTCTCGGGTTTGTTGTTTGGCAGAGGCACATGCTTTGTGCTGGCAGCTTGCAGGGCGTTTCTGTGGCCTGGTGGATGGAACCTGGGACAAGAAGACCAAGAGAAATGAGGTAGATTTGCTGCATGAGTTAATGTTTGTTAGTTTGTTCTGTCCTGACCACGCTTTGGTGTGGGAGCCAGTGGGTTCGGAAGGGGTTAAGTGGGGCTGTGGTTCCCTTCCAGAGCACAGGCAGTTCAAACAGCTTCATTCCCTTTGACAGGGAGCAGTCTCCCCTTATGCAGGATAAGGGTTTGCTGCAGGAGATCAGCGTGAGAGCTCGTGTCTGACAGTGAGACGTGCACCAAAGAACCCTCATCCCTCAGGACCCTCCTGTTCCCCCTTCCTGCTGGTTGGGGGCAGACCTGCCTGAGGTCAGTGGCAAATCCCAGAGAGCCAGGAGAGGAGGAATGCTGTTTGGCTCTGCTGGTGCCTGCCCGGGAGGCTGCTTAGGATGTGTTGCGCTCCTGGCTGAATGTTCTGGTCCTTGCACTGTGTGCGTAGTTACTGCTGTGAATGATCTCCATTCTGTCTTCCTCTCTTTTTAAAACAAGTATTCCACAGTTCTTACTGCAGCCAAAATGCTGCTGTAGCCAGCAGCCATTCTCCTGGGGACGGGAGGATGGTCCCAGGAGCTCTGGGAGAGGAGGAGGTCAGGGCAGCTGGGCCATCGCTCCTCGCTCACTGCCCGGCTGCATCCAGCGTGGAGCGAGGTCTCCTGCAGGAGAGCAGCATCCATACTCTGCCCAAAAGACCTGTTGACTCTAGCAGGACTTCAGCCTGTTGAGGACTGCTGTGAACAGTGCAGGGGTTTAATTGGGAACATCTGCCTGTTCCATACTGTCCCCAGTTAGAACTAGTCTGGAGGCAGGAGAAATGACTGCAGAGTTCAGGGGTGATTGTGCCTTCTGAGCAGGTGGGAATTGTGTAAAGTGTGTTTATAAAGCCCCAGTTACCACTTGTTTTATTTTTCTTTCGTGCATCCTTGAGTTCAGGAAGCTCTTGGCTGTGCTACCAGCACAGCTCCTTCAGAATAGGCAAATCTTGAAGGATTTCTTATCCTAAAACTACATTTAGGCAGATGGTTTTTCTCGTTTTAGTGCACCAGTAACACTGGGGAATTCCTGGAGTTGCCAGGACTTGGTTGTCCTTTGTGCTTTTCCAAGGAGGCTGTTGTGTGTCTGTATTTGAGATAGGGTTGGGTGTCGGGTCAGTTGCTCCTCACCAGAAACTCCTCAAGGCTGAGTATGTGCAACAGGGTCACCTCCCTTCCCAGGAGGGACTGTGTGGCTTTGCCTTCTGCAGCGGTGTCAGGAGGGGCAGGATGTGTTTTTCTGCCTCTTTTTACTGTTCCAACTCACAAAATAACAAAATCTCCTCGGTGAAGGAGAAGGAGCTGGGTTGAGAATGGGCTCAGTGCAGGAGCGTTGGCCGAGCCCCAGGGAGAGGAGCTTTCTGAGGGGTTGTTGAATGGCCTGTGCTGTGTGGACAGGGCTGCTGCTGACCTCATCTTCTACTCCCTTATGGTTTAGAGCAAAAAGTGGCCCTGCCTTGCCCAGTTGTCCAGTTTTTCCTTCCCCTTGGAGCTGTGCCATGCTGTGTGTCTGATCCCCTTCATGGGGCGTTGGCCTCCCCATTAGGAGCGTCCCCCTTGGCCAGCCCTGTGAGCTGCTCCAGATGTCTTATGTTCCCATTCCCATCTGCCTTTTTCAGGGCTACCAGAAACATTTCTTTGGGGTTTTTCTTTTTGTGTTTTAAAGTCAGCAAACTTATTCTCTGTTCTGTGGGAAGAAGAGCAGCCACAGCCCTTTCCGTTATTCCTGCTCAGAAACTTTGGATTTACACTGATGCTTTTAGAAATCCCATTCAGTACTGTATGACAGGGGGCACTTTAGGAATGTCTCTCCTCCTTTGATATATGTTTTCCCTATGGAGAAAGCTATATATAAATATATATGTACACTTGGGGATTCATAAGATCTAATTTGTCCCCCAAAAACTCAATAAATATGAAGTTTACAAGAAATCTCTTCTGTTGTTGAATAATATTAGTTATTGGTAACCATACCACAGAAACAATAGAAAATGGAGTTTCTGCATAGTAGTTTGAGAGGGTTTTCTGTCCTGTCACACCTGGCTTGGAGCCTGTTTGTCAGTGGAAATGGTTCTGCTGAGGGCAGGTACCCTTGCAGCCCGCACGCTGCGTGTCCTGCTGCCGACAGCCAAACGGTGCTCAGGAGCTGGAGCCATGCTCAGAGCTCAGCCAGCACAGCCAGGGGTGTTTGAAGCTGAGCAGATCTGTGGGCACAGAACCCCGGGGATGGCAGCAGAGCCGTGGGGAACCTCGTGCTGTCCCAGCTGGGCTGAGCTTGCCCCGGTGCCTGCCAAAGCCACTTCCAGCTCGTCTGCCAGGGAAGTGCAGGCAGAGGGCAAAGAACCCAAACTGCTACTTTAGAATGATCCTGAAAAGAGCTCTTAACACTGACACTTTAGATACAGGAATGTATTCCTGACCTCACCAGTAAAAATCAGCCAGATCTGCGTAGTTCAGCTTAGGAAAGGAAGTGATCTGATTTCCCATGTTCTCTGCAGTTGCTTGAATGGATCTGAGAGGCAGCGGTCGCGTGTCCCTGTGGGCAGGGTGGGGGCAGCTGGTGACCCACATCTCACATGGGGAAATAAGGGCTGGAGCCAAACTGCTGCCGTCAGGGTTTTTCTGCATGTGTGTGTGTCCCCGTCTGTCTGTCCGTGCTGGGGCTGAGTGCTGGGTGTCGAAGGCCAGAGGGGCTCCAGTGTCACCACCGGGCCCCTGGCCACTGGCACGGCTGGGTTTTGGTTTCTTGAGCAGAGCTGGACAAAGGGGACGGCCTTTGGCAGAGGCCTCTGCTCTCCGGGCGCCCGCGGCGCGTCCAGAGCGTTCATCATCCCACTGAGCTGGCTGCTGCCACTGCTGTTGGGCTCCTTGTCTTTTTTTTGTTTATTTCTAAGTGGCCTTCTGTAACAAAAGAAACAAAAAAAATGCCTTTGGGTGGTTTAGGTGGAGGTGAGGTGTCGCTGCTGTGTCGGTGTCGGTGTGGTTGTCCGTGCGCACGCCTGGTAGATTCCTGTAGACATGCAATGCAAGGCTTATTGTGTCTGGTTTTTGTATGTAGCCTGTGTCTCTCTGGACTGGTTTGCATCCTGAGGGCGTTTTTTGCATTTAAAGAAAAAAAAGTGAGAACTGTTCCAGTTTGGGTGGGCACAAGGGGATCTGGGATACCCCCCGTGTGCCAGGGGTCAGAGGGAAGGTGTCCTTTGCCCCGTGTGATGATGTGGTCGGTGCTTGTTTGCCCCCTTTGCTTTCTGTGATGGGTATCAAGTGTCCCCAGCGGGGTGAGCAGCCTTGGCCAGATGAAGCAGTTGACCTCTGCTTACCTGAGCAGGACTTTGGCTCAGCCTGTCTCAGTGTTCAGGCACTTGATTAATTAGCTTAGTGAGATACGTGGCTGCCGCAGGGCTCTTGAAGTGCGCGTGGGGTGGGCAGCTCTGAGCACTCGCAGGTGAGGCTCCTCTGAGACTTGGCATGTTTTTTTTCTGAACAGCTGTTCATTTCAATCTTATTTTGTTTCAAAAAGCTATGGGGGTGAGGAGAGGAAAACCCTCATACTTACGGCCTGTTTTCCATCCCTTGTTACCATTGGGGACAGATTAAAATGGATTATAACACTATGTTTAGGTTATTTCCTCCCTGAGTGAAACATCAGTTGTTAGAAGCAGATGTTTAGTGTTAAGGAAAATAGGCTGTGGATAGAATCAGTCTCAGCTTTTTTCTGTCCCTGTTACACAAAACTCGATAATCCAGACTTGAACTATTAAAGTACCAGCCCAAGCCCAGCACTTGGCAAAGGTTGTGTTTGGCTGTTCCCAGGCTGGCTCACTCCTTGCCTGGGGCTGCTGAACAGCGAAGGAAGGCCCTGCTCGCCTCCATCCCTGCGCTGTCGGTGTGGGGACAGCGCTGTTCTGTGCTGGGATTTGGTGGGAATGGGCCGTGGGCTGTCACTGTGCTCCTCATCAGGACGGCATGGCTGGTTCTGCTCTAGCTCTGGATGAGGCCTATTGACTGACCCCGTTCCTTGTGCTGTGAATAGGAATTTGAGTGTGAGGGAGCGTTGGTGCAGAAGTCACCACGGCTCACCAGGGTAATGCCCCAAACTCTGTTGTGAGATTTTCCCTGGCTGGCTGGCAGGCACGTCCTCCCCGAGGTTGTGTTGCTGTGGCCGGCCCAGCGGCTGCGCTGGCTGCAGTGCTGCCCCGTGCCGGCCGCCGGGAACGCTCTGGCCAGAGCCCGCGCTGGGGCTGCGCGCTCCAGCGGGGTCCCGGTGCGAATGCCTTACGGATACGCCTTAACAACCTGAGCCAAAAGTGTGGTGGGGCTTGACAGAGCGAGAAATCAGGGACTGGCTGCAACCACCCGATGATTTATTGGCTTCTGGTCAGGCCCCAGCCTGGGCATCACTGGGTGAGGAGCCGTGGTGGGAGTGGGGACCCCCTGCTCTGTCACTGCATGTGACCTCCCTCCCTCCTGCCTAAAGCATTTATTTATTTATTTTATCTCGCTGTGCTCCCTGCGTTAGGAATGTGTCACTGGAGCTGCTGATTGTGAGCCCAGTCGCTGCCATCGCTGGCCCGGAGCCCCCGTCCCCCTGCACCTCACAGGAGCCCCCGCCTCGCGCTCACCTGGGCAGGTGCAGTCTGTGTTTACAGTGAGGACGTGTCACTGTGTTACCAATTTACTGAAATACTGAATATTGACAAACTAGACTGTAAAGATTTTTATGTGTTTGGATACATCTGCTATGTGAAAAAGCAACTAATTTTGTACATATTGTATTTTTACTATTCTGCTGTACAATACTGGCTCTTCATGCTCCAGAATTTAGGTATCCAACATGAATGATATCCATGTAATAAGCACTTGCCTGAAATAAATATAAAACTGAAATAAACATGCACTGAAATCGGAAACAGGTTTCTGCATTTTCCTCCCTGTGCTTTGCATGCAGATCCCTCACTTTGTTTGTGGTTTCCCAGTTCCAAGAGCAATGCCTTCCCTCCCTCCAGAGCTCCAGGTGTGTCACGGATCCGCAGGGCTGGAGCTCAGCCAGAGCAGGCACAGAGCTTCACGAGGGCCGTGTGTGTCGGGATCTGGCAGTGCTGTGCCGGGTGAGGAGGGATGGGCTGAACAGCCTGGCCTGGGCTGCCCCGTGTGTAACTGCTCTCTCTCCTGCAGATGATGAAGGTGGAGTCCCAGGTTCTCCTGGTCTCTGGGACGTGGACATGGTGGACACTGACGGTCATCCAGCACAGGACAAGTCCAACCCCACGGCAGCGTTGGGGGCAGCAGGTCAGGGGATGGGGCTGGACCCCTGGGTGGGCTCAGGCAGAGGGGCTGGGGGGGAACACCACAGGTCTAAATAACTGCATTAAAAATTACTGAGACTTCACAAAGGGATTGGTGGGGGATGTGTGGGAAGCACAAAGGGACAAGAGCCAGCTGTGACCCCAGCTGGAGAGCTCAGGTGCACTGCCCACCCCAGTCCCACCATGCAGACAGGTGAATGCAGAGGACACAAGGACAGTGGGAGTTTATTTAGGCCACCACGTCTTTGGACGTGGCTCAGCCAAGTGGGTACATTAAAACTGCCCTTAAAGTCATCTACAGGACCTCAGGAGTCTACTTGCTGGTGACCTACTTACTGCCTTCAGCACTACAGCCGCTGCAGCTCATCAGAGAAATATTAATTACATCTCGCCCATAGAGCCCCATCCCTGTTCTGTCATTGGAATCACTTTGGGGGAAGAGAAATGGCTCCCAAAGAGCTCCACGGGATGCCTTGACAATAAGTATTTATTCATAAGTTACATTTAAACATAAATAATTGAGCAATAAAGAGAATAGTCTGCTCCCAACAAAAATAAATAATACACAACATTGATAAAATCCAATCAGATAGAATGTTCTAACAAATACAGCAAAGTTCACAGATTGGGTTTGTGTGAAACAGCTGTACAGAACATTCCCAACATACCAAAGGAAAATAGTGCAGTATTATCTGTACATCCATCACTCCCCAGGCTCTGGGAGTTTGAGGTTTTTCTCACTCTTCTCATTCTTTTAAAAAATACTTTTTTTCAGTTTTCAAGTGGACAGACACACCTGGAGCACTTTTGGGACTGTGAAGTAGCCGTGGGGGCTGTGGAGGTTGGGTACTGCTAGGGGAGGGTTGGGAGCAGGGCTGGGATCAGGGCTCCACACCCCAGCAGGGGCTGCAGCAGCCACTCAGAGCCCCCCAGCAATTCCAGCTCCTTCACCTGGCAAGGGCTGATCCTGCTCGCAGAGAGGAGCGCTGGTTTGTGCCTGCAGGATCCCAGACTCCCCCCAGAGAGCTCTGCAGAGCAGGGAGGAGGAGGAGTGTGCAGTGAGTGATCTGGAGGAGGCTGGGCACTGCCATCTGCTCTCCATGGGATGTGAATCCACTGCTCTGCACAGCACAGGGAGCGGGAGCTGCCAACGTGAGCAGGGCCCTGTCCATGGGCTGAACCTGCAGGTCCTGGCAGCTGGGAGTGGTCACAGGGTCAGTTTGCAAAGCAAAACAAAGGCAGGGCTGTGTGGGCCACCAAGACTGAGCAGTGTGAGCCAGTCAGCCAAGGCCAAAGTGGGGTTTTAGCTAATGAGCTCATCACAGCTCCTATGAACTTAGGTTAAGGCCATTCTCCCAGCCAGGAACCTTATCACTTTAATCACTGCTAAATACAAACCCAAATGTTTTAGCAACATGAGCTCAGACACATTCTCCTCCATGTTCAAGGCAAAGACAGGGAGTTCAGAACCATGCTCCTCCAAGGCCCCAGTCCAATGCTTACAACAGTGGACCTGGCCCTGCCTCCACGGCAGCTTCTGGCAGAGCACACAATGTGCATCCAGGCTTTAAAGGTGCAGTTAAGTCAAAACAGAAATGTTGCAGTAGGTCAAATCCCCCCTTCCAACATCACAAAGATGTATACAGATGTCTTCTAGAGAGGGAAACAGAGAATGCAAAAAGATTTTGTCTAGAAATACAAAGTGAGTGTAACAAGGACTATCAAACACCAACCTCGTCTGGTGAAGGGAAAGTTCAGGTTTTAAAAGTCTGTTACCATCTCCTCACTGTTTATTACATTACGTGCAGGATGCAGTTGAAACGCCATTGGGAATTACAGTGTAAGGAATGCTCCATCCAGTGGCTCCCAGCAAGGCCCTGGGGCCAGCCTGTCCATGGTCACTTGTTCTCAATCAGTGTCTGCACTTTGTAGACGAGGTCTCTGGCTATCCTCAGGATCTCCGCGGCATCGTGGTGCTCAGCCATTTCTAAGGGACAGACAAACAACTGTCAGCACCACCCTCCTGCCCTGGCACTGATATTCATGTAGCATTAGCATTAATTAATTAGTGCAACAAGCAGCAATCCCAAAGAGTTGCGGGGGGTTGGTTTTGGAGAATTAAGGACAGAAGAAGTGGATGAAACCCTTGTGCTGCAGGTCCTGGCAATGAGAGCTTAAAATGAGCAGCACCAGACAGTCTCAGGAATGGAGAAGGAGCAAAGTCTCATTACTTTTTTATCAAAATGGCTCTTACCATTAAAAAACTTGATGATATCGGTGAAGTCCATGTTGTTATCACGGATAATCTCTCGATAAACTTCCACAAGTGCTAAGGCAATGAAAAGGACAAAATGTTCTGAAGAGATGTGCTTTGCTGCCCAAATAACTTCCCACACTGTAAATACATCCTCGTACAACAATTCTGAATGGGAATAAACATTACAAGAGCATCTGATTATTCAAATGACCATGTCCCCCCACCTCACCAATGTCTACAGGCCTTACTCAGACATGAACAGAACCTGATGACTCCTCCTTTTCCTGTCCCCCTCTCCTCCAGCCAACTCCTGTCACTTGTGCACGTAAGGCACAAAACTGGCTTTAAAGGACAACTGCCAGAGTCTGGAGGTGTGGTGGTGCAGAGCCAAGCCCAGGAAGGTACCTGAACCACAGGGACCACGTCAGAGCAGCACAGGAGGCCCAGGTGCTGTACAGGGCTACGTGACAGGCTGCAGGTCAGACTCTGTGTCCAGGTGTGTCTCAGCTCTGCAGAGGGCCTGAGCACCAACACTGCTGGAGTGTGCTCGTGCAGGGATCCTGTGACCCACACCATGCAAGGCACCTCACTCAAAGTACAGCAGCTCCTGAGCTACTGCTGAGCTGCTCCTTGCTACCACAGGGATTAGACAGGAGGTATCAAAGCTTAACAGGAGTGGGATCACCTTCTTGAGCAAACAGGCATTTGCACTGGGCAGAAGCTTGGCTCCAATCATATAATTGGGAATTTCCAGCTCCCCTTTCTATGCTCAGACTCATTCCAGTGCTGTTTCCCCTCAGAGCTGCATAACCTCTCTTGGCTACAAACTCTCCAGTGATCCCAGCTGCCACTCACCATCCTGACAGACACTCACACCAAAACACAGAGCTATTGCAGTTCTACACAACTCTAAACTACAGGCACAGAACATTATTACCTCTTTTAAAATCAAGCAGGAACCAGCGATAGCAGAAGTAAAAATGAGTGTAATCTCCATTCTGGTGCATCAATTCAAAAAGTTCTGAGTCCAGAATCTAGAATGGAAAACATGAGCTGTCACGATGTGGTCTGAAAGCAGCCACAGTCAGAGGTGCTGGTCTCCCACTCTGCTCCTCATCCAGTGGTCAGAGCAGCTGCTGAGCACAGGAACAGCCCTTTACTGTGTGTGCCAGTGCTGTGACCTGGGTGCCCTGGCTCAGTGCTGGCCTGACCAGTCACAATTAATCTCCACCATGACTTTAAAGGTCCAAGCAACAAGGTGAAGGTCCCACTGATTCTCAACAAGTGGCAAACGTCCATCTCCGCCTCCACCTCTGCTCTCAGGCTGCAACTCTACAAATGCACTTACAGCTCCTCCTCCCCAGCTCTTAAGTCACACATGAACCCTGCTCCTTGGAGCTCCTGCCCTTCACTGTGGCATCAGGTGAGTCCTGAGCCTCTGGAACAGCCTTGTCTTCTTCAGATACCCTTAAAGCAGACTCACCTGGATGAGGGACCGCATGTTGGCAAAGTGTGTGTCCATAGCACCTCCATTGGGGAAGTTCTGGCTCATCCTCTTCATCAGGTGGCTGAAGCAGCTGTAGGCCAGCTGGTCTGCAGGGACAAGGCACACACTCAGTGCTGGCAACTGTGGGACTACTTGAAACAAAATAATGGAACTGCGGGGCTTGGGAAAAACAGGGTCTTCCCCTTTGCTGTTCTTTTAATCCCAGGATTTAGATGAAAGAGAGGTTGGTTCCTGACTCTGGACCACTTTTATTAGTTATGTGTCAAAGAACCCAGCCTGCAGTTGACTTTTCAGAAACAGTAATTTTACTAACTTGGGTAAAGTTTAATCTGGAAGTCAGTGAGTGAACAGGGCAGCCCTGAGACACTCATGTTAGCTGTCTCAACAGCCACATGTGGAGAAAACATGAACCAGAGCTACAGGTTTGATTTTGCTGGTGACCCAGCCCTGGTTAATGCTGACAACTCCTTCTGAAATAGCATTTCTAAGGAAAGACCTCACTAAGGATACCAACATATCCCAAAGGAAAACCCTTCTTACCATTGTCAAGAATAACCATCAAAGGAGCCAGAAGGTCACACATGCCTTGGACATAACCAACTTCTAGGTGCTCCCAGACATAGCTGTGGAAAGAAGAAATCCTTGTATTGAAGGCTGATTCCACAGGTGAGATCAAATCCTAAGCAGCTGCTGGAGGTGTGAGTCTCAGAACCTTCTGACACTTCCCAGAGTATTTCACAGCCCTTTAATGTTTGCTGCCTGGATAAAGAGGCAAACCCTCACAAATGCCCAGCAATCTATGGAAAAAAAACTGGGCTTTGAGCTTTTGTCTTCTGCCCTAAGTGGAATTTTGCTATCTTTTCTGAGTGTCAAAGTCCATGACACTTTCTGCTTTAAGTGTGTGTAGCTGAACCACCTAAATGGCAATTTGCATTCCCAGATGGGAAAACAACTTTCTATTGTTTCCAGCTGCTGTCAGTGGTCAGATGCTGGTTTGATTTGGGCTGGATTTGTAGGTACAGACTTTCTGTCTATCCACACACATCCCTCAGCACTGCCTCTGAGCACAGGCACTGTCACCTTTACAGCACACCCTCAGAGCATGGAGGTATCATCCTGGTCAGGAGAAACCCAAACCTCACAGTACATTGAGACAACAGTTCTCTAAAACAGGGTCTGTCTCTTGAGGAATCTTCTCAAATCTGCATTCCAAACTCAGACCCATGCTCTAACCTACCATTCTGCCTGTTTCTTCTTTTGGCAAGTTTTTTTAAATTCATTAGTGAGAATTCTTATTGACAGTTATTTGCATTTTATTATAGTTTATAGATTAGTTTATGGATTATGACAGAAATGTGAAAGTAGTTGGGTTTACAAGCTTATTACCTGCACATAACATTTCGGAGTTTCTCCAGGTTCTCAGCAGTAAAATACCAATAATTCCGGTCACATCTCTGGACATCTTTATCAATTCTGTGCAAATTTAAGGCAACAGTGTCCAATAACTCTATCTAGAACAGAGAAGTTTGAGTTAGATCTGCCAAGTTTATATCATTCCCAGGACTGTGTGCAGACTTGCTGTGAGAATCACCAAACCAGAAACAGTACAATTATACTCTGAGCAGATGAGGGTATCGAAATACTCAATTACTGTCAAAAGTGCCAGGTAAAACACATTTGTTTTCACTGGAGAATGTGCCAAGCCTGTCCTATTTCCAAATTGTTATTTCCAGCTAAATAACTCCAGCAGAGAGAAGCAAAAACTATGCTGCTGTGTGACAGCAAGAGTAACAGAGGTGGTGGCATCTTGAATCTAGATTTGGGTTGTGGTTGAGTTTGATTACATGGGGGTTTAGCTTGATTTAAATAACACTAGAATCTTACAAGGAGTATGTTGTCCACACCCCCAGGCCCTGGAAAGTTATAACTGTTAGAAATGTACCACATTGTTTGTCTTGCCCTCCTGCTTAAAAAAACACCCAAATGTTTCTTGGTGCCTTATTGCCAGTCTAGCTCAAAATCCAGATAGAAAGATTTGAATGCAAAAATCCTCAGTTACCATCCCACCAGCTGCAGTTCTAGTTTGGGACTCTTTCTCATTAAATCCTATCTGAAAAAGTAGCAGTGTTTGCTCAGAAAGCAATGCTGTGCAGAGGGATGATGGTACTTGAGGTGTGACCTACTGTGTAGGACGCAGCGCAGACAGAAGCCACATCCATTAAATAATCCACCTGGGAACACAGCTGCTCTTCTGAGATGGAGTCCTGCGACTGCAGCTCCCCTGCCTTGGCTCTGCCTGGCTCAGTCCTCCCCACCTCAGTGCCGCCTTCTTCCTCAGCCCCCTCCTCAAAGGAGCCGCTCTGCCCGTCGTCGATGCTGGACAGGATGCCCGAGGCCACCGAGTAGTTCCTGGAGGACGGCAGCCCCGAGTCGGGCGAGTCGAACTCCACGGCTGCCGGCACCGCCGTCAGCGCGGGCTCCTCCTGCCCTCTGCGGTCCTGCTCCACTGAGTCTGTTTCATCCACAGATATAAACACCTGGGACATGCAGAACCAAACACACACTTTAGTAGTAGTGGTCATTTCCTCTGTGCTGGATCTGACTAAAGGACCTACAAGGAAGAGATCAGGAGAGCTCTTCCTCTGCTGACAGGGGATCTTCCTTGGTAGGGGAGCCTTAGAGCCCCTTGGGCATGTCCTGCTTAAGAACAGCTCTAGACCACCCAAAATTCAGAGCTGCTCTTCACTCTAGCATGGAGGCACCACAGCTATAACCTCTGCCCAGGGTTCAGGAGCTGTGTTAATCTCCTTCTCTGCCTCCTGGGGCTGCACCTCTGCAAATGCTGAGCACTGCCCACTGCAGATGGTGAGTGGGAAGGGAGTACCTACATCGTTGCTGATGGTGGAGTCCCTGTGGATGAGCCGCTGGACGTGGCTGTCGATGCTGCTGCCTGACGAAAACTTTGCCAGTGTGGCCGAATGCGACTCCTTCTCTCGCTGCTTCACAACAACCTCGCAGGCCTTCCACTCAGCCATCACCTTTTGGTACCTCAGAGCAATGTCTGCATCCACCTGCAGACAAAGACACGTCCTGAGACACTGCCCTCCTTGCCAGAAGGCAGGAAACAGGAGGGAGAGGTCTAAGGCAGGCGCAGAGTCTCAGACTGAAAGCCCAAAGGACGCTGAAGCCCTCCTGCTGCAGCAGCACATCCCTGTGACAGGAGAGGAGTAGTCAGGTGTTGGGTATTAACTGCAGGGAATTAATAACACTGCAGGCACCAGAAAGGATCCATATAAGCAGGTGTATACACTATCAACAGCACTGTGACACTGACACAGGACAGAACAAAACATCTCATGTGAAACCTCACACAGAAGTCAGATGCAATCTATGGAGCAAGCACCACCTCTAACTGCATCATCCCTGATTTCATCACATCTCCTTCCAGCTCCTCCATTCCAACTCTAACGTAGCCCTGGTGAAGAATTCCAGGTCACAAGTTTATAGACACCAGCCTGTGCAGAGTCAGATCCTGGGAGAGGCTGTGGAATCCCAGCTCGCACAGCCCTGTCCTGTGGCTGCACTTTGCCTGGCCAGATCCACCCGCGCTGGACACCACAGGAATAAAATAGATCTTTGCACTGGTGGCTTTCTCTTTTGAAAGACAGCCACAGAATCCCCCTTGAGCTATTAAGGGACATGTAGCAATTTTACTACTCTGTCACTTGTCAAGAGCTGAAGAGAAACCACAATTGCGAGCTGGCTCCAGGCTCCGTGCTCTGCCGGCTGAGCTGCTACCCCAGCGTTCATGCTTAGAGCTGCAGGCTGTTTGTCACTTGAGGTAGCTGTCGAGTCATAAATCATAAAATAAAACAGCTAGTGCAGGGCTGGAGGACAGCCACATCTGGGAGTGCAAAAATACCATCAGAAAGCAAAGATGACAGATCACCTGCAATGACTCCAGTTAAGGACACGGTGAGTTTCCTGTACATGCAGGTGTTGACTGTTTCCATGTCACTCATTTAACAAGACTCCTACATTCAGCATAAAGCTTAAGTCTCCAACAGCCCATTCCCTTGAGGAGTCAGTCATCACTCTTGTTTACTACTGGTGTTGAGTAGCTTATTACAATTCCAGGTAAGTATGGAGCACCCCTGGGTTAGTAGGGTACAAACTCAGGGAGAAAAATCTTCTGTGGGAGCTTGTGTTCTGCAGATCAGATCTTTTCTATCTTGTAACATCTCTGGATGAATTTACTGTAATTCCTATCCTACAGACGCCAGTATTTATCTTGCCATATCTCCTGTGTTCTAGCTGTACACATGCACATGACCTTTGGAGCTGGGGCTAGCATCCATGAGAGATGGCTTCACATCTCCCACTCTGAAAAGTAAGCATCTGGGTCCTTTTGTTCAGTTCCAGACATACCTTCTATTTCTACACATGCATCATAAATCTGGTGGTTCATATACCTGTGAAGATCAGAGACAGCAAAATGCAATCTATGCAAGAAACTTCCAAAATCCTGCCTTTCTTGAAAATCTGAGATTAAAAAAGAATGGAGCAGTGTTCAGCAGAACATCCCTGATGTACACACTAGAGCCAGAAAATCTGTAATAAACACCTACTAAGATGACTGGATTCAGGGGGGAGAATCTAGACTGTGACCCAGTTTGAACAGTGAAGGGCTCTATTTCTCCATCAGAACTGGCTTTTAAAGATTACTGGGAGGCAAACAACTAAAATTGCCACAGCAGTGTTTAGTAAAAAGAGAGCTGCTTATAAAGTGCCCCGTTTGCAAGACACTGATTTGCCCATGGCAAGGCTCGAGGTCAGGCCGCCCTTCTGCTCTGCAGATGCTCACAGGGATATAAATTACCCCTTGGCATATAAAGTAATTGGGAGTCAGCAAATGCCAAATGTTTTGATATATAAACCACTCCTTATCAATTTAATCCAGAACAGAATCAGGTACTGCATGACTGCTACCTCCCTGGTAATAACACTAACTGAAAAGCAGATTAATGTGTTAATTATATTCCAGGGCAAACCTCATTTCTGTTCTATCCAGTTCAGCCAACATTTGGATGATGTCACAGAAAAGCAATGTTTTACCACCACACAATCCAGACCTTCCCCACAGGGCAGGGCCCTGCTGCAGTCCTGTGGCTCTGCTGGGGAGAACATCCCTTTCTCTCAGTCAGGGAGTGCAGCCAATGACAGCACCGAGTAAAATTCCCAAACATCAGTGTCTCCCCATTTTATAAGCAACAAATTTGTGGATACAGGGTGTGCTCAGATCACGTGCATGCCACAGGCAGAGCTGAATGCAAGTTCCCTGACTTCCATAAAGAAGGAACTCGCATTTAGTGACTTTCAGACATTAAAATGTGGTATCAAACCCCCTCTGGTAGTGCATGTTGCTAATGTTTTCAGGAGTGTTCTTCCCTTGGGAATATTAAATAGTAATAAAGACCCACAGTTGCTATCAACAAGGCAAAACAAACAAACTCTGCAAATGTAACTCAGATTCCATGGAAGCTGTGCTTACCTGGTCCATCTCCTTCTTGGCCATGCCAAATTTGTAGTGACCTAACAAGAACGGCCACACTTCCTTCCGAATTTCATGCTGGACCCCGCCATAGTAAACTCTTCTGAGTAATTCCAGTTCCTTGTAGTTCTACAGTGGCCAGGAGAAAGAGGTGTTGAAGGCAATACATCTGTATTTAATTCAGCTACACTCAGAGACGCTTCACACCAAGTACGGAGACACTGAAATACATGCAGGGCACTAAATAAATTCTGCAGCCTGATTCAAGCCTTTAGGGCCTTAGCTCAAATCCAGTCTAATACAGGCTGTCATGCCCTCCATGAAAATAATCTGATAGATCAGTTGCTTTGATATTAATTTATATCTTTGCCATCATCAGAGGAGCAAAGGAGAGAAGAGACTGTAAGAACTGACTCACTTTCACTAGTTGAGAAGTGACCTTGTGGTCAAACACCTCTACCATTTCTTGGGGCCCATTCCAGCTGATTCCCTGCCCAGTGCAGCAGCGTGTGGATGTGTTACTGACCTTCTTGTCCTTCTGGTACTTGCTCCAGACCTCCTTGGTGAGGCCGGCGGCGGCGCTGCTGGGTCTGTCGGGGGGGACGATGCTGTGGTTGACCAGCGCCGAGAGGTGCGTGCGCACCGTGGACAGGTGCCGGCAGTGCGCCAGCCCTGCGGGGACACCGGGGAGCAGCTCAGACACACAGCCCTGCCCCAGGGCAGCCTGGGGCCCCAGAGACAGCCCTGCCTGAACGGAGCTCACACTGCGCTGAGAGTGGGCAATTACAGCAAAGATTAAACAGACCTGACACAGACCGGCAACATCCAAGCTGTGTAAAACCACATTCTGTCTTCACTGTGCATCACTCCTCCCACTGCCAGCACAAAACTCACAATACTGACACTGGAGTCGCTGCTCTACTGCTTTCTAAGCCAAACATGCCGTGTTGTTTAGATAAGCATATGGATACCACATGGGCCAGATATAAGAAGCTTCACTTACATCCGTAAAAGGCTCTGGAAATTATCTGCCTCTTCATGCTGTCACACAACATCTTTAGTGGAGTTCTGTGGAGAGGCATCAACAGGACAACAGCAGGTCGTGAGGACAGAGAGCATCAGGAATTTCATGCTGATCCCTGTGTCCTACACACAGCAATTTTTTCTCTGCACCAAGACTTATTTAGTTAAAGGACACAGTAGTAACTAACTACACTTATTAAAGCATTTCCCCCACCAAAATTCTGGCCCCAGACAGATTTTCCCCTGGCACACACAGCCACACTTGCTGCAGGTGCACTCTAAAGGTCTGTGTCAAACTGAACTGCTGCCCTTCATTCAATTGTTAATGACTTGTTAAAGATAACATTTCCAGAACTGAAGTATTTTACACTAGACAAAAGAACTGGATGCAATTGTTCTATCAAAATGTGACTTGAGTGTAGTTAAATAGGTTAGTTCTAATAAACTACATTTCTTGCTTCCTAATTTCATATTTTTATGTTAGAAACTACTTGGAAATGGTTACTACTTGAAAATTGTTACTCTTCATCTTGAGTGCTGCAACTGCTAAAACCTTCCTGCTTTTACCTGTGGCATGCACACAGTCCCTGGTAAGCTCTCTGCACAGCTTGCTCACCGGTCGTGGATGCAGTTGCAGCAGCTGGGAATGTCGTAGGGAGAGCTGCCCACGGAACAGGAGATACAGGAGGAGCCCTGGCTGCAGTGCTCCAGCTGCCACAACGGCAGGTTGGCCCCAAAGCCTTGCATCTCTATCATCTCACTGGTGTCTGTGGAAAAACCAAACAAAACAGAAGGACATCAGCCTTTTTCCCTTCTCTCCCCCTCTTCCTTCTGTGCCTCCTGATGGTTCATGCTTCATTTCTCAACAGGCTCTGAACCTGGATTCCAGAAACAGGAGAGCAGCATCCTCAGAATCACTGCTCTGGACCCGCTGCATGCTGTGCAGGGTCCCTTCCCAGGAAGCCAAACCCCTTCACCATTTGCCCCTCTCTTGCCCATGCACATCCCAGTTCATGTTTCAAGAGAATAAAGAAAAGGGTTCTTGTGTAATACTGTGGAAATGTTATTTATGGCCAGAAGACATCATCTAGCCCAACCTTCTATTTAATTCAGGCCTCAGAATTTCATTTTGCAGTTCCTGGAATCAGCCATGGAACTGCTGGTCCAGCCAGAGTGAAAGTTGGAGCATGAAAGAAATTAAGACAAACTGAATCAGTTACTTTCAGAAGATGCTTCTTTCCCCCTCAGAACCAGATCCTAAAATATTTAGCACAAAAGGACAGTTCCAGTCCTGCTAATACCCAAAGGACACTCTACAACTCTGTGATCCAACAGTACAATGCAGCTTCTTGAGTAATCCCTGCTCCACTAAATCTATTTGCCTTTTTAACCAGCTTCAGAAAGGCAACTCAAAAAAATCAGCAGCTCCCTTCAGAAAGCTTGGCTTCAGCTCTTCAGCCTTCCCAGCTGGCATTTGAGCTTGTGGGATTTTTGGTTTATAATAAATAACTGGCCTTTCAGCTCACCCATGATTAAAATTAAGGCAAATACAATAATGTATGCATAAAGTATGCCACTAAATTAGCAGTTACAAGCAAAATTCAGTCCCCTGGGCCGTGCTTTTAGAACAGGTGTTTGTTGAGTGGTGGTGGGGGCAATTCCAAACCATCTCATGCATTTTAAATCAAGGTAGCATAAAGCATTTTAGGAGTGCCTGTTAGAAAGTGGGCAGAGGTGAGGGAGGAGTGGAGTAAACCCATTTGTTAACAGAAAAAGCACAGGCTCATGCGGAAGCAGTCATGTGTGTTTCATTTCACAAAACAAAGTGTGATGCAAAAATGCTCTTCACCTTAATTCTTCAGGAAGGAGCTGAACGACCCAGTCTTTATTGCAGCTTCTTATTGGGTTCAAATAAAAACCACTGGATAAACATTTTTAAATCATTAGGTTTTGCCTCCCCTCTATAGACAGGAAAAGTGGGTTTTTCAGTTTTAACTTTTTATTGTTTTTTAGAGAAACAAGGAAAGAACCCCACAGAACCTAAAGATTCAGATGAAAGGTACCTGAATTAGTGAAGAATTAGAGTGAACAGCATCTTTTATTTAATTGTAGTGGTGTTATCTGTAACTTCAGCTACATGCAAAAGTCAAGCATGTTGCAAAATGTCAAAGCAGATGGGTGGCAAACCTGCTACAACAGTGCTGTCATTATGAGATGGGGCTGCTGGAGAGACAGCAGCCCAGCCAGGCTATTCCCAGACACATCCCTAACTCCACCATCCCCTTCAGGATTAAATAAGCAAAAGCAGACACCTGACAGCCATTCTAGTGGATAACTTACATTTTCTGTCAACTGACCAAAGACTAAATTGTGTTCCTTATGCTTAGTGTGTACATGGCAGTCAAACATTCTCCTTCCCATTTTTGCCTGTATCACGAATCAGTTAGGACACACTGAAACTTCCTAAAACAGCATCTTTTTTTCAAGGGGAACACTGTTTTTGAAACTTCTTTCTGTCCATGTCTTCCAAGAACTCTTTATGAACTTGGGCTGGGCTTTATCAATTTCCAGGGTCTGCTCCCTTGGGATAAGTGTGTGGGCAGCCTAGAAGAATTGAGGAGGCTCTCCCTGAACACCTGTTGATACCCTGTCTAACCCAGAACTTTGGCATTGTACAGAGATGCAGGGCAATTATTGTCTCTTGCAGTCAGTTCCACCAGTCCAGGGTATAAGAGAAAGCAAGGACTTCTCAGAATTCAAGCTAAACTACTGGATCCCAAATGCACACACATCTTGAGAATACCAACTGAAATATTATGAACTTTTTAAAGAAAATAAATAGATGACAAATTTGTGGGGGGTGGCGGAGCTCACGGCTGATCCTCTGAAGCCCACCCAGCCTATGGATGCAAGTGGAATGAAAGCACCAACCCCAGACCAGCACTGCATCTCCACACAGCCTTCTCTGCTACCTTACAGGGAGATCAGAAAGCTGTTACACTCCTTCCTTCTCTCCTGAGGACCTGATCTAGTATCCAGCCTTTATGAAGGTTTGCTGCTCAGCAGCAGACACTCCAAGGGAGAGGGAAGATGCTGTTCCCACTCCCCACAGGCTGTGAGCCCATTCCAGCCTCGCTGCAGTCACCTCCCTCTCCAGATCTCATGGCCTGAGTGAAATGCCTTTCCCTGTAATAATGCCAACACTGTTGTATGCATCAGTGGAAGGAGCTGCAAGAGAGCTCTGGGACACAGGGGGAGGAGGATAAAAACCTTTCATCCTATTAGGAGCTGTGAGGTTCCGAGAGCAGATCATTGATAGCATTGCGTGTAGCTTATCTTCCTCCTCCTCATCATCGTCAACAGAGGTAGAGCGGCTGGCAGCTAAGTGGTGGTAGTTAATAGTTACTGCTCAAAGAAAATAGTGAAAGAGGAGCATAAGAAGAAAGAACTCAGTTCTGTGGGAAAGCTCAAAAGGACATGGTCACAAAGACAAAGGACCTGAATCCTGCCTTCTGCTCAAGGGCACAAGCTCCTGTAAACGGCTGTGAAAACTGAATTTCTTACAGAAACAAAGCATGCTCCACCAGACTCAGGCCGGCTTTGAGTGTGCACAGGCTGGGAGAGCACATGTGGCACACCATGGCAAGGGAGAAAGATCCCAGTGCCAGCCTGCAGCAGCTGCTGTATGCTTTTGAGCAAACCTCCACAGGAATTCTAGGCTCTAGCTGGCTCCTGCCCCATGAGCACCCGGGCTCTGCAATCCTCCAGCAGGCCAGGGCACGAGATGCTCTGCTGGCGTGTGCAGGACTTACCTGCACCAGCCCAGGAGCCCTGACAAAGCCCAGCCAGCACTGTGGCCCAGGCTCCGGGGTCAGGAGGCTGCAGAGGAGATTCCTGCTTTCTCAGCTGCATTAAGTCCCAGTAGGAGCAGTAATTCCAAATTCCCTGTAAACTTTAGGGTCTGATCTTCCCAGGAAATTCTTGCTTCTTTGCCAAGGGGGATAAAACTGAACATGCTGTTTGAGCACGAGCTCAAATGCCTTCTTGCATGTAAGGAATTTGTATTCACTGATGACATGAGGTGGTTTGGTGCTTGGGAATTAATTTAGTTTCCTTGGAAGGGCCTTTATTTATCCATTGTTAAGTTTGTGCTTCCAAGCCAGGAAAACTTAGCCCAGGGAGTTCTTGGGGTACTTTTAAGAGTTTATGGTTGGGTTTTTTCCTAATAACAACATTATGAGCAAGCAGTGTGGCCAGTAAAAATATCCTCACTTAAGGAGCAAAACTGCTCTTGGTAGTCAAGCAATCTTTTGTTTCAGTCTCAGTTTGCAAGCCCAGGGGAGTATTTTGAAAACTTTCTCTGTAAAACACAAAGTAAATAAAAGATTCCCCACCTCAACTCCATTTCCACTAAGATAACAAATCTCACTGCATTAAGGAAACCTAAGCTGCACCTGTTGATCACAATTATCTCTTAGTGAAATTTTGTGAGAGGTTTGGGTTTTTTACCCCCTTACAAAAACCTGTCTTGTCACCTGCAGGTATTTCCCAGGATATTACTTCAAGATTTTCTCAGATGTTTGATTTGGTTTTTTGTTTGGTTTTTTTTCAAACAAAGCAGAACAAAGGCACTTACTGTTATCATGCTTGTGTCCAGGATAAATTATTCTGAACACATAGTCCGTGGATGTGTCCTCAGCTGGCATCTCCTCCAGGTCCACTGATTTGTTGCTGTTCCGTTTTCGAAGCTTTGGAAACACCTTGCCCTAGGGAAAATAATAATTCCATACATTCAGCTATGAGTGACTAACAGAGTACAACAAAGTATTGCAGACCTTTGGCACCTTATATCTCCAAACTTCCAATGTTGGGAGGTAAGGGAGAAAACAGTGGAGTCATATACAGCTGGTGGTTTTGGGGTACTTAACACTACTTTTCTGTGTACTATAAACCAGCCTTTTCTCGTAATCTATGGGAGCTGGGCACCCCAAGCCTCTGGCAGCACCTCTGTCCAGTCCATCTGAGTCTCACTCCTACTGTGTGCGTTTGTATCTTGATACAACAGCAGATTCCAGCTCATTGCTCAATGGGGTAATAAGGTATGAACCATTTTTATACACCATGTGTGTAAGAATCAAACTGGACTAATGGAGTTATTTTGCCTCCTACTTCACCATACAGCAGCTGGAAGTCAATGCCCAGACCCTGTGGCGCAGAGATACCACCACCAGCCTCACCCAAGAGCTCAGCAGAAAAAGCAGTACCTTGCCCTGCTGGGACCACAGCGGGGGCTCCAGCTGGCCACGGGGCAGGAGCCCATTCTCCAGGCAGGACAGGAAGGCGAGGAGGTGCCCTCCCTGGGGGAAGTGCAGCGGAGGCCTCTGCGTCCCATCCTGGCTCACCAGCACTAATGTCCATCTGCTTTCTGCTGCAAGGGAGGACAGGGGGAGTCCACACTGTTACATCAGGACCTCAATTTTCTGCTCTTATCCTCTAAGTAAATTTTATTTTCTGCTCTTACCCTCTAAGTAAATTTTATTTGGGATCATCACTAAGTTTTATTTAGGATCATCACTAAGTAGATAAACAAACCTCTGTAAGGCACAGTGTGATTTAGGGATGATAGCAGCCCTTTAGTCGTAAAGAAACTCAAGGTACAAGCAAACTATGAAAGCCCCATGCAGTTGTCATCCTCTATCAGCTGGGACTGGAGATTTTAACACTCAATACCCCATGGCCAGAGCTAATCAGAGGTGTTCCTGACACTGAGGTAGGAAAAGCAATCATTCAAGTAGCTCTCCTGCTTATGTATTTTAAGGGAATATATGCCTAAGGGTTATGCTTACGTTGCTGATGGCAGTGGATGCAGACAATCTGGCTCAGTGGCACAACCAATGCGTAGTCCCAGTAAACACTAAAAGGGAAGGAAAGAGCAGGAAACACTGTTTTCATTGTTTTTTCCATATTCAGGAATGCTTGTAGTTCCAAGCACCTGATAGAAAGACTCTGCTAAGTTAATAACTGCTTAATAAATTTGGTCAATTAAATTAAATTATTAGTCAAGTAAACGGCAAAGAAAAGCAGGTTTCTCCACACTGATACTCTGGTACCAGGTCTGTACAATCTCTGCCTCCCTATTCCCTTCCCATTCCCCTTTCCTGGTGCCCCCCAGCAGGTTACACAGTGCTTCCTATCTTCCCTGAATGCAATGAGTACCTTTTCTCCAGTTCTGAATCTCCAAGGGTTCCATTCATCAGCTGGTTTGGAGTCCACTTTAATGTCAAACTATCTGCTGATTGGTGAAGGGAGAGATACCCGGGAATTGCCTCCAAGTCGTCTTTCTGTTCACAGAAGCAACAAACAGAGAACCCAGGTGACTCAAGTGCACTAAATATCTGCATAAAATCTATGTTCCAGTCTTTCTATGCCACACAAGTTCCAAAGCTGCGGTATTTAGGAACTGATGAGGGAAAGCCTAACAGCAGAAGTACTGGCATACAACACTGCTACAGAAAGAGGAGAAAAACCACAATACAGCCAGCTGGTTTAAGAAATACAGTCCAGTATGTTTGTTCCTGCCTACAGGCCCGCTGACAGTGGTCAGGCAGTGAAATCATTTGTCCCATGTCAAATCTACGTCAGCACAGGAGAGCCAAGCTCTGTGCTGAGAAGAGAATGCAGCAAGCACCTGGCAGGTCTGAGCTCTACCCCCAGCTACAGCAGTGCCTCCTGCAGTGCCAGCCCCTGGCTCCACGCACTCACCGGCTGCACCAGGACGTTGTTCTTGCCGTAGAGGAGGTGAGTCCGTGAGTTCTGGTGCAGGGACTCCACGTACTCCCGTGCCGAAGCAGCAAAGCGATCGTCCGACGTGCTCCCGCTGGAGTGGCGCTTCCGGATCTGCACACACAGCCAGGGCAGGTCAGGCAGGGAGTGCACACCAACTGCACCACGTACATCAGCCTCTCTGGACTGCAGCTTCTTGTGCAGCCAGGGGAGTTTGCAGAGAAATCACCCGGGCTCGTAACTCAGCCCTGACCATGGCAGCTCAGAATCTCTTGTGAACCACCTGGTCAGATCACAACTGTCAGAAGGCACAGAATTTAGTGCTGGATCTCAAACTTTTCTACAACAGATAAAGGGGACACTGTAGCCCAAATGGACTTCTAATCTGTGATAATGGCTCTGTTACAGAAGAGAGAAGAAAGGCTGTTCCAGACTCAGGTCTCTACCTCATGGGGCTGTTGTTATTATGAGCCTGTGCCTTAACTCAGAAACAGGTACAGAGTAAATACCTACTCCCAGGGCTGGGCGCTTGGAGGGGGAGTCCTGGCGGCCGTGGGTGCCATGGATCCGGTGCCGCTGCACCAGCTCGTCGGCCGAAGGGTCTGTCCAGTAGTGGTCAGCTGTCTTCAGCTTGGTGTACTCCAGAGCACAGGGTCCAACTAGGAAAAGAGACCAAAGGAGAAACCTTCTGAGTCTGTTCAGAAACATACCAAGTGCTATCCTGCTGGCTGAGCACTGAAGGTGAGATCTCCCCCTAAAGCCAAGTGAAAATTAATGGTCACCAATCCTATGGGATCAGCCCACAGCAAAGACAACAACATAATCATGTATCACCCCTATTACCCAGGGCTGTATAAGAGTGTTCCTGTAGGACACAACACCCCGCCACAGCAGCATGAACAGTTACAAACTGCCAGCAAGCATTCAGTAAAAATCCATTCCCATTCTGCTTTCTGATCCAACAAATAATTTCTAATAAAACCAGATGATCAGTCTCTTCTGGTCTTGTAGGCAACAAAACAACATCTTCAGTGTTGCTCTATGATAAATAGTTAACACAAATGAGATATAAAATTCACCTCTTGTAACACTGTCATAATGCAAAATGCTTTAAGAAACTATTTATTGTCTTCAGCATACAAAGTAACTTTGCAAGAACTCACCTAACAGAGAAGCCAGTATTGGGCCACAAACAGGATCTGCCAGTAAAGCCTCCTTTTCATAATATTTACTAGGAATAAAAGATTAGAGCCCATAAATAAAAATAATAGTTAGTTTTTAATATAAAAATATTAGTTACGACAAACCATAACTCTAACAAAATGGGCCAGTAAGAAAACTGTGTATCTGAATAGCCAGAGACAGGACCCAAGGAATCCAAATCCCAAATAGCCCCTGAATTTGAGAGGTAGAAGGAAAACAGTAGCTGGGATTATCCAGTAATCACCAATGTGAGCATCTCCTCCAGAAGTTCTAATGGAGCTTGACTGGCCCATCCACTGACCCTGCGAAGAAGTGTTTGTTAAATTTGCAGGTAAAAAAACTTTTACAACATGGTGTGTCCTGAAGTGTTTTTAAAGACCACTAAAACACATTGTAAGAAAGCTACAGAGAAATTAATTTACTCTGTTTTAGGGATCAACTTTAGAATAGATCATTTCCTAAACTATATCAACAGCACTGACTAGTCTCCATGGAGCATAAAACGAGCCTGGAACATCTAATGTAATAAACCTACACTCCAGACTTCTACATTTAACCAGCTGACCAACACTCTCCTTTGGATGTACATTCTGCCCCTGATGAGCTGTGCAATCCCAGGCAAGTCACCTCCTCTCGATATGCTCATTCTGGCTCACCTATTTTTCAACTGAGCTCTGGGGAGGCAGGAGCTTGCCTTGTGCTCAGTGTGTTTACCCAGTATATTTGATCTGGGGCTTTGGGCAGAACTGCAATATGGGAACAAACAATAGTTCTCTGCAAGCAATTTTGTCCATTTTCCACAGAGACAAAACAATCCACACATTCTTAAACATCTCTTCCATCTGTGAGGATTCATCTTGAAACACCAAGAAGAACAATGAATTATTGCAAATAGTTCTTGCAAAGACCCCAAAATCTTGCCATTGCAGCAGGCAAAGCTGCTTTACAAAACCACATAGCTGAAAAATCCAAACACCCACATTTCTTGGATGCCACTGTCCTCTGTGGTCTGTTCACTAGATGGGGCTCAAACTCTAAAGCACCTGCTTCTCCTGCAGGACAGAACAGCTGAAGGACATGAACATGGAGCATTTGAGCAGTTAAGTTACAAAAATGCATGGCAACAAGCCTTATGAAAAGGTTTGTTTTATTCACCAAGTCAGGGTCTCAGAATCACAGACCTGCAGTGAAGGACGTGATCCTAACTCATCTGAATGGATGGGGAAAGCAGTGAGATGAACATCTACAACACATAGTGATGGAACAACTGAGAGCAAACTCTCCTGATGCATCTCCTGTGGATTATGTGGAAAAGAAATTAAAACCCCTTGTAGCCACGTATCTGCAGACACTGAGGCAGTGGACTAAAATGCTTTCATTAACTGTGTCTCTGGGACACGGCCAGCCCTCCCTCTGTCTCTTCTGCACACAGCTCATAAAATCCAAGCTGGCATTACATATCCCAGAGCAGTAGTTTGCTTGAACAGAACAAAGACCTTTCTTCCACTCTCTTGCTTTTAGTGGCAAGATACATCATGAAAATAAAGCTGATGACAAGGAAAACATTAACACAAACTCGGAAAGTACTGTGAAAATAAGCTGCTCTGCCCTTAGCTCTCATCCTTGTTCAGACCCATTGGCTTTGGATGAACAAGAGTGTTCTGCCAGTGCAGAACAACAAGAGCAAACTGCCATTCTGGGACCACACCAAGCTTTAGGGTCCCTTCCTCTCTCTTTTTATGGGAGATTGTCCTCAGTGTGCCCCATTAAGTCTTCTGTATCATGGGTTATGGGAGGGCAGGAAGGGTAAGAGTTAAGAGCCACTCCTTGGCAAGCCACAGCTGATGCTGGGCAGCAGGAAGCAAGGACAGAACAGAGAGGATTTGTCTTTGCCTCTTAAGGAGTCTGTGTGGAATACATCCATAAAGCACTGATGCTCTCCTCAGGTTTTGGAAGGGAAGACTCTCATTTTACTTAAAGCTTGATTTTTCTAAAAAGGAAACATGATTCAAAAAACCTGTTTTCACAACCCTAAGGTTTTATGTCAATAGCTCCTCCTGTTCCAATTCTCCTTTATTTCATCTACAATAGGCATTTTCCTTCCTGACATCCTAAAGTTTCAAAGGATTATTGTCAATACATGACGTATTAGAAGACATTCTATTCTCAGACTAAGGTCTAAGTCCCATTAGAATATGAGTACCTAATATACTTGAAGTTAGGTTTTTAGCTGATTTCTGGAAAGCTGGATGTCTGTTGATGTTTTTTTTGTAAGCCTGAAACACTGTCAATGATGCAAAACTAAAGTACATTTTTTTCTAAATGCCTGTGCAACTGGTTTTCATCTTACCAGAAGACTGCATCACAGGGGTTTGCTGATGACTTTTGATGAAATCTCTTGTTGCAGATACCTAAATGCATCAGTCCAACAAATCCCTGTGCTTCTGCTGCGTTCCTTACCTGCAGTTATCGACAATGTACTGCACAATCTTGTCCAGCACCTTCTCAATCAAGGCTGTCCGAACCCAGATGTGTTTGATGGCCTGAGGTGTCAGGACAGGTGTTTTGCTTGTGGTTGATCCCTGCCTTTTGAGGGGTTCCTGCCCATTTGGCTGATTTTTCCTGCAAAAGGTGATAAAATAAAAGTAGTCAGAATTCGGACTGTTTGATGACAGCTCAAGGTGGGTTCATCCTCCTGAATCAGGTAACACAGTGCAGATGCAGGAGAAAGGTGGCTTGTGCAGGAGCAGCTTCCTTGTGTCCAGCACTGCAGGCTGCCTTGGCTCTCCACACACTGCCCCAGGCTGAGAGGGGAACAGGAACTTTCTGAATGTCTCTTCCAGAAAATCTCCCTGTTGAAATAGAAGAAGGTCCCATTTTGCCTCAATGAGGAAAGAAACCCTGACATCTTCAAGTTCTTTGTCAGCACTTGGGTTACCTTTCAGGAAACTGTTCAGTTACACAGAGTTAATACATTTATTTGGGGGTGTTTTGGGTGAGATCCATCATTCCCCTTGCATTTACACAGTCCTGTGTCCTACAGGAGCCATGACAGCACCCCTACAGGGCAAGAACCACACGTGGCACCGCTGACATCAGAGCAACTCGAGTGTGGTTAGCTGCATCCTAAACAGGGGTTTTCTTAAGCCATAGCCTCAGGAGCAATGAGGCTGTTACAGCCCTTCTGTCTCATTTCAGACATCCAGCAGAGCGAGTCCACCCCCTGCAGTATTTCCCAACAGTATCTTTGCTGTGCGTATTTTCTACAGCACTTAACTTTTGTGGCTGTTAATAGCTGAAAAACACACAAAATTTGTCCAAAAGAAACCACAAAATTTAAGTTCATTTGCTCCTCTCTGTGAGAGGATACAGCCAAAGGTCTCTGGTGGTTAGAAGGGTGTTTGTGTGGGCTCTTAACCAGGAGAGAGGCTGGTGAATTTTCAGTAGAAAACTGATCAGAGGCTAAAAGTTTTTATGATGTACAAAGAGCTTCTAAGGCTCAGCAGTGCCTACAAACAGAATTAAAAATGCTCTTGTCCTGAGCTTATAGGACAAGACACTCATGCACTGTGATTTCATCTACAGAACCGCATGGAAAATTTTAACTTCGCTACTCACCACCAGCAAGAAGTTTAAGACTTTCAGTAATCTCAAGTCCAGTATTCTGTTGTGCTTAAGTCCAGTATGTACTGAACGGCTTTCCTATAACATCCGTCTTCCCATCACTCTTTGTATCCATGAATTTAACCGTTTCTGCTACAAAACCCACAAATCTCTTCCTGGTTTGGCAGGAGCATGCCAAAACAGCTTTTCCAGTATGTCTGTTCTTGAGTTCCTCCTTCCACCCCCTTCCTTCCCACCAACAGTCCAAGCTGGTCCACCATATCCCGCCTGTGAGCCCTCTCTGAAATCACCAGTAATTAGTCACTTCTGTTGCTGTGTGTGGGCTGAATGTGCTGCTCTGCTGTACTGAGAAGCAAAATGAAACACCAAAGCCCCACTTCCCCACCTCTGCCCCTTTGCTCACTGCCAGCTTGATCAAACACAAATATCTACAGCCACTAACGAGACAAACTGCATCACGCATGGCCAAGACAGTTCCCTGTGCACTCACAGGGCAGTCTGTGTCCCACGGTTCTGCACAGAAACACTGCATCAACTTGGCTGAAGAACAGAGCCTCACCTGCTCTCTGCCTGCTGCTGCAGCTCCTGCACCTTCTTGCACACGTCTCCAGCTATGGCACACGTCTTGCCCACCTTGGTGAAGAGCGCGGCCACCTTGTCGGTGCGCAGGAAGCCGGCAGCCCTGCGCTTCAGCATGTGCAGGAGACACGCCTCCACCACACCTGCGGGAACGGGGATACAGCGTTAGGGGCCCTGCTGCCTCCAGCCTCGGCCAGCACCACCTGCTCACTGCCACTGGGCAGGCGTGGGCCAAGAACGGAGCTGGGGGGACAGACAGGGACTCAGAATCAGATGATGAGAGCATGTGTCTAACCTGCAACTACAAGTACCTTGTAAAGTACAGATAATGGCAGTATATAAATGAACTGGAATCTCTCTGAGTATTTTCACCCCCCTTTACATGTGCCACACAGAACCACACTTTAACGTGCCCTGATGGCCACCAGTAAAACACTGAACTGCACTGTGCCAGCCTTGCAGGACTGCAACAGAAATCCATCCAGCTCTCATGTAACCTGCTGCAGGGAAGGGAAATGAGAAATATAAATTAAAAAAAAACCAAAACAAATCAAAACAAAAAATAAGCCTTCCTTGTCTATCAGCTCCTGAAGTGAGACTGCAGATGACTCACACAGTCAACACTGCCCATACAAAGGGATGAAGAAAAACAGACCAATTCATTCACAGGAAAGGGAAAAGACCCAGCACCACGTGCCAGGTGTGTGCCCAGGGCAGGGCAGCCTGGGCTCTGAGTGCAGCACCGAGCAGGGCTCTGCAGTGCGGGGTGGCAGCAGGCCGCCCATCGGGACACCGCAGCTCCCCCTGCCGCGTTAAACGCTGGTTACGAGTAACAAATGGCACTCCATCTGCTCTGACACACTCTGCCTCTCGCCCAACACTCGGCAGCTCTTTTTGAGAAGGCAGCATTTTGTGGCTCTTTATGCCCAACGCTGTCAGGTGCTGAGCATTTCCTCAAGCCTCCTCTCCTTATTGTACCTGAAGGCTCCATATCCCGTGACACCTGAAAGCCTGCATCTGAAAAAGACCTGCCCTCACTGCTCGCACCCTGAAAACCAACCCGAGTCCCAGGCCAGGCTGGGGGACACACAGAAACACCTCCTGCCTGCTGAACCCTGAGGAGCCCCACGGCAGGAGCAACCAGGCCAGACTCTGAGCTGCCGTAGGGCACAGTGGGGCAGTGCCCGTGGCCTCAGCTCCGGCACACCCCTGTTTGCTCAGGACATGACCCGATGGCATCGGACACAGCCACCGAGCAGCAGGTCCGATGCTGCTTCCCATGCTGGTGGCACTTCCAGCCAGAACCACTGCCTGAGAAGCCAACCAGCCCGTCACGCACAACAGCCTGTGCACGGCCCTGGTCCCTGGAAGGAGGAGCAGGACATGCGGGCACATCTCTGCCTGACCTCTCTCAACCATCAGAAATCCCCCGCGACCAAAGGACACCGGGGGGTGGCAGAGGCAGAGCCTGCAGTCCGAGCCCAGCGCTGACAGCATCTCAGCAGCCAGGCTGGTTCCACTCCGAAGGAAAGGAGCATCCGTGCAGGGAACGCCGCGGAGCCGCGGGCGCTGGCGCGGCCACAGAGCGGCACGGCGGGGACAGGGAGTGATGACAGCACGGGGATGTTCCTCGCAGTAGGGTCTAGCTCCTGTCTGCCAACCATCACAACAGCTCTTAACCCAGCAACAGTTTTGCTCTGTCTTTCAATTAGAAATAAAAAAATAAATTAAAAAAA
>VXAC01005366.1:631834-647168 GCA_013399225.1 Rhipidura dahli | reverse complement strand
AAAAAAAAAAAAGCAAAGCAGCTTTCCGGATGCCTGGAGCAATGCAGCAATTTGATTCCAAATCTTAAATGAAGCAACCTGCCTTTAAAAATAACTGCAAGGAAGTCCATTGCTGTTGCTTAGGAAACAGGCTCTCTTCCCACCTTCACTGCTTTCTTTTATTTCTTTAAAACAATAAAATATTAATGAAACAAATTTAGTGAAAAGCACAGCAGGCACGGCTTTAATTATTAATAAATGCTGCAGCTGCCACTAAGGACAATTTCCCCAGTGACTGCCCCTAGAGCCCCAATATTTAATTATTCCATTGCGACATTTCTCATCACAAGAATTTAGGTAAGATCAGTCCCCAGCTGCCTGTAACACACACGTAGGGGTCATTTGCAAGGGGCAAGACACTGGAATTTGTTGCTGGATTGCCTCAAAATGTATTTTCCACAGGACAAGAGATTAATGCACATCCAGTTCAATGTGCAAGGCACCCTCGGATTGGGGAGCAGGTTACAGCCCAGCCTGTGTGACCCTCGGGTCACTTCATTCTCCTACACTTCACCCCCAGACTGAGCCTAACAGCACTGGCTCTCAGCATGCTTCTCTCCAGGCTCCTTTCTACAAGAATTATTCCAGAACAGCTGGCTCTACATTCACATCTGACTTGATCTGAATGTGCTTGCAAATACATCGTGGCTTTTATCCAGCTGAACTACAAAACATCCAAGCAGGGCAGCACATCTTGCAACACAGATGCCATCCCATTTCAACCCAGGGGACTGTGTGGATGCCACCCTGGTGGCACAGGACAGCAGGAGGGGATCCCTCCCACCCGTGGCACAGCACAGCAGCGAGGGAGCAGCTTCCTGGCAGAGCCCTGTGGGGCTTTCCTTTGGCTCTGTGTCCAAGGCAGGCACTGATCTCACTGCACCTTGCCAGCATTGCCCACAGCCAAGCTCAGAAAAGAAACTTAACACATCCTGGATAAACAGGCAGAGGAGTCACCTCAAGCTGCAAAACCTTTCAAAAGACATGAGAGGACCTTGGCAGTGGTGCTTTTTGATAAACCAAACCCAGGTGATTCCCCAGACGTTACAAACTGCCCAGCTCAGACTGCTGCCTAAAGAGACAACACAAACTATTTTAGGGGTTTTTGTACAAGAACCTTTGGGACAGGGAATGGGGTTACTTACCCATTTCTAGAAAAATTAACCATTTTTCCCTTTTTGGAATCAGACACTCTAGGAAGACCTAAAAAATCAATGATTTTGCTGTTTCTGGAGAAATTGGTAACATCAGAAAGGCATCAGTGGGTGTTTTTGTGTACACACATGCTTTTGGCTACAGGTACGTGTGCACACAGGTAAGTAACTACTGCACAGCCCACTCTGATCCCGAGCCTGCCTACTGTCACTGTACCTGCATCAAACACATGCAAAAACTGGCCAGATAAAAAGGCAGCAACTCATCACACAGAGTGGAAGAGCAGCTCTGCACTGGGAATAAATCAGCACAGCTCAGGTAATTCCCTTGTATGGTTCAGTTGACAGCAGCCATCTAAAAATTCATTAATTCCAGACAGTTTTGAGGCACATTCTCTGCAGTATCCACTGCTGAATTTAATTAAGTGCAGATATATTATTGATTTACAGCTCAAATAATTACGGTGCCCACAAAGCTTTGGAAAATGTCACTTTTTTATGACTTCAGCACAGCTACTTCTTCCAGGGTCAGGTGAACAAGTTCGGTTTTGTCCTTTTTTGCCTCTATGAAAATCCTGACATGACTTAATGGACTGTGAAATGAGAGTTCTGGGGCTGGAAGGGTGGTGAGCAGAGAAAAGAAGGTCTGTGGAAGCATTATTTATGGGGTGTACTTAGCAGATGAGATTTTCCTTAGGCAGGAAGAAATACTGCAGCTAAATACCTTGTTTTCATGGAAACTGTGCACAGGGAATTGAATTCATGAGGCTGAAGAAATTAAAAACAAGTGAAAAGAGGAGGATGACAAAGAAGCCATCAGATGCTCATGATCTCCAGCTGCTGCTGCTTTACCCTGCTGATCACAGATCTGCCCAGTTTGAAACCAGTTTTATTGCCAAGTTCCAGCCCGCTGTGTCACTGGGACGCCCATGCTGAGCAGGTGGGACACTGGTACCCGAGTGCCAGCTGACAGCAAAGGGCTGCAGAGGACACATCCTTTGCCCTTGTTCACCTGCATTCAACCTGCTTGGGCTGGGCTGTACCACAGAACATCCTATGTTCAATAATTCCCTAGGGAAAAAAAAAATATATATATATAAATGGACAACCCCCAGTTCTAAAGTGGCTGGGAAACTTCAGGGCTGAATTTGGTGACTGCTCCTCTTTAAAATCGAGATCATTAAGCTTCAAGGATCTCAGTAACCTTCAGAAAACAGAAGTGTTTTCATTAAACACTGTTAAGGGTAAATCAGAATTACCAAAGTTTCTCTAAATATTGAAAATGATCCAATTTGATGGCCCAGGATCAAAGCAGAATGTTTAGCAGGGTTCTCTAAAAAGCACAAGAGATTTTATTTCACTTCTCAAGCTAAAAACTCATGCAGTTCAAAAACTGTTTCATTTCACATCAGAGCTAATATTCACTCTGTTTTTTTCTCCCCTCTACAGCACACCACTCATTAATTTAAGCATCATCTTTGGAGCACAATCAAAAACCTTCTAAATGTGTGTGAAAAAATATTTGCCTCCCCCTCTCTGGTACTCTCTTTGGGCTAATGTGTTTATCAAGTGAAGCAGAATCTCTGTAAACTATTTTTTATGATTATTCATCATTGAAAATGTTTGTTTTCCGAATAGGAGCAGTAATACAGGGAGACTTGGGTTTTGTTTGTGAGAGATCTGTATTTCCATTGCAGATTAACTACATTTTTAAAAAAGATCAATGCCAAGAACTTAAGAAATACATCTCTGTTCCTCAGCTGGTTTTATTTTCCTGTCATGAGCTTTAATCCAGCCTTTAGGGCCATGAAGGAAAAAATTTCTGAGTCATGATATTTCATTGCTTGGGGATGGCATTTGTGACATTTGGTGACTCTGGTAATTGCTTGGATTTCAGGTCCTGAACAAGAAAAAACAGAACATGAGGTCCAGCATCATGTGGTCACTGGTTCCTAATTAGATCTTTTCTTTCAAACACAATTAACTTTGTGCAAAATGGGATAACAAGTCATCCTAAGACCAATGAAGAAAACAGCCTCACAGCTAAGCCCACTGCTGTGGTTAACCCTGGGGTCTGTTAGCAGTGAGACTAAACCAGCACTGCCAGATGCTCCTGCAGCTCAGACACCAACCCATCCTGAACAACCCTGGGTATCTGGTCTCCAGGAGTCACCAGCCATATTCATGTTCCAAGGATTCCTGGTTTTCCACTGCCAGTGTGGATGGAGACTCATCCGTGACTTCAGCTGAAGCTCTCTGATTGTGTTCCTCCAGAAATGCAAGGCCCTAAAACTTCAGACCTTACCTGATCTCAACTACGTGGCTCCAGAAAATCCAGCCACACAAGTGCTCTCCTGCTGCCTCCCACCTCCAGAATGAATGGACTCATCTGCCTTAGGAAGCTGGGAAGTAACTGTTGAAGTGTCAGATAGAAAGCCCAACCTTTGTAAGTGTTGTACACATTCATTAATGGGAATCCTGTCATACACTGGATCGTCTCCAAAATGTGAAGAGGACCCAAGAGCCACTCTGTTTCTCAGAACACGACAGTCCTTTTGCTGTGAACAGATACTGAGTGACACAGAACTATTCCAAATAACAATTCCCTCTTATTTTTGAAGAAGGAAGCATCTTGCACTGATGATTATCCAAGCCTAGACACCCCAGAGCTCTGTGAAAGGAAGCTGAAAAGGATGGATACAGAGCCCACACTTCAGGTCTCGCATGTGGAATTACAGCCTGAAACACAGGCATCTCAGAAGCACTTGTGGGTGATAGTTCTCCTTGCTCTGTTTCTGAGAACAATAAATGCTCACACAGTCCTGACGTACACAGACACTGCAAGAGCTCAACAGCAGAAACACCATCAGAAGACACAAATGCCAGCTCAGGAGTGCTTCACAAAAGCAGCCACTGGAGTCAGGCTCTGACCTGCCACAGCCTGGCACGAGTCGAGAGTGTATTTGACTCTTCATGGAGACGCAGGGAAGCTGAAAGAGCTGCTATACAACTTACAGGAGCCCACAAGAGAAACTCGTGAGAAGGAGCAGTATGGTAACACTCACCTACCACCCAGCACATCGTGCTTGTAGACCTGGAAGTCACCCCCAGGGAAACAGGATGCACCCTGCAGAGCTGGCCAGGGGCACTCACAGCACTGCACGGCTGCTGCATGGATGTGTTTGTGCATGGACCTCCTCACCCACCCTCCTCTACCACCATGTCCAGAACCACCAAAGGGTTCACAGGCTGCTTTCAGAGAAGGCTGGACTGGCAGCTGGGCAAGCCAGCTCAGGGAAACATCCCTTCTCTCTGGGTCAGCAGATGTCCACTGGAAGGCCTCAGGCCACCTCTCTGCTGTATTACTCACACAGAGAAAGCACCAAGGACTGCTTACTAATGGGAATTCATTATCTCTCAAGCTCCTCGGGGCAGCCACCACATCCTTCTTTTGTTTGAAGGGCTGCACACATGACTAAATGAAGTCACAGATCACATACAAACACCTTCATTCAATATCAGATCCAGCTCTGCAGTCAAACCCTGTCACCTTTTCCAGTGCATGACTGGACAGATCGTGACATGGTTTTGTTCTTTTTTAAAGACTTGTGATATTTAAACACAGCATTACCCAGAAAAAAATCCAGTCATTTTCATCAGTTAATAAGAGAAGAAAAGCAACATGAATAATGGGGATGGGGAAAAAAAAAAGTTGAGGTTAATGCAGCTAAATCAATAGGACTGGTTCATCCCCTAGGGCTGAGCCAGCCAAGCTTCCTCAGCTCCTCTAGGAGAGGCTCTCTGCTCCTCTTCTCTGCACCTGGAATTGCAGGGTCTGCAGCAAGGATCCTCAACAAATCTGTCAGGATAGAACAGTAATCTAATATCCAGAAACAGCAAATTTTCTCCTTGGGAGAAGAGGTTTAAAGGGGGAGAAGCATTTCTAGTCTGTAAGTCTGGTCTAGACATAGTTTTAAAACAGATTTGGAAGGCAAAGATAATTCAATGACACTGAGAAAAGGAAAGAGAAATACTTCCAAATGCCTCTGAGTGAAGGACTGTAACCAACACTGGGGGTAAATTAAATATTAGTAACTGAAGATGGAAGTAACAGCACATATCAAGTATCCAAAGTATAACAAAAAAGCTACAAAGTATCACAAAAACAAAAAGAAGATGGGAAGTTTTTTGTTTTCTTTGATAGAAAAGCCTCAACGTCTTAAGAGGGTTTGAGTTCAGATTCAGGAACAGGAAAGGAGCTGGTGATGCCCTGCCACAAACCCACCCAGGGCTGCACAGCTCCAGTGCATGCCCCAGGAAGTGGAATCCCCCAGTGCCCTCCTCTCCCCTCCCCTCCCAGAGGACATGGGCAATGCACACCTGCCATGCTCAGACAAGGTTCACCAGAAGCCCCAAGCACAATATTAAATACCATCCTGCAGCTCAAATCAGAACTGGCCTTTTCAGTTCAGCCACAAAGGGATTCTGTACATTTTAATTAACAGGTTTAATTACTGGTAGCAGGTTTATTATTCAGGCCAAAAAAAGCTTTTCCTGCAGTTCATCCCCTCCTTAATTTGAACTGAAATCTCATTGAAAAGCCAGGTTATGCATGTTTAACAGTGCCCAAGTTACTATTTTTACTCATGTTTATTGATAATTTTTCCTCAAAACACAGCAAATATATTCCCTTTGCCAAGCAGGCATGCTGGATTTACACCTAAACAACATACATTTGATTGTGACACAAACTAACTCTCCATAACCCACCTCAATTCTGTGGCAATTAGTTTATAGCATGGGGAATTCAGGATTTTTTCATTTAATACACTGAAAATATCATTCAAAGAGAACAAACTACTGAAACTCATTACAAAGTATATATTGAAAACGTAGAGATCATTTGGGTAACCATGTCTGGGGCACTCATGAATAAACCCTGTCTGCAGTGTGAAGCTGACTTCAGTAAGTTTTTTAAATGCTGAAAGCAGCACGTTACTGTCAGACTGAAGATGGGCACCCACACAGAAAAGGCTTAGCAAACTGCAGGGAGCATTACACAAACACTGTAAGTGTAACGCACTGAACCGAAAACCCTGTAAATACACTTCAGGTGACTGCAGAGATAGAGAAATGCTTTGTTTTTCCTCCCCCTTTCCCCGAGAAGTGCAGAAGCAGGAAAGGGCCGGTGTTGCTGCGGGCAGGCTGGCGCGGGAGGAGCACGGCGCTGGCCCTGCCGCAGAGACGGAGCCCCACGTCACGGTGGCAGCTGCCGTTCCCAAGGAAACGTCTCCAGAGAGCCCAGCCTGCAAACATCCACGGCCAGCTGCCAGCAGAAGTGCTGGCCACTGAAGATGCTCCAAAGACACTTGCAGCTCTGCACTGTCGCCTGGCTGGCCACACAACGGCGGTGAAACTCGGGCCACAGCAACCCACAGCACAAAGGAATTTGGAACTTTTGTCCCACAGTGGCACACGTCAGCCACAGGCCAAATGCAGCTGCTGTGGCTCTGAACCGTAGAGCCACATTTCCTAGAAATCAGAGGGAATGACAGAGCCCCTGGCAAGTAACTTAGGTTAGTTGTACGCTGGGTTGGGGGCAAATACAGAACCTCCTGCACTCACTGCTTCCCCACAAGGGTGAAAACAACAGCACTGCTTTCCTTCTGCGAGAGCACCCAGGCAGAGACCACAGACTGGAGCAGAATCCTTGTGGTTACAAATCCCTCCTGCTGGATGAGCAGAGCTGACCCACAGAGGCACCATTCCTCCAGGCCAGCAAGGCTGGCACAGAGCTGGAGCATTTCCTCCAGGACAAGTGGCACATGCCATCTAATTGGCACCTTCTGCCATGCAGGACCTAGGGCAGCTATGAACTGTTCAGCTACTGATGCAGAGAGACCCTGAAATCAGCTATCATGTATTTAAGAGACTCTTGATAAACTCAGCCTAGCAAGAGAGTAAAATGATTCACAAGAATTCTATATTTATAACGAAGATTCACCAAAAATGACTCATGTACTGAACCAATCTAATTTTAAATAGAAGGGAAAAACCTCTTGAAGAGACACATGAAACTGGAGTGGGGGAGGGAAGAGAACTGCACACACAGGAGAGCACCAGCCAGGAGCTGTTAGCCAAATCTGCTGGAAGGGATTTCTCCATTCAATCAGCCAAAGTAAAAACAGAATATTCAGCTTCACCTTCTTCTGGTTTAGAGTTAATCGAGGCCTCTGTTCAAAGCAGCACCAGGCTGGAGTCCTGCCTTAGGACAGGTAGGGTTGCTGGGCAATAATGAGGCAGCTCTGTGCAGAGTTATTAGTTCTTTAGACCATGAAGAATTCAGAACACAAAACCAACTGGAATCACAGTAGGAGGAAGAGATAAGTATGAAGCCTTTAAAGTATTCCTAATTTTGGCCAAGCAGAGTCTAACAGAAATAGCTGCCACCCCTTACACCAACAATGCAGCACAGCTTCCAGGACAGGATTCCAGAACAGAGACCAGGCAGACCACTCTGGGAGCTCCCTGGAGCACATGGCCAGCCTGCAGCAAGGTCACCTGTCATCCTGGCTGGGTACTTGGAGAATGACATTTTAGTAGGAGTTACCTTACAATTTGTAATGTACACACACACATAGCAAATACAGAGGTGAAATGGGTCTGAACACTGTGATTTCTAATATCTAAATCCCTGCATTTACCTCTGACAGCAGACAAAATAAATGACTAGAGTAGAGGAAAAGTAAGGTTAGGTAGCATTAGCTCTTCTGTGTGACATTTACCACATAGGGCGATGATGTGACTGCTGTCTTCATGTACAAATTTCCGGGTAACAGCTTCTTCCATGATCTGCTTTACCTAAAATGAACAGAGAGAAAGGACTGTATGATCCAAACAAAATCAGCACAACACTTGAGAGTTTCAGTTTCAACTACTGCTTGCCCCTTCCCCCTCACCAACAGAATAACAACTCCCTCACATCACATTTTACAGGGAAGAATGGATTTAAGGAGGGAAAGCACAAACAAACCTGAGGGGCTTATCATGGGATGAGGGAACCTCTGGCAGAATAAAGGACAGATCTGTTGGGGTGTACCCCCACAAAAGGCTGAATTATTTCCGTGTGCCCAAAGTACCCTCCAAAGCACTTCTCCAGCATAAACACCAAAGAGCTGTGCAAGACTTTTTATATGATTCATCCTTGGCCTTCACACAGTCCCTTCTGCTCATGAAACCAGATTGTGTTGCTATGTCCCATTTCCACTTGTGCCATTCTGCTCTTTTTCAAGCACAAAGCATCCCTGAGCAATATAAGCACACGTTCCTAGAGAGGTTTAGGGCCTCCTTTCCCCTATCTGGGAAGCATAGAACATGCCACAGCAATTACAAATTATGCCTTCGAAGTTCTGCTGCACCAAACAGTCTACAAAATTATTACAGTACCTACAGAGAAGGCAGTGCCTTCAGTTTTCACTTCACGACACAATTTAACAACTGTAGCAAATAAAATTACACTTATCACACTTTTTAATGATTTAAAACAAAGTTCCCTTCCAGGTTCGGGGCTGATGTGTCAAGCTCCAGAGGGAAATCATTGCAAATTACTGACTTACAAAAACTAAAGAAGAAACGGACAATTCTTACAATGAGGCTCTTGGCGACAGGCTGCAGTCACCCTCATTCATCTGCCAGTGATTCCTCCCCAATGGCTTCCTCAGCTTGACACCAGATGAAACCTCATTGCCTCCATCAACTCATTCATCAGACACTCATTTCCTCCTGGCCATGGAGAGCTTGCTCTCTTCCATGTACAAATCAACCATTCTCTCATTTGTGAGCTACAATTACAGGGTTATGACATTCTGACTAAACATAGGCAAATTCACTTTCAATTTATGAAAATATGTGCTACCATGGCAGAAGACTTAACCAGACACTCTCTTCTTCCAACATTTAGAATTAACTGGGCACCACTTCATGGCACTGACAGGTCCCAAGGTTTTGAGCTTTTCCACTCAGTGCTGGGCCAGGAGAAGCTGCAGGTGCAGTGCTCCATCGACAGCTGGGCTCTGCCACTGCCTGTGGAGGTGCCTTCTCCGGTTTGAAGGGCTTCCTCCTCCAGCAAGACCATCTGCGAGACCAGTTCTGGATGCTGTAATTAAACATTCCCTCCCCCAGTAATCATCTTGAGGCCTCTGTGCCCACTCCTACACCCCCAGCCCGGCTGGCAGCAGGCTGCAGCTCTGGCACTTGCTGCACGAGCCTTTCAGCACATGGCATTTGCCTCGCTGCAAATTCTGGATCAAGTGGATCCTCCAGAATTTGTGTTCCTTATCAAACAGGAGCCCTCTGAGTTGCAAAGAAAACATCAGAGGGAAAAAAGCAAACACGTAAGAGGTTTTGAAAGAGCATGTTTTATAGCTGAGGACTTCAAAACAAGTCTTTTGCACTTCATAAAACCTGGCTCGCTGCTCACACCTGAGGCATGACAATATAAGCTTTGTGCCAGGCAATTTGTTTCTTTCTTGTGGCTTTTATGACATGGCTGTTGGAACTTAGAACCTCACAGTGAAGCAGCTGGAGGTGGAGGAGTAAGAGAGTATCAGGGAAGGAGCAGAGGTGTGAGGAGGTCTCGTGATGGGCACTCACATCTGGATTATCCTGTGTATTCAGCAATCCCTCTGGCACAGTTTAGTCCACCAAAGAAAAGGGCTGATGTACTACTGGCAAAAAGCAACTCTGAGTGCCACTAGCACGAAGAGAGACACAGAGTATGCCTTGGTGCAGCACAGAGCCACACAAGCCTGTGCACATATGACTCAAGGTCACAGACATGACTTCAGGACTACAGACCATGAAACCGGTCAGTTTAGGAGTGCAGACCATGAAATCAGTCTCAGCAGCCCAGAGAACAGTAACTGGAATTCAAATCCTACCACCAGGGAGGAAGAAGAGTCGTTTCACTGAACAAAAGCTCAAGTGCTCGGCAGCCAATTCATTGCTACCACACACTTCCCAGGCACACCCCAATCAGATCAGTATGTTATTTAGATCCCAGCCAACAAAAAAATTTATGTGAATAAAACCTAAGAAAGAAAAGGGTTTCAGATGCAATAATCAAGCCTACTTTTCTAGGGCAGCACCCTCCAGTGTCTCCCAGGAGACTTCAAACCTGGGACTCCAGAGCTAAGGATACAGAGCAGGCACTCTGCATGTTCCCCACTGCCACCGGCTGCCAAGCAAGCTCCATGCATTTTCTGGAGAGTGACTGAATGTTATTAGAAAACATTTTCAAGGCATAGACAGGATATGAGAAGCTTCAAAAGCTGGAATTCAGTGTTCTTCAATCCCACGTCATCCCTCACTGCCACGTAATTCATGAATGCTCCAGGCAAGGAGCTAAAGCAAGCGTTTCTGATCAAATGGAACGCAAGCCTTTTTTTATTTGCTTGTTTCCTTTATTCCCCTGCAATTCTGCACAGCTCTTCATAGGAAATTCTGCTGCTTTGTCTCTGTTCTGGGGAGGCACTCGACAATGGAGCTTTCTGAGCACAAGCCTCCACACACACCCACTGGCAGCTATCAGCAGACCTGACCAAACTGCAAATTAATCTCATTAACAGAAACATCACCACCTGCCCCCACAGTCCCCCATCCACCCCCACAGGAAGGAATCAGCCGGCCTACACCTGTGTTTGTGCAAAGGATAGAGGGCTGCAGCCAGGCCACCGCTGCTCCCAGAGCTGGAGAGGAGTTTGTGCAGGGGCCAGCTGTGACACCGGCTCCTGTCCCAGCCCTGGAAACATTCTCCTGCTCTCTGTGCTTCCCCTGCAGAACAACACTGCAGCTGCCCATCCCAACCAGGCTGTTGGGATGCACGGAGAGGCAGCACTGTCCCTGAGCAGCTGCAGCAGGAACCACGTCAGCCACAGCCCTGGTGACAGCTGCTCACCCTGGAAAAGGTGCCAGGCTCCGGAGGCACACATTTGCCAACCACTGAAGAGCAGGCACGGGAAAGCTCTGCCTACCCAAGATCTCAGCACCTGAGGAGTACAGAACATCCGGGTGGCAGCATTATCCAGATAAAGCAAAGCAAACTCCTCAAAGAGAAGCTGCTCCGCATTTGCAGCATGCTTTAATTGATCACTGCTCTGACTTACTCCCATATCCTACAAGGGCCAAAAGTTTCAGAAGCAGTCAAACACCAAACATATATCATAATGCATGGATTATTTATTAAGTTTCACCCAACAAATACACAAGAGAAATGCCTTTATGTATTCATTTTTAAATTTTTTTATTATAAGGAAGCTTTAAAAATTGCAAAGAAGAATGCTCATAACATACCAGAATAGCCAGGACCACAGCTAAAGCCTACAGCATTTTTTCCTCAAAGGAAAAAACCTAATGTCCAGCACCCATGTCTTCTTTAGCTTGTACAGCTCCTGCTGCACTGACTTCTTACTCCTGATGAAAGACTGGTGGTGTAAATAAAAGCTGGTCAATAACTATTGCACTTCTGCCCAGAAGTCATTACATTTCAGTTGCAAGTTGAGCAATTGAGTGTCTGAAGTGCTCTGAAATCCTTCAGGGTAGAACTGCTAAGGTTATTGTTACCCTGTTTGTTTCACAGCTAGAAAGTACTGTTTAAATCTAGAAATGGCAAAACCTTCCATTTCAGGAGGCAAAGGGAAATGGCCAGAGAAAAGCCTGTTTTATGAGTCTGCTTGTCACAACAGATTTTCCTGCAGAGAGAGATAAATGCTTGAAACGTGAACTTCCAAGCGGCCTCAGCATGAATCCCAGCAGTTACATTTCCTAAGCACATTACATGTCTTCCTTTCTGTGAGAGCCAACAAAATACATTCCCTACCAGTGGGAACTGAAAGTCCATCTGAGGAAAAGCATTAAATTTCCCAAAGGAAAAATGCAGAAGTTTTAGCTGAGAGAGTGAGGCAAAATAAACTAAACACTTTGTACCAAGTGACTTTGGAGATGACTGTTCTACACTTTGCAGACAAATGAATTTTAACAGGCTTAGTGGAACAACCCACATAAAGAATCTGCTGCCTCTGAACTCCTCTGGATATTGAGATGATGGGAAAATCATTTAACAGGAAATAGAGTCTGGGTTTAAAGGACAAAGGAAGGGGACAAGGGCTCTGAGAACAGACATGGACATGGAGTCAGGTTTTCCCAGCAAGCAGGCAGAAGTGGCTGTGTGAAGTCACACACAATAAAAAATGAGGTTGAAAATTCTATCAGAAAAAGTTAATTACAGTCATTAAGGGCAGCATCATCTGGTGGGTGGTTACTAGTGGCTTGTGCTCAATTCCTGCCTCCATCAATTGATTATTTCAGACAAATAAAATCTCCATCTCAGTGTCTCCAACTGCCTCCTGAGCCCATTTTCTTACTGTGAGCACAGACAGGGGCTCTTCCACAGGTCTGTGAGGGCACAGGTGAGGGGTGTTACCTCAACCTGCTTATGATCACCAAAAGCTCTCACAGCTATTTTAGGCTGGAAAGCTCTGGCCAGCCCCTAAAAAGCCAAGCCACAATAAATGCTCTAAATGAGCATTTGTGAGGATTTGGAGAAGGAAAAAACAAATCAGAGACTAAACAAAAATACAGATGACACAGAAGGTACAAATAACACTTTCAAGCATTATTTGAGTCATTTAAAAACCAGAATCCAATTAAAAACATTTTAGAGGCTTTAAAAACAAATTAGCCTCAGATTTTTTAATTACACACCACTTCTCCTCAGCTTGAGTTGGCTTGGATCACGAAAATCCATTTCACTTTCCATCTCATGCATTAGCACAAGATTGCAATGTTCACACTTGGAAAACATTTCTCAGATATATTTATATATTTAAACATTACTCAGGAGAGCAAGTGCACCCAATTCTAAATAAAACCTTACACAGCCTCAGCTCAAAGGTTCTAGTTTAAACAGAAATTTCTAATCGAAGTGGCAGGTTCATGGCTGCATTCAGCAGGTACCACCTGCCCACAGCCAGCTGCCGGCTGGGTCACTGCGGGACACAGTCCTGCCGCTCCACGTACAGACCATCCTCAACGTGTCTGTCCCTGCTCTGCCCCTTGCACGCTCCCCACGCTGACTGCAACACCCGGTGTGTTCTGATTTCAGCATTAATGAGTGTCAGGACACGGGAGTCAGGCTCAGGAACCCTGGCCACAGTGACAGCTTTGATGGCTCCTGCTGCTTCCCCAGCAGTGAACTGGGGAGGGGAAGGAGCAGGAGGGCAGGTGCCTGTTTAAAATAATTGTTACTGCTGTGATGGATAAGCATTACATCTTCACTTCGCTGCTGTGTAACAACAGGCAGCTATCGCCACAGCCAGCGCCACAAAAACCACAGAATACAATACTCGGCTGCACGGGGAAAGGTGGCCGCAGGGAGTCACACCTGGAACGTGCTCCAGAGGTGCCCAAGGTGCACACCACAGGCACCTGCTCCCACCTCGGCAGGGACCCCCGGCAGGAGCCTTATTCTGCGGCAGGAGCCGCTCCAGCGCGATGCCATCGCAGCGGGCACTCCGTCCGTCCAGCCGAGCACTGCCCGCCAGGCAAGGAGCACATCCCGCCGGGCAAGGAGCACATCACGCCGGGCAAGGAGCACCCGCACGCCGGGCAAGGAGCACCCGCACGCCGGGCAAGGAGCACCCGCACGCCGGGCAAGGAGCACCCGCACGCCGGGCAAGGAGCACCCGCACGCCGGGCAAGGAGCACCCGCACGCCGGGCAAGGAGCACCCGCACGCCGGGCAAGGAGCACCCGCACGCCGGGCAAGGAGCACCCGCACGCCGGGCAAGGAGCACCCGCACGCCGGGCAAGGAGCACCCGCACGCCGGGCAAGGAGCACCCGCACGCCGGGCAAGGAGCACCCGCACGCCGGGCAAGGAGCACCCGCACGCCGGGCAAGGAGCACCCGCACGCCGGGCAAGGAGCACCCGCACGCCGGGCAAGGAGCACCCGCACGCCGGGCAAGGAGCACCCGCACGCCGGGCAAGGAGCACCCGCACGCCGGGCAAGGAGCACCCGCACGCCGGGCAAGGAGCACCCGCACGCCGGGCAAGGAGCACCCGCACGCCGGGCAAGGAGCACCCGCACGCCGGGCAAGGAGCACCCGCACGCCGGGCAAGGAGCACCCGCACGCCGGGCAAGGAGCACCCGCACGCCGGGCAAGGAGCACCCGCACGCCGGGCAAGGAGCACCCGCACGCCGGGCAAGGAGCACCCGCACGCCGGGCAAGGAGCACCCGCACGCCGGGCAGCACCTCCAGCCAAGGAGCACCGCGCGAGGACGAAGTGCCAGCAGCCCAAACGCGAATGCGACCAAACACCGGCACCCCGCTCGGCTGCGGGGGCTGGAGTCCTCATGCACACACGCCTCTGACTGCCCTAGCACGGCAATGCCACACAGGTGTGTGCAGGAACAACCACCCAAATTAACCCTTCCCAGGGCACAGGTGCCAGGACCAGCAGCAGCTCTGCCAGAGCTCTGACTCCTGGGAGCCAGCGCGGCTCATCCAAGGACACCTCAGGAACGCCTTTCTTATTCACGATTCCCCCCCGCTTCTCCTCTAAAGCTCACAGTTAAGAATAAGTCATAAAAAACGAGTACTACGGGAAACACAAACCCCGGGAAAGGGGCGGCAGCCGATGGCAGGCTCCTGCCGCAGCAGGAGCCCCGCGAGCGGCATCCCCGCTCCAGGTGCGCCCGCAACGAAAAGAGCACCGAGGCTCCCCCGGAGCAGCATCGCCCCGACAGCCCCGGCCGAGCGGAGCCGGAGCAGATCCGCGTCCTCGGCGACAGCCCGGCCAGGCACGCCCGGCTGCGGCGGGCAAACCCCGCTCCCCGCCGAGGGAACCGGCGCCGTCCGCCCGCCCGCCCGCAGCCTCAGGGCGTTCCCCACACGGCGCACGGTCCGACCCGCGGCCCCCGGGAGGGACCCCCGGAGTGCGGGGCTCTTCCCGCCGCACAGCAGCCCTCGCCCGCCTCCGCCCTCACCTCCTTCTTCACGTTCCACAGCAGCCTGTCCTTCACGGCGTCCGCCGAGCAGCTCATGTTGGCGGGCCCGGGACGCTCACAGCTCCCGACCCGGGCCCG
>VXAC01005366.1:580660-631808 GCA_013399225.1 Rhipidura dahli | reverse complement strand
GGACGGACAGAGGGACGGACAGAGGGACAGAGGGACGGACAGAGGGACGAACAGATGGACAGAGGGACGGACGGGCCTGTGATACCAAATCCGTGGGGATGCTGTGCCTCAGCATCCCCACGGCAACACGGAACAAAAGTGTAGAGACCAACACCACCCGTAACAAAAATCAACGAAGACAAAATAAAACACTTTATTAAAAATTAGTGTTCTATTTCTGTTTAATGTACTAGTGAAACACTTTAATCAACAGATAATTGATTAATTACTGCATTAACTAGGTACTTTATCTGTAAAACTGACCCTTAAAAGTTAGACATAAAAATAAAATGAAGACTGAATCTCTAAGAAAATAACTTGATCACAGAATGTCAGTTTAAACAAGATCAGCAATCATATTTGCTATCCTCTGGATACAAAATATCATAAAAATCCAAAAGAATCCTTTACTCTTAATAAACAATTTGAATGTCAACCACCCTGTGAGGCAGGGGAGGGCCTTACTACCATTCCAATAGATGAGAAGTGACACAGGTACAAAAAAGCTTGCAGTCTATGCCCGAGGGAAGGACAGAGCAGAACGGGACTCGCCTCCCAGGCACACCTGAGCTCTCCGGGGAAGGTGGCTGTGAAGACTGAATGCCAAGGATTGTCACAGGACACAACCTAATTGTGTAAGGCAGGGGCTGCTGGGCAGACCCATCCAGTTCAGGTACATTCACCGCTGCTGCCTGGAGAGAATTCTGCCTGAAAATGAAAAGCCTCGAGAAGAACAAAATCAAAGCAAGCCCACAGTAAGCACAGGGTTGGGCACGGAGGGCAGGGAAAGGTTCCCATTCATTCCCTCAGTCTGCCAAGGCAGTGCCTGAATGCACAAAGGTTTGCCTAAATTTAGGAGTGAAGAGGACAGCGAGTCCTCTCGCCATGAATGGCAGCTAATGTAGGTACAATTCACACTCTACAAGTGGGGCAAAAAGGCTCTTTTTTCTCGCAAAGGCTACTCCAAATTCCTGGGCACATCATTAATGCACCCACTGGTGATGGTCTGTTTGGAAGCCAGTACAACCATCAACTTGTTGCCTTCAAACTGCATCATCCTGCTCAGTGCTGCTGTTCCTGCACTACACCAGGCTGTAATCTCATGCTCTAGAATATTTCTGTCAAAATAATTAATAGCCTTCAATTATGTAAAGACTGATTAAGGTGAGAATACAAAGCATGTGTTACAACTCCAGTACTCAAAATGATCAGAAGCGGTGGGACAGACTGGACATCCCCTGGATGTGATTTTGGGGTACAGAGATCTCACATTCTCTCTTTCACACATTACTTCCTATGCCTGTACTCCCCAGAAAAAAATGCAAATATGAAATTCTTCTGCTTGTAACTTAAGTTTTGCAAGGCTATCAGCATCACTTACTCTGTTAACATTCACTATGATAGTAACAAGAAAAAAATAATATAAATCATTTGCCAAGAAACAGAAGTGCCACATGTGGATTTTAAATGGCATCAGCCTTTGTTACAAGACAGAAAAAGCACAAGATAATAACTTGAAGCTATTAAATGCAGCACAAAGACCTCATCACTGCAGCCTCTGTTGGTGCCTTCAAATTCAATAGCATCAGTGGAGGGAAAAAAAATTTAAAAATCCACATCACACTCCAGCAGAACTAGAGAGAAATACCACAGAAGTCTTTGTTGAAATTAATCTCAACAGCTGTATTTTCCCTGGCACAACAGAATAACCAGCTGGAAAAACAAAAACTTGCAGAAAGCAATATAAAAGAAGTTGTTAGGATCATTAGAGGTTTCAAGAGGGCTTTCACAACAAGGCAGGTGCATCCCTGTGCAATGCTGCTTCCTGAATGTGAGGAGAATTAAGTCAATCCTGCCACGTGTAGAGGCAAGAAGATCCTAAAAGTCTGCTAGTGTTTTCTTACAAACCGACAACAATTTAATTTTCGAAAACCTAAATGAGTGCAAATAATTTTTTGTTCCATCCCCTGTTTCTGTTACTTACAAACCATCTACATCTCAATTTCCCTTATGATCTCCCTGCATTAATTTGGGATTCTTTTCTTGTCAGGCTTTTGCAGTAATTTTCTTTAAATCTTACAGGTAGATTTGGCACTGTTCAAAGCAGTTCAGGACTGACCATTGTGGAAACTGGAGTTTCACGACCAAGTATGATATGGGAACACAAAGGCAGCTGTGGAACATATCCAACATATCCATGGCACCCAGTGGGCAGCCAGCAGGAATAACCATGAATGACAGCAGCAAAACTGGAATCTGCCACCTACAGCTCAAACATACAAGCACACGTTTAAAAATGCAACAATGGCTTTTCATACTAAACTTGAAACTGTTTTCACAAAACTTCCAGAAATTTCCAAATCTGCAGAGAAGACTTGACTCCCACCTCCTTAAGTGCCCTGTACAATTAGCACCCAGCCAAGCACTCATAATAAAAGTGATTATTTCAGTTTAAAATCCAGTATAAGCCACCTCTCTCCTGTGCCCAAAGCCTCTCCCAGTTCCATGCTAGAACAGGACTTCCACGGCTCTTTTTCTTCTTCAACTCCTACACTCTAGAAGGCATTTAGGACACAGAACTTGAATTCACGTGTTCAAGCCCTAGAAAACACTGTTTAGCCTGTACTTTCCCAATCACAGCAATTTTTCCCCCATCGCTTGAGAAATTTAATATTAAATAGAAATTCTGGGCCACAGGAGGAAAGTACTGTAAAACAAATTCCCCATATTGCCCTTGTTTATATAAACAGGATTTCACTGTGACAAGCTTCGACCAGGGCAACACTCCCACAATCTGCTCAAGTTTGCTTACTTCAAGTTTCTTCCCTCACCATACCCATTTCTTCCTCTCCCAGGACAAGTCATTACCTACACACTTACATTTTCAGGGATTTCCATTTTTCACATGGGGAGGTTGTTTGATGACCTGATTCTTAGCACTTTGGAAGAGCTTGCCTTGGAATCAATGAGTTTTACAGACGCTATCCTGGAACACGAACCTTTGCAGGTGTTCTGAGGACAGGGGTGGGAGAGCACAGGTGCAGCTGACTGGCCAGCCAAATGTTTCTCCTGGGGGTTATCCCACGTAGTGACTGCCAAGAGCAGCCACATTCAAGTTCTCTCTTCAGTATCTTGATTTAATAACTGTAAGTTCCATTATACAAAGCCCTGAAAAGGGAGGTGTCTGGAAAGAGCTTTTCAAACCACACCACCTCACTCAGGAAGAGCAGTGCTGCTCATGACAAGGGGGAAACCGGCAAGTCATTAGATAGGAAAGAGCAACCACAAACTGAGAACCAGCGTTCCAAATCCCCCCTCCCCAGCAGGAAGAGGGGCCAGCCTGCAGGTAAAGCACAAGGTGCACAACTCACACCTCAGTTCTCCAAGCCCTTGGCCTTTAGTGCCGCTTAGTGCACACAAATTCCCGTTTGCTCCTCTAGGGAGCCGAGGCGCCCGAAGAAGACCAATGGCTGGAGTGCAGGGGATCCCTCCCTCCTGTCCAAGGACAAGGGCCCAGGCTGGAGCAGGCCCTGCTGCAGGGGACACGCTAGTGGCCGAGCTGGCGGTCGTCGTAGGTGCTGTATCTCTTGACGTGGATGCGGCGCACGCGGTCGCGCAGCTCGAAGCCCTCGTCGTCCTCGCTGTGCGAGGCCTGGCTGCGGCTGCGGCTCGTGGCCTCCAGCAGGGAGTTATCCGGGACACGGGGGGTCTCGTACAGCAGGACATTTAGTGTTTCCTCATAAATTCGTGCCTCAGGGAATTCCACCTACAAAAGACAGCACGTGTCCTCTTCCTGATCCATCCAGGACAATGACTGGAACGCGTGGAAAGGTACTGAGCCATAAACTGACACATTATAAAGAGAGTAAAACAATTGTAAATGAGCAAAATAGACAAATTCCTGGTAGAGGGTTACCTGCACACCACCAGGTCACCTCCCTTGCCTGTTCTTTTAGATTGCAATACACTATCTCTGATTCTTAACACTGGGCCCTGGTAACCTCACCCGCACCACTGCAAATTAGAAGTTAACTCCTCAAGTTAGAGAAACTCTGCAGACTCACCATGTTAACTGTGACCGTTTCTAACCCATAACGTGGGCAGGTGCAGCTCCGTTACCTTGGTTTGCTTCTTCTCCGTGGCGTACACGATGGAGGTGCAGCAGACCTCGGCCAGCTTGCGGCCCTGCCCGTAGAAGGACCAGCAGCAGATCTCGTCCCCGATCACGTCCTTGATGAACAGCACCCTGCCGTTGAACCGCAGCGACAGCTTGTCAAACAGCTCGATGTTCTTCAGCAAGTTGTCATCCGAGTTACTGAAACACAGCAGCAAAAGCAGGAACAGGGCTTTTCAAGCGGCCATCTCTGCCTGTTCCACCAGCTTTCAGCACTGATCCAACTGCAGAATACAAATAAGTAGTGACTCATTGCCACATGCTGCCAAGAAAAGAGCGGTAATAGCCCATTTCGGTTACAAATACACTGCTCTGACCCATGAGCAAACACACTACCCTTTAGAGGTCAACTTATACAATTAATAAGGACAGCACAATGTCCCAAACCATTAAATCAACTATCCACACTCAAGATGATCAAACCCCATTTCATTGCAGTTCTCTGGCTTGATTTCAGCAAAAGTCCAGACTAGGTGTGTGCTGGAAGGGCCACGTGCTCTGCATCCTGCACACCACCGACACATGCCAGGGGGAAGACATTATTTAGGAAACTAAGTTTTACAGACAGACATGCAATCTAGGGCCTTAATTATGTTTCAAAGCAAGATACAGTAGTCAAAACCCAAAACAAATCAAAAGAAGCCAAGTTAGGTTATCCATCACTATCTAGTACTCCCACAGTCAAAGAGAAACTTTCCCACTAAAGTGGGGGGAAAAAGAAGGACATACCTGGTGTAGGAGTATTTATTGTTGCTTCTATTATAAAGCAGCTTAACAACAGGCTGTTGGGAGTGAGAGAAAAGCAGAAAAGGTAAGTTCTGTGTTTGAATACATTTAGCTTAAATCCACAACTGGTAAGAGCAGTTACTTTCATTGATGACTCTATCAGTCTCTCCTCTTCTTTTGGAGAGGTGATAATAGGGATGCTGCAGACAGGTTCATACAAATCCTTCTTGTCCTGTTTTAAAGGAAGAAGAGAGGAAATAAGAGAGAGAAATGCTAAAGCTGACACTGCTGGTGCTGCCTCCTTCAGCCCCTCCAGCCATGTTCCCAAACGCTGTGATGCACAGGAAAAGCTCTGGGTTGCTACAGCAACCACACAGCTTACCTTGATCTGCAACCCAGAATCATAGCAGAGATTTCTTATCCCTGGAAGGCAGCAGTAATTGAAATATTAGGATGCAGGTGGATGTCCTCAGCTATAGCGAGGACAAGGTCTAGTCATATTTGGTTTAAGTGGGTTTATTATTCCACCCTTTCTCGAAGAAAAGGATAGAAGGAGTTTGCAGTGGTTTTAATCAATTCAAACCAGTGCACAGAAGAGCATCAGGCGCAGTGAACCCAACCCTTGGCAGAACAGGATGTCACTAACACGGGTCAGCCCTCGGACACAGAGTAGCAACCACGTGTGGGCAGGACAGGCCATGCCCCCAGATCCCTCAGGCAGCACAGGCTGTGTCCCCAGATCCCTCACTATCTATTTACTAAATAATGTTCAAAAATACCTTGTACACCTCAGACTTGGTGCCATCTCTAAGGCCATGAAATAATCTCTCAAGTTGTCTTAAGTAAATGTTATAAGCAAAACATCCATAGGCTACTTCTGCTCTTACCTGCAGGGCTGCTTGGCACATGTCCACTAAGCCCTGGATGAGATAGTACTTGGCTTCTGCCATCAACTCTTTGATCTCCTGCCTGTGTTTTGGAAGTGCAATGGTGTCATCTCTGAGATAGTTTAAAATTGTTCCAAAGTGCTTCCCACAACGGTCTATAAGGATCCAGCCTGAAAAACAACCAACACATTTCAGCCACCTCAACACTAGAGGCCAGAGAAAGCTCCCTGGAGAGGTTAAACAATGCTGAAGTTTCCTGAAACTGCTCAGGATACTTCTCCCACTTCACCCAGTGGAAGTCTCTATTGACTTTAAGCTAACTAAAGCTGGTTTCAGAGCAGAACCTGACAGTGGAGCCCCTTTGGTACTGCGCAGATGTTCCCACTGCTTTCCAGCACCCCAAAAGCAAAGCCCTAAGCTAAAAACACTCAGCTTCCAGCACAACGCACTGAGATTGCTGCAGGAACCCAGCTGCAGTGCTGCACTGTGATGCTGGGCAGTCAGAAACTTCTGAGAGCCAGTGAAGGACTAGAAGAGAGGATTCATCAATGTTTGCAACAAGTAGATTTGGTTAAGTTCTGTGGCCTAACAAGGAGGATTTGGCAGTTCTCCAAACACATCTTCTGCTGCTGTTTGGAGTTGAAGAAAGAGAAGTGTTCTGAAGATGGTAAAAGGAAGACCAGCCCAGGAAACCCAGTGTGGGGGAGAAAGCTGTTTTAGTCCCCAAAAAGGGGCAAAGAACAGGACAGACAGATCAGGAGGAAGCACAGAGGGGATGAAGCAGAGGAAACAGTAGCAAATGGACAAATTCTTGCAATTTTACAAAATCTCTGAAGTCACATTACCTACGGAAACAGGATGTCTGATTGCTGCCAAACAATAGCAGTGTAGGATGCACGCAGGCACAAGGCTTAGTACAGTGCCAAACCTTTTCCCATAATGTGGAAGGCAGGAAAAAAGGTGTTATTTTGTAATCTAGGTACAGAAAACAACCTAGGAAAGTAAGCTAAACCCCTGCTGGACTCTCCAACTGGAGCTATCAGAACACGACCCTTGTTTTCCATTCAGGCTCTTACACAAAACTGCCTGTTCTGCCCTTTATAATGTATCAGGGATTTAAAATATCCTATGTCCAGATGGAGGTGACACACTGCCTGACTGATCCCTAAACACTGTCACAGCACTATGAGCCACAACTGAAATATGCTGCTCAGAAGGAAAAAAAAGATTTTTCAACAAAGTAAGGCAGTCTATTTGAGCCTTAAAGCTGAAAACTGCACGTCCCTCCCCACACGCACGGTTCGAATAATGCCACTGCTTGATGTGACAGCAATGACAACTCACAGACTGTCTGTTCACAACACCACCAACCCGCTCCCCAGCTGTGAGGGCAGGGAAGAGGACCAGTCCTTCCCCAGTTCATTTGGGTAACACAAAACTGTATTTCTATAAAGCCAAAGGATTGGTAGCACCAACGGGACTTGGCTGCCTAATGTGCCAAGTTATTTCTGGCATATATTGTTCCCTACATCCTTAACAGATTGAAACCACCACCAAACCCCAGCTGTTTAACAAAACTGTCAACTCTAAAATCCATTCCCTTACCTTCCTTGTCGGTGAGCACCTCCATCCTGCCGCTGAACATGGCCTTGAGCATGGTGTCGTGCCGGGTGAGCACCTGCACCGTGGTGTAGTACAGGGAGCCCCCGACATTGAGGCGCACGTACTTGTTCCCCAGGCTGCCGCCCTTGAGCCCGCCGGCCTTGGGCTTGTGCCCCGCGGCCGGGCACAGGGCGCTGCCCAGGCACGTGTCCCCCGACATGTCCTTCTGGAGGTAGATGACCACCCTGCAGCGCGTGGGCCGGGCCGGCCCCGCCGTGGTGCCGCGGTCACGCCTCAGCCGGCCAGAACGGTGGGGCAGGGGCCGGCATCACCTCAGGGTCAGCGCGGCGAGGGGTCAGCGCGGCATCCCACGGCCACTCCACACACAGACGTGGACGTCACCCTGCGGAAGAGGCACTTCCTAAGGACACAACTACACATATCCTGGCAAAACACAATCTAGCCGTTTTTCAGACAATTCACGCAGCCAAGTTATCGCTGTGTCACATTTCTGAGGCACACGAATCTCTTCCGACTTCCTGTTATTGTCTCTCCAGCCAACACTGCAAACACCACGCAGCACTGAGGGCCGGGCTCAAACGCTGCTGGAATTCAGCTCCCCCTCGGCTTCCCAACAGAACCCAACTCTCCGAGCCCGGCTGAAACACCCTGGAAGGGATTCCTGCCCCTCCTGCAGCCGGGGCGTGCGTACCCCCGAGCGGGGTTTGTTGAGGTTGGTGTGACTTTTAACTGGAGACACAAATGTCTCTTCAAATGCCTCAGCATCGAAAAACTGGATCACAAGGTTCTCTTTTCTGTTAACTCCTCTCATTCAAAACTCTCCTTTGCCCATCCTGACCAGTGAACATAGTTTTAATTTGAAAAGAAAATAAACTACAGTACCCACCACGTACACCACTTTGTTCCTGATGTCCTGCTTTGCTCCAAACCCTCCAACCTCCCTTTTCAGAAGAGCGGCATGTTTGTAACAGCAGCCAGACCGAACCTGTGAGGAGACAGGAATCCCGACTGTCCGACCGAACTGCTCAGAAGGGTTCGCGGTCAGTTCCGACCCTTCGGGCAGTGTCTCACTGCTCTGACCCAAGCACGAAGCTGAACACGAGCAGAACCCCCTGCCCAGGCAGGAGCCAACGCCAGCCCTGTAAGCGCTCACTGAGGAGCTGCGAAGCCTCTGCTGTAAACAGCCACGAGACCTTTAATTACCCGCTTTGACACGACCGAAAATCCCCCGCATCCCTTCCCGTCCCTTCCTTCCTGCCCCGCGTGGGAGGCAGGACGGGCTGCGGAACAATGGCCCCGCATCGGGACCCGCGTTTGGACCGAGCCCTGTTCAGCACCGCCGGGAAAAGAAGAGCCCCGAACGGCTCGGGGAAAACCCGACGGATTCCGGGGGAGAACGGGAACCCGCCCCGCCCCACACCCGGGCAGGCGCCCGGCCCCGCGCGGGTCACACGGAGCGGCCCGCGNGAGCGGGCGGTGTCGGAGCCCGGCGGTGCCGGAGCCCGGCGGTGTCGGTGGTGGTCCCGGCCCGGCCCGGCCCGGTCCGGCGCTGCGCTGGTGATGGCGCAGGCGGCGCTGGGCGCGGCGGGGCTGCACTTTGACGAGCTGAACAAGCTGCGGGTGCTGGAGCCCGAGGTGGCGGCGCAGACGGCGCAGCTCCGTGAGGAGTGCCGGGCCTTCGTGGACAGTGAGTGCCGGGGGACCGGGCCGGGCGGCTCCCGGACACCGCAGGCCTCTGCTCGCCCTTCCGCCTGATTCCGCACAAATCTGAAAACGTGGCTGTTCACAGTTAACTCTAAGCCTAAAGCTGTGTCTAAAAACGGTACCACAAAGCAGGAGCATTAGATCTCCTTAGGGCAGTTTTGGGTATCACTTGACGATTTTTTTCTTTACAGAAACAGCAGAATTTCAGAAAATAGTGGGCAGCTTGATTGAGCTCGTTGACCAACTGGCCAAAGCTGCAGAAAGTGAGAAGATGAAGGTACTGTGCAGTTAATTCCCGGCTTTCGTGTGCTCTGTCCCGTGTGGGGCCTCTCTCCCTCCCTCCCTTTACAGCAGAAGCAGTGATTCTCTGTCAGCATCCTGCTGGCATTTCCCTGGGATTAACTGGGCCTTTGAAATTGATATTAATGATAAAATTAATTGCTAGTAATGAGTTAATGAAGCCTATGACAGTGTCATATTAATCACACATGTACCAGTCCTGTTCTCCCTGCTTGTCTAGATTTCTGCACAGAAACAACTTGTATTTTTTAATCACTCCATCTTAGAACGTGTCCTGCAGAGGCAGGAGAGCCCCCTGGTAGCCAGAGCTGGTCTGGCTGTGGGAGCAGTGCCCAGTCTGTGTGTCCAGAGGAGTCACTGACTTTGTTCCTCCAGTCTGAGGGAAGCCCCAGAGCCCTCACCCTGCCCAGTCCCACCAACCCCTCAGGAGCACAGTGTCACCCTCCCTTACGGCTGGCAGGGCTGAAATGTCCCGTAGTCAACTTGCTGGGAGGAAGAGAGGCTAAAGGAGTTAAGCAAAAAGCCCTCCCCACATCTCTGCCGTCTCCTGCCAGGCCATCGGGGCACGGAACCTGCTGAAGTCGATTGCGAAGCAGAGAGAGGCTCAGGAGCAGCAGCTCCAGGCTTTGATAGCTGAGAAAAAGATGCAGCTGGAAAGGTGAGTTTTGTGTTCAGTGCTTTGGGAAGTTGTGCAGGCTGGGAAGGCTCAGGGTGGACACAGGGCTGACCACCTGGGCTGGCTGTGGGACCCTCGGCTGGTTCACAGTCCCATCTGCAGCAGAGGTGTGTCCTGCCCAGAGCACTTGTGAACAATGCCACGGGCCTGGAGTTCCCTTCAGCCTGCAATGAACCAAAGAAGGTTCATCCCTGAGGACTTTAGGGCTGAGCAGAGGCAGCACAAACTGGGGCAGTGCAGAACTCAGACATTTGCAACAGCCTTGAGTCTGCCTGCTAAAGGTCCTTCAGAGCTGCTCAGTGTGACTCAGGCAGCTGCTGCTTGCAGGTGACTCACACAGGTAGCCCAGCTCCTCACAAAGGTAGCCCAGCTGCCCTCCCACGCCCCGGGGGCTGCCCTGACCCACCTCACACAGGTGGGGGTCCTGGGACCCTCTGTTTTGTCTTGCAGGTACCGGATTGAGTACGAGACTCTCTGCAAAATTGAAGCGGACCAGAACGAATTCATTGACCAGTTCATTTTCCAGAAATAGAGGATTTTAAGATAAAAACCAACTCACATGGAAACTTGACCATTCCAGAATCTTGAGAATTTCAGAAATATGCAATTTCCACTGTGCAGGAGTGCAGATGGTTTGTACAATGGAGGGGCTGTACCTCGGTGTGGATGTACCGTGGCAATAAGGAGGGTTGACAGCTCACAGCTGCACAGGCTGTTCTGGCCTTTGATTTTATACCAGTTTTGTACAGTCAGTAGTTGTAATTCAAATTACAGTTGAATTAATGCTACTGGTGCTTTATTGTGTCTATTTTTGAACTCTGCAGCTCTTTCATAGAAATCAGAAAATAAATTATTGTTCTCAGACTTGTCTGGCTGTACCAGAATTAGTTGTTTCTGCTGTTATTTTTCAGTGTAGGGGTTTACACACAAGCAGCCATATTGCATCTATATTGCCTACTTTACTTTTTCTGTAGAATTAGAGAAAAAAGACAGAAATGTATGATTTCCAGAATGGATCAATCACAGACACAAAAAAGCAGAAACTACATGGGAATTAAGTGCTATGAACTGTTCCTGAGGAATGTCCATTCAGGACTGTCATAATATGAGAGCTGAATCCTTTCATGGGCATTATTAAGATGGAACACCAGACTGATGACAGAAACCATTCCAAGTGTCAGTGACACCAGGAGTGCATAAACTATATAAAAACTACAAACAAATGTGAACTCAAGCGTCATGTTGAAGTGCAAATAGATGCATTTTGTGTGTGTCTTTAGCACTTCAGTATGGAAATGTTGCCCTTTCCAGAGCTTGAGGAAGGCTTAAACTTTAGACAGTGAGGTCTAAAATGTATCAGCAGTGCCTGAGCAGCTTCACGGGGCCTGTCACCTCACCAGGCTCCAGATCAAAACCAACCCCAACCACAGAACTTCTATCCATAGTTGTAACTTAGGCATGGATTTACTCTGTGAGCTCTCAACCATCTCGTGGTTGCTTCAGGTTCCTTCAGCCATTCCCTGAAGAAGACTGAATACAGTTTAATGCATTTAGTTATTTATTTCCATACCAGAAGTGATTTTAGGGAAGAAAGAAATTTCCAACTCCTTGTTTACAATTCCTGAAGTACTTCAGAATCCTCTAGGCAGTACTCCTAATTGTCAAAGGTAGCTTTAAGTATTCATAAATCCAGATTTTGGCACATTTATCATTGATCAGACATTTATAATTAATCAAAATGAAGGAGAGCAAAAGTAGTGGAAATTTTAAAGGAAGGGGTGAGGAAGTTAAGAATCATGATATGATTTGAAATGCTTCAGAAGAACAGCTTTGCAAATCTGTGTGTAATAGCTTGGGGATTCCACAGAATATGTTGTTGGAAGACAGATTTTCTACTTAAGTGGTTTCCAAACAGTCATCTTGGAAAAAGGGACCTTGGAAGAACAGTATCAGCTGCAGTGTGAGTGAGTGTGTGTGTGTGTCCCCTCACAGAGTTACACATCAAAGGGTTAAAAGTCCATTTTCCTGGCAGAGAGGCCCTGCACAGACCCAACCCCAGGCTGGCCCAGGCCCCTGCCAGAGCTGTTTGTGGTCGAAGCAGAGCTGTGCACTCAAACCAATTCCATTTTTCCTTGCAGCAGTCAGTGCTCTGGGAAGAGCTGCTGCAGCCAGCATGAGGGAGATGTTTGTCTGTCCCAGAGGACTCCGCCAGCGTAGGGTCGGAACCAAATGCGGTCCAGGTGTGGTGTGAACGACTTCCAGAGCCAGCTACTTCCTTTTCCTCTTCTCCACGTGTTTGTAGTGGGGGTTGCAGAGCATGGTGAACAGGAGCAGCAGTGGGATCAGCAGGTAGGGCAGGTAGATGGAGAGCAGCACGAGGCGCTCGCGCAGCGACTGAGGGCCCACGTGCTCCGACTTGGAGAAGTCGTGGAACAGGATATGGGCCAGGATGGCAAACAGAGTGGTGGCTACGTGGGTGGAGTAGATAATGGCAGGAGTCCTGATCCATCTGCAGCCACCTGTACAGAAGCAAAGAGGAAACAATATTTAAGTATTCTGAAACAACCAGAATTCCGAGGCTTGTGACAGAGCACTGACCTCTGCCTCTATGCCAGGGTGAGCCATTGCTCAGATTGAACAGGGAGCAGAACCAAAACTCACTACTAGTAGGAAGCAAGGAAATTTCTCTCCCTTGATGGAAATTTAGAACAAAGGGGTAATCCTGAAAGTTTTAAAGTAACAAAATGAATACTCAGCCTTGACCCAGACCTTTAGCTGCCCTGGAAATTTAGGCAGATGTCAAATGCTGATGGTGGTTACACAAATGGCTGCACCTGACAAGAGCCTGTAACACAAGGTTTTGTTTCTTTATCCTCTGCTGTTTTTTTAGGGAAAACACTCGTGTGGGCCATGGCAGCCCAGCCCTCCACAGTACATCCTTCAGACTCCCTAAGCCTGGTGTAGAAGCATGCTCTGCAGCAGCAGCAGCAGCAGGTGCCCCCAAAAGTGCCCCCAGGACATGCCCTCAGTCACTGTGGCTTCCCCCCACCTTTCAGGAAGGCGTAGGCAGCGACGGGGAAGAACGGCAGCTGGAGAAAGGCTTCGCAGTAGATGAACGCCTTGAACCACTCGGGGGGCTGCAGCATCATGGGGTCCCTGAAGGAAGTTGCATACTGCTGCAACAGGTCTGTCAGCTGGAAAAACCAAAAACAACAGTCAGTCCCTGAGCATCAACCACAGCAGGGCAAAGCTCCTGATTCTCAATGGGATGAAGCCACCAAGGTGAGCCCCCGGTCCTTCCCGGGGCTGCTGCAGGGGAACAGCTCAGTGCCAGCATGTAGGCTCAGTGAGTTGTAATTTGTGTCAGAAATGTAAACTCCAACACGGCTTTACATTGGACTTTGAACGGAGAGATATGCATTGAGATCTGCTGGTTAACTATTAATTGAAAATGGTTCCTATATTGGAGTAATCCTGCAGGCAATTCCGATGACAAAAAACAAATCACCAGTTGTAAAGCTCAAACAGGAGGTGACAGCCGACCTCACCCTGACGATGAACTAATTATCTGCCATCCAACTGTTATTTTAATTGATTTTATGATGTTTATTGTCTTCTCTGATTTTGCTCAAAATCCAGCAAACCAGAGATTTTTACTGATAATTCGGCCGCTGGCATGCCTGCTCCTGAAGCGGCAACAATTCCCTGTTGCGTTTTTGGCAGGAATTTGAGGAAAACTCGGGATCGGAGCATGCCCGGGGCTGCAGGAGCCACGTCCGGGGCACGTGGCGCCGGTGCCGAGGGCGACAGCGGGACAGCGAGGCCATTCCACCAGAAGGGATGTCCTTGTGGCACTTGCGAAACGCCACAGCCCGCACCGGGCAGAGGAACAGCCCCACCGCCCGCTCCGGGGAGAGCAGCGACCCCGCACCTGTTCCTGGGGGCCTCCCTGGCGCGGAGCCGCCGCTACATCCCGGTCACAGCTCTGAGAAGCAGCATCAGTCGCAGCCGCCGAAGGCGCGGATGAACCATCCCATTTCCATTTCCATTCCCATTTCCATTCCCGCTCCCGCTCCTCCCCAATGAATGACCCGGCTGTGACTCATCCCGTGGGCACCAGCAGCGCTTCGCTCCCAGACGCTCAGTCACACACATTCACTGCAGTTTCTCTCCCCCCCGATGTCTCCCCTCAGATTCGGCGAAGGCCGCCCCCGGACCCATCAAACCGGCGGATGCCCCGCACGCATTCGCGGAACGAGCCCCGGCCCGTCCCCTCGGCCCCACTCACGGCCCGCGGCGCGATCCCGGCGGGCAGCAGCGGCTGGAGGTCGATGAGCGCCGTGATCGGGATGTGCGAGAGGAAATAGAGGGCGAAGTCCCTTTCCCCTTTCCCCGTTCCTTCCCTTTCGCCTTTCCCGTTCTTTCCTTTCCCCTTCCCCGTTTTTCCCCGGGCGCGGCGATCCCGAGCTCCAGAGCTCAAACGCTGCCCAGCCCGGCCCTGCAGGGCTCCGGTTCCCCCGGCACCGAGCGGGGTCCCGGCCCCGCAGCCGGCTCAGCACCGATCGCTCCCGGTGCCCCACTGAGCACGGCCACCGCTGCAGGACCGTCCCGTTATGCCGAGAGGAGAACGGGAAACAAAGACCCAAGAGCCCGGGGGAGAGCAGGAGGGAAAGAACGATGCCACCACGGCGTTTTCAAATGTCACATTTAATGTTTTCACCACTGTACTCCAAATCTACATTTTACAAAGTGACCAGCAAGTGTGCCACATTAACTGACCAACCTCTGAGATTTTACCTTTCATACCAGTGTCTTCTGGGGCTCGATAATTAAACACGTTTCTCATTCAAGTGAATTGAAATGCTTCAGTTGGTTTTATTCTCAGGAGCCTCATAAAAAACAAAGATATTGCACCATCTTTGTTCAGTTATTCAATGTTTGTCTCTTTCACAGCAAATAATTACTTCATTGAAGTTAAAACTTCCAAACATAACTTACTAATAGTCTCCAATTCCAGCTCAGATCACTCTTGTTGAAAATACTCTGCTAAATACAGATAACTTACAATAACTTTAACAGTTAATTGTCCATAACAAACACCACGGTTTCTCTCCAGACCAAGGCTCAAATTTTAAGACCACCCTTTAGTATTCCTTTGTACAGGTGAAAAACAGTCTTCAATTTTCTAGTCTTGTTTTAAATACAAAAGTTGGAAGGGACATTCAAGTTTCAAGTCTCCACACTGAACTTAAAAAAAAAAAAATCATGTGGAGGTAAACAAACCAAGTTGTATACTCCAGGAGGTAGAGGCCTTCAATTTGTGTTCATATATACATATGCACAGAATTCAGTGTTCCAACAGAAAAAGAATTAGCCAAAAAGTAATAAAAGTTATTTACTACTGTGACATTTCAAGACTTCCACAGCTTTGCCTAAAGACACAAACACAATTAACAGAATTCCCTATGTGCTTTTTTTTGTCCTTTTTTTTTTTTTCTCTCAACTGTCCAGTGCAGGAAAAAGTTCTCACAAAATTTCACAGACCTAAAATGTGCAAGCTAGTTTCTCTCTATACAGCAATGATGTCAGGGATCTCTGAAATTAGCCCATAAATGGAATTATTTACACACATAGAAGATGCATGCTGGGGGGTTTTATGTAAGAAAGAGCAGAAAAACTTCTAATAAAAATAGATTAAATATATATATATATTTATACTGGGTAAGGAAACAGAAGTTTAGTCTCTCCTAGTCACAAACTCATTCTCTCTACTCACAACATTTGATTTTAGAACAGCACACATCACCATCACAGCTCTAGTGAGAAGCTATTTATAGGGTTGGGCATCAGGGGACGTGGCCACTTCCTGTGGCCACAGCCACCCAAAGGGACTTCATGATTGGTCGCAGTCAAGTTTTCTGTATTCCTTAGTTTTAGAAAACCCAAAATCTTCAGGAATGGCTCAATATCAAAATGTATGTCTATCTGTTTGTACAATCTCACTTCAATAAAAAAAAAGAAAAAAAGGAAAAAAAAAAAAAAGAAAAAACCTCCCCGAATTTGGTTCAATTCTGTTTGTTCTGAGCTGAGCCATCACAGCTGCACTAGAATTCATAAAACACGTGCAACTCTGGGTAAAATATTTTCTTCTAAAAGCACAACCACTTTACAAGATTAAAAGTCTAGTACATTTCTAAATATTATTCATATTGTACAAGTAGTGGTTGTTAATTTAAAACTTCATTAGTAAAATTACAGTACAAGCATGATTAACCTCCAGAACTGCAAATCCCAGACTCCAGTGGAAAGCTACATTACATCTTCAGTAGTACGCAGGCTCCGCTCGGTCACTCCCACACCAGCGGCGACGGCGGCATCTCGGAGGGCTGGGCGACCGTGGAGCTGCAGCCAGGGGACACAGAGAGTCAGTGCTCGCCCCAAGGGGCTGGGGGGCCACAGCCTCACTGCTCGAGAGTGACCAACAGCCCCGGGACAGCAACACCCTGGGGACAGCAACACCCTGGGGACAGCAACAGTCCCGGGGACAGCAACAGCCCAGGGACAGCAACAGCCCCGGGGATAACAACAGCCCGGGGACAGCAACAGCCCGGGGACAGCAACACCCTGGGGACAGCAACACCCTGGGGACAGCAACAGCCCCGGGGACAGCAACAGCTCAAACCCAACCAGGGCCCGCCAGGCCAACAGCCCCCAGCACTGACAGGAAATATCCCACTGCCCTTGATCACCCCCCAGTCCTTCCTCCCAGCTCCTTTACAGGGCAGTTCTACAACCAAAACTCGACTTGTCTGCCTTCCCAATTTCAGTTTTAGTCTGACTTCTTTTGCACAAAAACATGAAACTTTTGCATGTTTTACTTAAATTCTAGAAGAATTCATAAAAACAGTTCACAAGGGTTTTATCTATGGGCCTTTCCTACTCTCAGGAAATGAAAAACTAAAACATTCTGGATGTGTGAATTCTGTACTACTAATAAATGGGAATTAATATCAGATGTGATTACATACAGTTACCTAATAAAGCTCTTAAAAGCAGCAGACTGAGGGTTGATGCAGAGAGGCACTCTGTTTCCTTTCTGCTGTTCCAAAATGAACTGATGAATTATTTCTGTACACAGGAGAAAAATAAAAACACCACAGCATTAACACTTCTGGCTTCAGTAAAATGCAATGTAAACTGGAGGGAAACAGAGCTTCCCTTACTGTGAGTACATTTTAGTGAGGATAAAAGAGCTCCAGCTTCCCTAAATCTGACTGCTCAGCTTCAGCTCCTGGCTGCTGCTGCCCCTTTCTGCAGGACAGCTGTGGAGGTCACACCTCACAGCCCCAAAAGGCCACAGAGTGAGTTCCCCTTCCCCCAGTGCCACCCCTCAGCAAAAGGATGAGGAACAGGGCACCAGGAATGCACACTGGAGAGGTTTGAGACCCACAGACTTCTGCAGGTCAGCTCGTGCCTGTGTCCTGCCTTATCTCAGAACACTTACAATTCTGTTCTTTTATGGAAAATGAATTATTTCCAGTGTCTGCTATGAACAAACACCTAAAATAAACCAACACTGGGGTCACTGTGTGGATCCAGAGCACAAATCCCAACTCCATCCCAACTGCACCCCAAGTTCCCCCTGCTGCAGGGTGGAGCAGGGGGATAACTGCACGTGCAAGGTTAACTCCTGCTCACCTTTAACCTGCCGAACGGAACTGAGGTTCTTCTCAAAAGTGTCATCGAATTTGGGATTAGTGATGGGTTCAAAATCACTGGTATAAACTCTGCCAGTCGATGTGGAGAAACAACATTTACACATACAGGTGTGGTACCGCAACCGCCCCTCGTCCAGGTAGGGGTGAGCTAAGGCATCCTTAGCAGATATCCTTTTGGACTGGGAACAGCACGGAAAGGGAAGAGAACAGGAGTCAGGACATTTTCAGAGCCACTGAAACTACTCATGGATGGGTGTTTTGTAAGCCCGTAGCCGTGCTGAAGCTGCAGGAGGGGCACTGAGCTGCCACTAGAGGGGAGCTGAGGCTCACGAACCAGCCGGGCTGGGTGGCACCGACCTCCCTGCTCGCAGCCACCACGGCAAACGCTGATAATATGCCTTTTAGGAACGTGCTTTTCAACACTTTTTATTCTCCAGATAACCTTACAATTATGACTCCTACAATAAATCAAAACAAGCAGGGAATAACAGCATTGTAAATGCTGAGGGAGTCAGAAAGGAAAACTTTAATTTTTTTTTTTTAAATGTGGAAGTTACTGTTCAATATTTCCATGGTTCTGTTCAGCAAAGCAGTCTAAAGGTTTAAAAAAATACACTCCAAAGGCAGTGCTTCTGAATGCTTCATGAAGCCCCAGCCTCCTCCTTTGCACTGCAATCACTCTGTTTTACATTTGCAATGTTGGGGGGGCTCTGTGGGAATGAAATAATTATCAATTCCAATATCAGATTTTCTCATGACAATTTTCTACAATGTCCCAAGAAACGAAATCCAAAATCCACAGCAGCACATTTTCATTAGAAAAACAGATGCTCAGTGGAAAAACGATCCTGTTCTGTGATTGGGGATGCAGGAGGAATTTTTTGTGTGTTGCAAGACCAGGAACACCCCCGTGTCCCTAATTAGAACTGCATCAAAGTAGCTGATGTTCTGCTACCTACACCCAGCTTGGAAAAGAGCATGAGTCATGCACAGCCTCATCCTTCCCACTGCCGGAGCTTCCTTCCCAGGACCACTCGGTTTGAAACGTGAAACCCCCATTCCAGGGGGAGCTAATTGGCCAATTACATGATATTTTTACTTTTTTTATGGACCAAAAGTACTGCAATGCCATGTAGAAGGAAACCAGTTAAAGCAGTCCTCGACTTCCAATACTCATTTAAGCACCAGACAACAAGAAATGTGCAAACCAGAAGTATTTAGTGGTGATTTTTAGTGCTACTTACTGGATCAAAGACCAACATCCTGCAAAGGAGATGAACTGCTTCATGTGTAGCTTGACTGGAGAGTGTATATAGGACAGGAAGGGATGGCTGTAGGGGGAATGGGAGGAAGAGAAGCACAGAGTGTCCTGTCAGATCCATCAGCAAGAAAACCCCGCTCCCGCACGCGCTCTTCCCCAGTCACCAAGGACAAACCCCTTGTTACAGGGGACAAGTGGCACCTAACGCTTTCCAGCCCAACAATAATCACCATTACAAAATCCAGCAACTGTAATAAAGGTCTAATTGATCATTGTTTCCCTTGGTTCAGATGTAATCCCTAGAAAAACCTACCTTTATTTATGTATTTTTCTATACAGACACCACTTCCAGCTGTAGCTGCTCAGGGGTTTGATTAACTCCATCATTTCCACTAGTTTATTTTACAATCTCAGTCACTCCCAAATTATGGGTTACTTTGCTTTTCCTTGCCCAGGCAACCCACAGCTGACTGACAGTGACAGAAGGACTGTACTGGATGTCACAGTTGCTGTAAATTTCCCAGTATAAATAAGAATTACACCTCCACAGTGACATCAGCCCAAGTTAACCCTCAACTACCACACAGAGCCTCGAGCACTTCCCAGCCTTGGTTTCTCAGGGCAGCCTGTGGAATACAAAACTGCAGTGTTTGGTAACTCTCCTCCTCCTGGCTCGCTCTCCCACGGCACAGGGACCACAGGCAGGGATGGACTCCACACGTTTTCCTTTGGGAAGGGGGTCAGCAGGAATGGGGATGGCTCACTCACCCTGGGGCTGCCAGGGACACAACTCACTTGAACCTTTAAATACCAAACTGACAAAGAAGTCTACAGAGTATGTAAATACCCATTTTGCCAGCACACAGTGGTGGGGGGGTTTAATCAGAAACTTCTCGCATTAATCTATTTTTACACGTAGCAGCAAAATGCCTCACCCCTCCCTCCTACTGCACTCACCTACAGGGAGTAAAAATAGTTGGTGTGACAAAGTAATCGCCTGTTTCTAACTTGGATTTCTCTCCCTATTAGTCTAATTAAGAAACCAGTAACGTTTAACCACTTACAACCAGTAAAAGCTCAATTTCAGAAAATGAAAAGCCAGGAATTTGCATTCAAACATGAGGTGTGCTTTGAGTTGAAAACAAAATTATCATTAATCACCTGGATGCTCTGTATCCCCCAGCTCCATGCTGCAACGAGCACACCAGCTCCCATGGCACTCCACAGGAAATGAACATTGTTTTCCCCAACACACACAGAACTAACTCCAAGAGTGCATTTCTCACAACTTTGTAGCTACAGGACATTAAATCTGTAGTGGAAACCTTTTATACCATTTTGCCTCACTCGTTTTTTAGGATTCCCACCGTCCTGTGGGTCCTAAGACACTGGACTGAACATCCAAGCCCAGTGTTTTTACCCAGCAGGCCATGGGATTTAATCAAGATGTGAAACCCTGAGTCCTGCCCAGAGGACACGGGGGCTGGTGGGGCTGGAGCAACAGTAACCTGTGTAATAATAATACAGTACCTGTTTATGAGGACCCCTGAGTATGTGTGCCTTGGCGCCTTCACAAGCCGTCCTCATCGCCTCCAGCGACGGCGTGCCCAGCAGGTCTGTGATCAGATCCAGCTGCACGACAGACACACGGACACAGCTCAGACACGGGGCTGCACTCCACTGTGGCAGCAGATTCCCCAGCTAACACCCATCAACAGCCTGTCCCTGCTCCCTGGGAGCAGAGCCCAGCTCCCCCTCCTGTCAGGGAGCTGTGCAGAGCCACAAGGTCCCCCTGAGCCTCCTTTGCTCCAGGCTGAGCCCCTTTCCAGCCCCCTCAGCCCCTCCTGGGGCCCCAGCCCCTTCCCCAGCTCCGTTCGCTGCCCTGGACACGCTGCAGCCCCTCCAGGTCTCCCCTGGCTCCAGGAGCAGGGGAGGCACTGGGAGGGAAGGGTGAGGATACCTGCTGGATGGGACTCTGTGCCTGGAACAATATCCTTCGCCCAAGCAACTCTGCAAAGATGCAGCCAACAGACCAGATGTCGATGGCATTGCTGTAGTGCCGGCTGCCCATCAGGATCTCCGGAGCGCGGTAATACTGAGTGACAACTTCCTGAGTCATGTGCCGGGATTCGTCTAATTCTTCCACCCTGGCCAATCCAAAATCACAAATCTAAATTGAGAAGGTAAATAAAAAAATTAAAATAACCAAAACACTTTCTGCATTTCAAATAGGCAGCCTTCTGGGAACGAGGCAGGGAATCCCCAACCAGCATTTAAATATCTCAGATAATCTGCTGTAACTGCATAAGCCAGGGGAGAGGGGATAGGAGGAAACTATGTCACTTTGTTCCACAGCCATTTGAACTTCCTACAATTTGATTTGAAATCACAGTACATTTTAAGTTGGCATTACAATATTTATAATCTGAAAGATTAAAAAGCTTTGCACTACAAAAAACCCAACCTCTGGGTACAGAGTATTTAAACTCAAACAAACTTCATTTGTTCATGACATGTCTCAAAATATTAAAGATTCAGCTCTACTCATTTGGGCTTAGAGAATTGTTAAAAATGTCTTGAACCAGAAGGGTTAAGAAAAGAGACCAAACTTTCCCAATTAGAATTCTTAGCCAATCCCTGTAAACAACACTGAATTTCTGAGTTTGGCACAGCTGTACAACACACCTCAGTCCTCCAAAATTCCATATGCCCAAGGTTAATGGAAGTGTCTGGGCATTTGGTGTCACCTTCCCCTGAGGAGCACAGGGACATCCAGGCACCCCGAGAACCCACTGCCCTCCCAGGCACAGGAGATCCCACCCAAGCCAAGCTCAGGAACTGTGTCTCTCTTGCTTTCAGAGATGTGGGGAGAGGCAGGGAGAAAAGAGGAAAGGCTTCATTTCTACTTTTAAAGAATCTGTGTGATTTTTTTTCCATTACATGGACTTTCAGGGGAAATGTTCACCTTGAATATTTTTTGTTTAAAAATTAACGTAAAACACATGAACATCTTCAATAAACATAAGTAGCACCTTAAGGACACAGTTGCTGTTCACGAGTAGGTTCCCTGGTTTAATGTCTCGATGTAAAATGCCAGCAGAATGTAGATATTTCAGACCTGAAAAATTAAAGGAAATGAAAATAAATATTTTTTTTTCCTTTTAAAAGAAGTTTAAGGCTGACAACATTTTCCTGGAAGGCCTGGCAACTCCTGATCAGCAAAGACTTTGCCTGTGCCTCAGTTTTTATATGAGTAACTCCCAGTCACTAGTGCACACTCAGTCACTTAGTGACAGGGTAAAATTTTGTAGTACATAAAATAGGCAGAAAAAGGAATTCAAGCAGTCTTTTTAAAAAAACAAACCCCACTTCCCCCCAAAATCTAACAAACAACAAATCAAAAGCAAATCATCTTCTCCCTGATTATGGCATGGATACTCTGCTAATCCCCACAATGGAATTTTCAGGTACCTCTTACTGCTCTGTTTTCCAGTAACAATTTTTACTTTAAGTGGGTATACACACATTTACCCATCTGGCTCTGTCTAGGTGTCCTTTCTGTTCCTTGATTCTGAAAACATGACTTTTCTTTCCATGACAGTGCTTTAAGGTAGCAGGGGTGCCATGCTCTTGTAGCTACAATAATTCAATTATTGGTATTTATTCAAATATGAAATTAAAAGAAGCTCCTACAGGAAGCTTATTCAAGATGAGGATGTCTTGAGAATAAACAATAAGAAAAAGAAAAAAAATATTTCTACTACATAATTTTCATTAAATTAAAAGAAGAAGAATTACCTCTTAAAATCTGATAAAGAAAAACTTTGACATGATCTGAGCTGAGTGGCTGAGGAGAGACGATAATCTTATGGAGGTCACTCTGCATCAACTCAGTGACAACATATCTTCAGTCCATTGGTTAAGGAAAAGCAGAACAGGCACAGAATCTCTTGAAACATTCACTAACTCCTACTCATTTGAGCTCTTACAGGTCAGAACTATTGAGTTAAAGAGAAGACAGCTGCTTCAGAGGTCAAATTCTTACAGGAATGAAAATAAAAACCGGCTTATGAAAGAAAACAAATTAGTCCATTACAGTTTGCATTAAGGCAGTTGTACAAAGTTACCCCAAGGCAAATTACAGCTAAGACTGAGGGGAGGTGGGTCCCAGAGGGGCTCTGGGTGTGCTGGGGTTTCAAAAGCAGTGAAACAGTGACGAGCTGCACACCTTCACCCAGGCACAGAGACCATCACACCAATGCCCTGGGTGTTGGACAAGAGTAACACACACAGAAACCATCACAGTAAATAGCGGGGACACTACAGGCATTCCTGAAAAACATTACTGCTTTAAAACCTTCATTTAGCAGTCACATTTGAAACAAAAGTCTCTGCTGTTATCACATTTGTGGCTGAAGGAGGTAAAACACATTTGCCCCATGTTAACTGATACATCCAGGTACTGAATGCTCATTTTCTTTCATCTCTACCCAGTCAATGCTCTGCTTTCATCTGTTGCTCTACAAACCCTCTCCAGCCAAATCCCTGTTGGCCAAAGGGTTCATCTGCCAACAGAACACCACACAAAAACTCATTTTATAAATTAAATATTTCCAACTTTTTAAGGAAAAAAATATTAAAACTGCATTCATAAAGAATTTATAAAGAAAAAACCCAACACTGCAGCACCATAATTTGTAGTCCTCTAATTTTTCTTTTCCTTTAGCAAAGACCCTTTTAAATATTTATACCAGACTTTTAAAATTTGCGGTTTACCTTATACCTGCAAACAAATCTTTACATTCAATTTAAGGCAAAATACTTTTAAAAACCCAAAAGCATTACTCTGCACTTTATTATGATAAGATTTTTGTTTTGCTACGCCACAAATCCTCCTAAATCTCAATCCCAAGCATAATGTCTCCCAGATGTCTCAACTAGTTGCCATGCCAACTAAAGCAGCTTAAATTAAATGAGGGCCTGAAATGGCACCTGCACCACTCCAGGTCTGGGGCGCATTAAATAAAGCTCTTGACAGGGCTCAGAGGTGCCATTAACCCCAGCAGCAGCGATCTGATTATTGTCTCTGGGTAATTTAATGAGGGCTCTGAAGAGGAGCGGCAGCAGCGCCCGCGGATGTTCTGCCGTGACAACCGCGCCTCTCTCCCCCTGCCTGCACCAGCCACTGCTGGGGACATTTAGCAAAACAAACGCCCCAAACCCGAGGGATTTCAGTCCCCTCCTCACACAGGTATTTGCAGTTTGCATTCTGAAGTGCAGCCACCAGGCCCTGGCCGTGGGGCGGCCGCTGGCGCTGAACACGCCGCTACCCAGCGCTGCTACCAGAGAAAAATTGCTCCTGACAGCAGTAATTAGTTAAGTAGCTGTATAAAATTAGAACTACAAATGTACCAATTTGCTTCAGAGTAATTATCAAAGCAAATGTGCAGCACAAAAGAACTTGACTTGCTCTGCTGGCTGGGACCTGCTGAGTTGGTAAATTTCATAAAGCAACAGATAAATGTTAGAAAGGGATGAAGTGCCCTCGGTGATGTGGCACTACCCCTGTCGCTTGGACTGTTCTCTGTTTGGTCTCTGCACCCCTCAAACCCCAATTCTATGGCTTGAGGAGTAACCCTGGCAGTCCCTGTCTGGCTGGTGTGGTGCTGGCGCGGAGGAACTCGCAGAAGGAAAATCCTCTTGGAGGGGAGCACAGGCTGCTGGAACCAGCGGGGCTGTCTCTGACCCTCTCACTGCCTCCAGCAGCCCAACTCACCTTGCTCCTCTCCGCCCTCCTCCAAATCCTTACGGGGATTTGCCCCATAATCCATCAGAAAACAGCTCTTCCACCTCTTTGTGAAAGTTACTGCCAGCCTTTGCTTTTACCACTATTCAAATATTTCCCAGACCTCTAACTGCCTGATAAAAGTGGTGACTTCTCAGCTGCTGCTGATATTCACTTTAATGGGCAAAGTTTTTGAAAAGCTGCCGCAGAAACTTTGGATTGTTCTTAAAGGAGAACATCCGTGGACCTGCAGTTGCGGAATTCAGTATTACAAACCATGGAAGGTTTTGTAATTGGAAAAAAGAGCTATCAATCATTTATTTTTGCACTAAGGTGATATTGGCAAAACATCAATACCTATAGGATTCAAAATGGCCACAAAGATTTTCAACCAAAAACCTATTAATTCAAATTATATCTCAATCTGAGTGTTTGCAAGGAATTTTCATTCTAAAACAAAAATCTCACTGGATTAAAATTCCTTTATTCATCATCAGTTTCCTAAGAAATCTTTTAATTTATCATTAAAATTTTAAGGTGGTTTTATAATTAGTTCTCTTTAAAAAATACACTCTGCAATTCCTGTTAGTACCTAAGAAACACTGAATAATTGAAATGAACTCTACCAGCTCATTTGCAACACATCATTCATATCATTTTAGTCATTCTTTTATTACATTTCTTTCCCCAAAAAGGGCACTACAACTCTTTGGAAAGAACAAAGGAAATCACTCAGTACCAACTCCAGCCCTTTACACTTTTATCACTGTTCAGTATGTCCTACTGTAAAAATGGAACAACCCTATGATGCCTTTAGGAACTCTACTAGTGGATCAACAAAAGAAGTTTTGACAGCTACACCCCCCAAATATGGAACATCTTTACCTGGTCTTCTTCAAACCAATCTCTAGTAAGTTATCCTTACATTACAGTAAGCAGAAACACATGCAATTAAAAACAGGTATATAAATCAAAACTAATTTATTAGTTTTATTAGTTTTATTTATTTATTACTAATTCATTCTTTTAAGGAATTTAAGGGTCCTAAGTGCACTTATTGTAATTATTTCAAAAGAACAGAGAAAGAAGACTACACAGAGCAATAGTCTTCTATTACCAATATTAGAGTCAAGAAATTAACGCAAATATAAAAAAAGACAGCCCTACAGAACACTACTCAGAATGACTTAAAGTCAGTTAGCCATGAAGGAAACTAACATTTTTGTTTTATATTCAAAACTTGGCAGTAGCTAAGCTCATCAAAATAAGCTTATCCCATTTAAATATTCTTGATTGTACAATTACATAGAAAGAGTAATCCTTAACCTAGATCTGATTTGTAACTCATATGACTTGTTCTAAATGAGGGCATTGAACTAGTCCACATAACCAAAATCCAGTTTTTGAAGACTTCTTATATGCTCTTCACGTGAAAGAAATATCAAAGCAAAATTTTAAAGCTTTACCTAAATTCATATGAAAAAGCCCCAGTACAGCACGGCAATATTTTCAACCAAATAATGTGTTTCTCCACCAGCAAACTGTGCTGTACTTTGGTTAAAATCACCACGCTGATTACACCTACTTTCTTCAATCAATTCAAGGTATTATATAAATAGATCAAACCATTTTTCAAAAGTTCAGGTTATCTAAAAATAATGACAATTTCCCACCCATTAATTGTAAAGTGGGTCATACAAAAAAGCAGCTAAGCCCTACTAGTAATGAAACCCAACCTGCCCAAGTCTAACCATGGGAGTGGCAGAGAACTTCTCGTCCCATGAGAGTCAGAGCCCTCCCAGATCAGGGAATCACTTTTCAGTGCTTCAGAAAGCGGAAATTCCCTACTTCACAAATAGAAGACAGCCCAAGCCAAGATTGGAAAAGGAAAGAAACCAAACCAAAACACGACATTCTCACGTCAAGCTTTTCACTCGAATTCACTGTTAGAATACAGCTCCCCACAGGCAGCTGGTACCTGTGCATCAGTGACACAGTAAAAATGTGGGATACAGCTCTGGGAAACGTGTTCTTGACCGAGTTAGAGCTGACCAAGGAAAGCCACAGCCTTGCCAGTCCACTAAACCTCTCTGACAAGTCAGGGTTTCAAAAAGCCTGTGAAGGTAGAGTTCTCTGAAACCACCACAAAGTATTTTAAAGTACTAATAACTGAGAGGAGATTAATTACCGGATACAGTTTTCAAAACAATATTCTGGGGGAATCCCCATGAGCAGCAGCAGGATCTGCTGGTAAATCCCACACGCCCTGCACATACTGGCTCGTGTGGAGTCAAAGGTTCAGGGCTCAGTCCTGCACCATCCCACCTCCAACATCACCTCAGAGTTCTGGATCCTACAGGTTCACTTCTTGAAATGAAACTGTCCCCATATAGGCTCAAGGTTTTTGTAGCTCCATTTCATAGATTACACCAAATATTGGCAGTTTCTAAGCTAATGAAAATCACACCTACCTCAATCAAGATGTTCTATTTTTATATTTAGGATACATTTCTTCAAAATAGTCAATGTGTGGAGGCTGGAGGATGTCGAGGGCAGAGAGTACCTAGGAAACACCACACAAGGTCATGGCCTATTCCAGTCAAACAAGAACAAACCCCTTTCAAAAAGACAGTCAGTCTGCACATTTCTTACATGACTTCATTTTATTCTACCCCACAGACAGACCAATGTTCTGTCTCACTAGGTATGTAAATTTAATAACCCACCATGTCAGGTATTCTGTACACTCAATGTCTCTCTCTTTTTTTAACTCAAGAAATTTTTCCAGCTGTTTGAGTACTAGTTTGAAAGCACAAATTTATCTATCCAATAAAAAGTGGTTTCTTTAAAATATATATAATCATAAAGTCTTTGAAAGAAGTAATTCCAGCACAGAAATATAAAAGCAGAAGATATTATACTTTGTTCTGCCTTTAGTCTTTCAGAGTTTTGTGATTCACTGCATCCACATGGGAATTGCAAACCCCAAAGTTGTTCCCATTCTGTATAAGCAGCTCAGTGGTAGAAAAAGCAAAAGGTAGAAAAGGCAGAAAAAAGCCAAAATGTAGAAAAGCAGCAGCAGAGAATCCACATCCTCTCACAGAAAAAGATACTCCTTGGTGTAGTCATTTGGATCCTGTCCCAGGAACGTTCACAACATCTGGGTGAAGCACCTAAACTTCAGATGCACTTCAAACTTCATGGGTCAACCCAAATAGCACTTAAATGTTTTAACTTAAGCTGACTGATTTTACCTAAAGCAGGTTTGGGAGAGGACCAACAAAGTGGACAGCACCATGGAGTACAGAACAGCTCAAAAGGAACAGTGTCCAGCTGACACATCTCTGTGCAGCCTGACATTTGTCTAAAGCCTGAAATAAGACTGGGCCGACACGTACTGATTGTCTGTTTGCAAACACTTTGGAAGGGAAATTATGAATATCCCTAGATTATTGACAGTTTCATTTTTATAGGGTTTGTAACAGTAATAGCTGAGTTTCCAGAAAATCTGATAACTGTAAAATCACAGAACTCTTAAAGCATTTTAGATATTCTGTAACTTTAAAGAAAACACAGTTCTGTCACAGAGAGCTCCAATTTAGGTTTTCTCAAAGATTTCAAAATTACTTTGAATTTACTTACATTGTCATGCTTAAAAAAACACAACATCTTCAACTCTCGGAAGACCCTTTTACAAGAGACCAAATTTTGGAAGACGTTGGGCATCTTTTTGAGTGCAACTCTCTTTCCATCTCGAGGATCTGTTACTGACCTACAGAACAAAAGATTGAGAACATCACATACTCCTGTGAAGAAAAGAATATTTTAAAGTTTATTGTTCTCAAGTCAGTGAGTCAAAACAAGGTTAAGCCATTCCTAGGGGAAAAAGCATTAATGTGAGGGCTTTGAGCAGTGTCCTGCAGTCTGTGTCACACAGATGTGACCATTCCTTGGGTGGAACACACGCCCCAGCCCAGCAGTGCCACACACTGAGCTCATCCTGACATCAACACCTGGAGTGGATGTCAGGATATCACCTCCTTCACCTCCCAAAAATATCTCATTAAAACACTTTCTCAGTTACCCGGATTTTATCAGGTCTATTGCTCATTTCTTCCTCTCCTAAGAGGGCAAAAGATATAATAATCCCATTCTGACAGAACACTGGCAAGTGTAAGACTATTCATCCATCTATCACCAAATCACATCTGGAGAAGGAACAGCACATGGTACCTAAGTTTCCACAAATGTAAAATGGGCCTGATCCTGGTTTTTCTCCCACACAACTTATGGAATGCAAGTATAGTAGCTCAGGAATCATAAGGTGCTTTGCACATGGCAAGTATTTTAATTTAAAATAATTGGATTCTGAAAATAGAATTTTATAATGAGAACCATAAAACTAGAGCAAGGAGATTATGGTGCCTCAATTCCCAATCCCAGTTTTAAGGTGAGTTTCTCAAACCTCACTACAGAGCAGAGTATATGCATATTTTTACTGGGATGACCAAAATAACTTCAATCTCAGTGCAGTGTCAAACCCACATAAGAATGTACATCCAGCTATGCACCCTTATAACTACATTTGTCCTTTAGAAATCGCTGGCTCTTCTCTCTCATGCGACTACAGCAGACATGCAAGGCAGCTTCTTCTGTCTCAGGTCCATGTTTTAAATATCTAAATAAAAAATCAGACTGGAGCGTTCAGATGCCTACCTCACTCCCAAGTACCACATCTGATTTCAAAACACAAACCAATTCAACCAATCCAAAGCCAGTCCAAACACCTCAGCCAGACACCTGCTAACAGCCCTGCACATTTGTATTTTAAACAAGGGGCAAGGGGGAACTTGGGAAAGGTGGCATCACACTATTTCTGTGGTGAGAAAAACAGCTGAAAAGAATCTGAAAAGGTCTAATCCATGAGGTATTTTCTGTTTTCTCCAGGACTTTTGCCTCTCGCCTAAAGTGGCAAGAAAGAGCAGGAGAGCTGCAGAGCTCCAGCAAATGCTCTGCTCACACGGCTCCACACACGGCAAGGGGAGCCCCGGGGGCACCTGCAAAGAAAGGTGTTGTTCACCACCTTTGGGTGGCACCTTTGGGGCTGGCCATGGCTGTAGGATCCAGCAGAGGCAGAGTCTGAACAACACAAACACACTGTGGGGCCTGGGCAGCTTTCTCATCTCTGCTTGCAAATTTAGGCTGTAGCTATAGCAATCAGCTTCCAAATCAGAGTCCTACCGCAGCAGAAAGGCACTGTTCTGGTTAGTCACAGAGGAACAACCCATCTTGTGCACAGTAACAACCAACTCCTCAGCATATCGGAACCAGCTTTGAAATTTTAGGTGGTTTTGATATATTACAATTTCATAAACTGCCCAGCATAGGGTCATCCATGCCCAGGAGCTGATGAAGCAGGATAATGAAGTCCCCCAAAGCAGCTCCCACCATCCCCAGTGGGGATGTCCCTGCTCAGAGCCCAGCTCTACAACCAGCTCCTTTGTCAAAGCAAACACAAAACAGAAATTATTTAAATGTTCCATACAGGGTGCTTTGAATGTGTATTTAAACAAACATCTGATTTTTACTGTAAAACATCTACTCACATAGTTCCTATCTAAGAAAATGAAATGTAAAAACTGCAAACATTTTCATTTTATTGGTCTAAAAATCAAGCTAATAAAACTATAACCTACACTCAGTTATACTCCTCGGATAGTGCCATACCTCCACACAGAACTACCAGATGACCTCAAAAGGTGTCCTTTTAATTGAATTCTAGATTAAAATGGTCATTCCCAATTTCTAATAAAATATTAAACTAGAATAAGAGAATTCAGTTTAAGAATAGTAACCCAAAACATTTCCAGTCAAAGTCTGAAACTTGATAAATTATTTTACAAGACCAGATGTTCTCCTCTTCCACTGCCCAAACTGAGGGAAATGCAAAAATACGGAACCAGAAAGTTTGAAGTGGAGGTCACTGCAAAAAGGTACTAAAATCAGATTTTTGATGGCTTTGGAACAGTCACTTTCTGAAGCTGTTCTTCTACAAAATGGTGGCTGCATATGACACAGAAATTAACAGTCAGCTTTCACCAAAACCAGTTCAGATTGAAACTAAATTTTGGGACATGGATGTTGGGTAAATTCATACCTGCTCTGCAGAGAGCCATGAGGCAGTTTCCAGTTGCCTTAATTAAAGTTCTCATATCAATATTAATTACACATGAACAGTAATACAATCTGCATAACTTTTTTTTTTCCTATTGGTATTAAGCCTGAACTTTGCCTAGCCTCCTCGCTCATTCATTTATTAAAATTTTTAAAAGGAAAACGTTTCACAATAAACATTACCTTAGAAGCGTTTACATGCACAGGAAAGCGGTTGCTGAACACCTGAACATCCTTTCAACCACGATATAAAAAAATAACAATGGATGCCCATCTTTTTCTTGCTGACTGAAGGCAGAGTCAAAAATTTTCAGCCCAGATTTCCCGATTTCCAAGATTCTCCTGCTGCTGAGCCTCACTTGAGGAAACAGTTGGCACTTTGTGCCTCCAAGTACCAACCTGTGCGTTCTCACTCTCCTCCCATGGACAGAGCTGTTATGCAGCCTTGCTGGGGAGAGGGAAAGGTTTGAGAAACTATTGTCTTTAATTAAGTAACACAAAACTCTGATTTATGTTGTGGGACCCCTTGTGGAAACCAAAAAGAGAAGAACGTGTGCAGAGCTGTTGAAGTTCACCTCTGCAATGCCAGGCCTGCTGTGGCTGCTCTGCTCTTCCAAATGTTTCCACACAGTAGCAATTGGTTTGGGTGAACAGTCTTTTCCTAGTCCCTCTCAGAGGAAGGAGTTCAATGGGGTTGCTGTGGCATTTGCATTTAAGGCCAGTTCCTTTTAAATGACCCACTTCTACAAACAAGTGATGATCCCCTACAGTATCCTACAATTCCTCTGCTCTTTCCCCCATAGCAGCAGCAATGCCAGCCTGCCCCTCACCGCCCTGCCTTGGGTTGGGAGCTCTGTACCACTCACCAGCAATTTCACTTCAAGGGGCAGCACAAAACTAACAATCCGAGTTCTGAAGACCAGAACTGTCAGGACTGCGTTCCAAAGAACAGAAACAAGAAAGGAAGAAAGGAAACAGCCTGTCTGAAAACCTGGTATTTACAGCATCCAAAAAAAGATGCTGAAAATGTTGCTTTGTGTTTGTGTACAGTACCTACTTTGATACTAGTAAGATAATTATTTATAGCAATATGCTATCAGGTCACATATCCCCAGGAGAAACTAGAAAAGCAGGAAAATCTCCTAGGAGCTAATTGAGAGAACAGCTAGAAAGGCAGCTTTACTTACTGCTGCTCTCAGAAGAACACATTTCAATTCCCTGCCCTGCTTTGTGAGGACATTCCTGCGCGGGTGAATCCCGCAGCAAAGGCCCAGCAGGCAGGAGCCATCCATCACTCAGCGCAGGCACCGCGCTGCGCTTCCAACGCGCTGCTGGAGCCTCAAAGGGTCCACTCATTAAACACCAACTGCAGCTGGGGATAAAGAGATCAGAGACCAAGATTCGAACCAAAAATAACTTAGCAAAAATTTATATATAGGTATGGGGCAAAAAATAAGTTAATAAATCCTCTATCGAGGCAGATAGTTCAGCTCTAACCATGCCTTTAGGAATGACACTGGAACAGAGACCCTGAGCTGGCAGATCCTGCACTGAACACTCTGAGTGGAGTCATCCCAATCCCCCATCCCTCGAGTGACAGAGGGGAAGCTGGGCCAGCACACAGCTGGGGCAAAGGGCAAGGGCATTTTGGGGAGCAGATCACAACCACAGCAGGCGAGGGACAGCAGGAGACCGGCCCTGGGGATAGGACTGCATCCCCTGAACTGCAGTGGGTGCCCTGTGCACAGGGCCACTCTCCTGCCATCAGAAACCTTTCTGTTTTGCTGATTATACATAATTTATGTATATCTTGCTATATTTAAGAACTACATAAAAAGCTTTTAAAATAGTCTGACATAAAACACATCAAGAAAAAAGATACTTTATAAATCCGCACCTTCTATTTACATTGCAGGCTAATCACAGCAGAAATAATATAATTTTTAAAAGTAATAGGACTACAGAAGAGATTAATGACTCAATCCAGACCTCTAGTTAAAATGTTTTCAAAGACAATCCTTATCACAAAGAATCCTTGCAGGCATTCAGCCGTTTCAATTACGCATTATAAGCCTTTAGCAACTCTCTGCCACGTTGATGGCAAATTTTCAAGGTGGAGTCTACGCCAACAGTGACTTTTTTCTCTCCCTGAATCCAGGTCAAGGCATACACATTGTTCTGTAGTTTCAACTGGTAGAAAAACAAGTTTGTGACTGCTCCGTGCAATTATTACACAGGAGCAAGATAATGAAAGAATGTTCTTGGGGTGGTGTGGGAAACTGCTGGTGGAGTTTGTTCTATCAAGAAAGAAACCTTCCTTCACATTTATAGAGAATATCTATAAATTTGCACCAGGACTTACCAGAAGGAGGGGAATTTAATAAGATTACTCTGCAAGTTTTTCTTATTAGTCAGTGAACTTTTTTCCTCAGTTGCTCAGCTCTTAATCACACAGGCTTTTCCAGCAAGCCTTTCTCTGAGAAATGTAAGTGACCTGGTCCCACAAGCATTTCAGCTGCTCACTCAGGCATGTTTGATATACCACTTTGAAACAAACAGCACAGCTCATACTCAAGGGCGTGTGATACCAATATGCCACTTTTTCAGTACATGGTATCGCGATCAATCACATCTTGGCACATCTCAAAATGCACTTGAGCATGGGATGATATTAAAAATCCCTTAGAAAAGTTCACAAACCCAAAAGATTCCCAAGACTGAAGTGGAAGGGCAGGGAAAGGCTGTGCACTTATCAAATCTCTTATCTGGGAAATGCTTGATTGGGTACATAAAATTTGCACACAGGCACAGGCCATGAGACTAGTCTGTTCTCTGTAGAGTCACTGCCAGGCACTGAGCCCTACCAAAATATGAAAAAAACTGATCTACAACATTTAATGGACTGTTGGGTAGCAGGAGAGGTGAGGAAAGAAAGCACATAGCACCCTTAAGAAAATAAAACAATATATGTATACGTGGATTTAGCAACAGATTTCTTACTGAAGGAAGAAAAGGAAATACATCCACACGGGCTGAGTTTTTAAGCAAAGTAAAGCAACTGGTTTAGCAATTTACCATTATAAAGCTTCAAACAGCAGGGAGACAGGACAAAGGTGATGCTCCAGGCTCTGCAGTGACCTTGCCTACTGACAGCAGTATTTTCTCCCATCACAGACTGGCAGCCCACGTCCCACACTGCTCCTGGCCCGCCGGCGTTCGCCGACACAGGAAAAACGCGTTTTAAACCTCTGCAACAACTCCTAATGCAAGTTAAATTATTCAAATGCGGCACAGTTTTGTCTAACTTTAGCAGCCTGACAGTCAGTTTCCCAGCCCGAAGCTGCGAGTGCGGCGGTCCTGCCCCGGGCAGCTGCGCTGGCACCGTGACACAGCGAGCAGGGACAGCCCCCAGACAAAGGCAGGACAGACAGACGCTTGATCAGGAACAATAGCAGCCTAAGCATATGTCAGAGAGCATCTCAGTCAGTCACACTGGCTCTGCCAAGCGAATAAGGAGAGGGAGAGGTGGGATTAATCCCTTTTTGAGGGCTCTTGGGTAACACATGAACTGTTTCTCTAGAGGTGCCTCACCCCAGCAGTGAAGGCAGAGAACCAGCAGAGCCTCCTCGCAGACAACCAGATTGCTGACAGAGGACCCCAGTTTTTGAATTTGATCCTATTCTTCTCCCTGTGTGTGCAGCCGGGGGCCGGGCCGTGTGTCACGGAGCACCCCGTGCTGTCACACTGCAGCCCGTGCTGTCACACTGCAGCCCGTGCTGCCAGCGGCGTCACCTGGGCTCCCCTGCAGCAGCGACGGCAGCGGGACGGATCATCACCAGAGCGGTTTTGTTTGGGTTGGATTTCTCACAACAAGAGAGTTTTAGCACACACACTCAAGCAATTAGCGCGGCATTATAATGGGTTTTACCCTCTGGCTGTACACACATTGTCTGAGAGATGCAAAAGCTGATACAATCTCGTTTAAAGGAGATATTCATAGTCATTTCAGCTATAATTTTTAAAGGAAAAGCCACCCACAGATTCGTTAGGAAAAGGAGTAAAATATTACAGCAGAGCAGTGCTCAGTCCTCTTCACTTCACTGCCATGACCAGAGCTCTCTGGAAGACACAGCTCAGAGATAAATCACATCATTTCTTACCTGTGAGCTGCGTTAAATACCTGCTTACCCCGCGGAACTCACCAGGGAGACACAAACACTGACACGTGTGGCCACCCATCACACCAGCGGTTTGGGGACTTGGAAAAAATTCCAAAACCTGCAGTAAATCATTGCCTACAAAAAGCCCCAGTAGCTGCACCACAGAAGAGTTCGAAACACCGAGGCAGAGTTGTTGGCGACAGCAAAATTTTTAGCACACAAGCATGGAAAAATAAGGTTTCATTGTTAAAAGACATTATCAAAAAGACCAGCTGTTATTTTTCGAGCTATTTAAGCATTGGATGTGCTGTTAATGATTTTCAGGTCACTGTTGCTCTGTAGCAGCCTCCAGCTGGCAATACTTCAAAGATCCTAAAATGAAATATTAACTGTGGGTAAAAAAACAAAAAAAATCTTTATTTTGAGAGATATGATATGAAAGCAAACTGAAAAAAGATAGCTAAGGAGATACTACTGAGCAAAACTTTGATTTCACTTGGGTTTAACTTTGAGGCACAGAAGTTGCCTGTTCCACCCATCCTTGGGGATCTGCTGCAGGAGTTTGAGTGCTCATTCACACAACTGATCCCCTGACAAGAAGCCATGGGCAGGCTGATACGGATTGATAAAAGCTGGGTGAAAGTGTTCACAGACAAAAGTAAAAACTTCTTGCACTTTTAGACACCTGGGACCTATAAAAATATATATTCCACCTGCTAAATATTTTCTTAACATTCAGGCAAGCAAAGTAGGTTTTGCATGCAGGAATCTGCGTGTGAACAACAGTTTGTGCGTGTTGGAAAGGCACTGAACAGAAAATAAGTTACTTAAGAAGATTACACAAAAAGACAATTTAATTAACTTAGTACCAATGTGCATTCTCAGCATTTCATTAGGTTTTCTCAACATACTCCATGGAATACTGTAATCAAAAAATACCCAAAGGCACTTCAAAAAACCTGTAAGTTACTCCAAATTGCCAAGTATTTCTAACACGTATCCTCAAGAGCTGGTCTTTTTAGTGGTACAGGATCTGTTCAGGGAAAGAACTGACAGAATGCAAGCTAACAGCTTTCATGTAGAACTTTCACACGAGCCTGAAGAAAACATCCAGGTTTAATTTCCACTAACATGTATTTTATGGGAAAGGGTTAAGCGACTTCAAAGGTGTGCTTCACTCCCTCCTGCTAAATGCAGACCTCTCCAGAGTTCCTTTCCCAACCATCTATGTCCTAAAAAAGCCTTTTAACGTTGGTTCTAATCACGCCCTCCAGCATGTGTGCCATTATCACTTATTCTTTACAAATCAGAGCTAAAAGCAAAACTGATTACTGCAAGAAATCTGTCTCCTTGAACAAAAAGTGATTCAGAGTATCTTACTTAAAAGAAAGGAGTGAAAATTAAAGGGATACTGTTATGGTTAATATTTTTAAAAATGTTTAATTTGTCTTCCTTCATGGAAGCTTAAAATTGAAACTGCTTTCCAAATCATATTTCCCCATTTACACAGAATTTTCTGACTTTGCTTGAAACCTTTTTATTCACTTCTCAGCTGCCTATAAGAACCACAGCTACAATTAGTTATTACACTACACATGACATTTATTCTGATACATTTTTAATTCCATTTTTAACTCTTTTTTTTTTCAGCCAGTGGCGTAGCTCTGTAAGGTCTGTGACATTCATAAATAAATAACATGCCAAATAAACACAAAAAGCTCCACGTATTTTTGCAGTTCTTTCTTCTTTATTTTTACAGCATATACCACAATTACATGCACATTCCTGCCCCAATTCACTGACCTCTATTCCCATTCCCACCAGCCAACCAAGAAAAACCCAGATGAGAAACCTTCTTCTCCACGTCCAACAAGCCTCCAGGCCTTGGCACAGTTCCTGGAGTATTTCGGCACCTCCAGAGCGAAGTAGGTTAATAAGGTCTCTGGTCATATCCCCGACTGATACCTCGTTTCCTGCAATAGCTATCCCAGCTCCTCTGCTTCACCAGCAGCTTTCCCTCGCACGTCCCATCCTCCCAGCACAACCTCCCCAGGACGAGGACAGAACAAAACAGAAAATGGTGACTGAACTCCTTTCTGCCTCATCACTCCGGTGAAGTCACACAGTAATAATCCCTGTGAAGCAGCTCAGCACCTCATCCCAATCAGTGCCTCAACACTTCCCCTTCCAGGGGAAATCTGTCCTATTTCAGCCACTCCTTTTTTCACCACCATCATGTCTGGCTGTTTCCTGACATAGGAAAAAAATCAGAAGAGTATTCAAACCGAAGTCTAATATTTGAAACTCAGTACTTCAAAGTAATTACACTCCAGTGCTCCCTGCTTCCACCAAGGGAGATATTTGTATCTGTCGGTTAAGGATTAAGCCTCAGGACTTTGATGTATTTGTACACATACACAAATAAATATGTATATATGTATGAGGCTGAGGGTACCTTTTAATTTTATGAATTACTGCTATTTATATTCATCTCCCCAAATTCCGTAGTGATGACAAATCCATGAACATTCATCAAGGTTTTCAGCTGGAAGAGACGAATCTTATTTACTGACCTCTCAAGTTCCAACTTACTCTGCTTGTTCCTTATTCTAAGGCATTCTGTATTTTACAATAATACAGAACACAGAATTGAAACTAAGAATGCTCCATAGCTGACACTTTCTTTTCCATTCCCTTTACCAGAAATTATTTTAGATAGCGGTATTTTATTTGTCTTGCACAGGCATGGATATTAGAATCACTGAACTCTAAAATATTACTTAAAACACACACGAAGCCTGTAAGATGCTGTAATTCCCAAACCCAACACTTCACAATGGCCAAAGCAAACACTAAGCAGAGATGTCTCAATTGCTCTGCTACTGAACAAACCAAAGCAAGAGCTGAGAGCCAAGGGAGCAGCACATCTGACACAAGTTCTTCCAGCGCCGCCTCCTTCCCAGCCGACGCAGCTTTTCCCAGAATGGCAACTCAGGACCATCCTTCAGGTTGTTTGACAATGGTGGTAAAAGGCCCAACCACATTAACAGCTGTGTCCTTGTAGATATACACAAGGCATTTCACATCAGCTTTTCTAAGGCTTCCACTGCACATTTTACTCATGTGAATTATTGCAAACTGCTGCAGTTTTTCTTCTATGTAAAGATTTCTATGTGCTCAACCCTGCCCAGTCATCCCTTCTCTGAATCACTGTAGGAACAGAAGTGACACGTCAAAACACAAGTGTGAAATAAATAAATTTATAACCTCTACAGTCCAAAAGTCTAGAAGATGTCTCAGATAGTCTATTTTTGGGACATGAAAGAAGTGCTTTATATTTTAGTGCATGTTAATGAAGATTTAAGAAAGACCCACAGCCTTGCAAAAAAGAAGGAAAGAAAAAAAGGTAAAAATCAGTCTTCTATTTATTACCAGGGCGTTTAAAGACACATCAGTCTCCCATTACCATGGACCAGTGAAGTGAATGATCTTCTGTCACATACCATCAAGTCTCACGGTGCTGGAAAAATTCCACCTATTTCCTTGACAGTCTCAATTACACTGAAGCCATAACCACTCCTTTTCAATAGATTCAAAAGGCAATTTCAGAAATCCGGGGACATTAGAGCGACACACTAAAGTGGGGAGGTGAACAGCACCTTTGAGTGAACAGCCTGCTGAGAGTGGGATGAGACTGCTTAAAATTCTTTCTTGTCTGCAACAGCAGAACATGTAACCTATGAATTTCTGTGAGACATCATTTAGTTACTACTCAAATGTCTGAAATACTGTAAAATTTGCAAAATCTGTATTTTCAGGTAAGCCAACCAACCCTGTTCATGTCTCGGTGCCAGGGCCAGGTGACCTGTACCAGGTGCTGGAGGCAGCACACCTCCAGTGATCCTCAACCTTTTCCCGTTTCTAAAACTCACCCACAAAATGTCATCTTAAAGAAATGTTTAAAATATTACAAGATCTTCAAGGAAAGTGTGTCTCTCCCTCTTCCCACCAGAAGAAAACCAGCCCGAATTGTTATAAACCAAATTAACTGACATCCTACAATGCAGTTGGTTTGGTTTCATAACTCCATCCAGAGAAATGCTGAGGTCTGACCTGCAGGACTCCCTCCTGACCTCCTCATTTCACAGCTGTATTTACCTGCAGGTGACTTCCATGAACTGACACAAAAATCTTAATATATGTTTCTCTATTCTGAGTCTGTCAAAAACCTTGTGATAACAGATGGAATCACTACCATGGCTGCAATTCCAGGGGAATGAAATTAATGACTCTAAAATGCTTCAAACCCAAAGTTTAAACAATAGTTCAGGATGAAATAAAATTATTACAGAAGAACTCCCTTTACTGGGTCATATGGTAAGCGACAAAATCTCCTTGGGAACAACTGTGGGAGTGATGATATATACATTTAATATTCAAATTACCAAACACCTGTCAGTTCTCCGTGTTTTAGATGAGGTTTCAGATGAGTAAACAGTAGCTCAAAAATTGTAAGGTGACATGCCCAAGACAGAGATCAGAAAAAAAGCCACAAGTAGGTCAAAGCTGGTCCTGATTCTGTCAACATTCACCTACTTTTTTCCTCAACTGCTTCAGAAAACAATAAGCAATCCAAACCTAAAGAACATAAATGCTTTGTTTCTTCATCAGGGGCAGAAGAGAAGCTGCAGCTCAGCTTATGGGCTCGGGTGAGGATGTGAATGAATGCCCTGCCGGCAAAAGCACGGTGGAAGTCCTTAATCCTGACTTTTCAAGTGCAATCAATGAGCAAATATGCTCAGCAAAGCACTTTGATACCTTGAGGTATCTATAAAAATTGAAAAAACAAATAAAAGGCACTTTCCACTTCATAATTAAAAATTGCTTTTAGTTAAGCTCTTAGGTAGAACTCTTACTGTCTTCAATTAAATCAAGTGATCCATGGTAAAACAGATTTTTTAAAATACATTTTTGCCTCTCAGTGCAGCTGTAGGACATTCTCTTTTAGAACAGTGGTGCACAAAGACTGCCAGAATGCAGGATCTGGGCTGGTCTTGCTTTAGTTACTGGCACAAAAGGACTCCCCAGCACACACAGACACTCCCCTCTCCACAAAGAGTCTGGACCTACAAGGAGAAGATAAAATTCTTTCTCTGCCAAATCACAAATGGTAACTTTTAATGGCTTTTAGATTCAAACCTAAAGAGGATTCTAGCAGGTCCTAATTTTACATCCTTTCCAGTTCATGATGTGAATATTCACTGGTGAAGCAGCACTGTACAGAGCAGTAGTGAGGCAGGTCACTGTCCCTTTAAATTAACAGCAATTATTATGTGGGAGCTTCTGCCCCCAACAATTTGAATTTAGACATAATAATAAAGTAGATGCTAGTCATTACTCACTGTTATTTCACTTTAAAAGCTGGGTATTATTTTTATACAAGCCTTGGTTGGTTCTGTGTTTGGTAGCTGGTGTTTTTCATTTCCATATGCTGAACTACAGGAAAACATACAGCTCTAAGCCCCACTGTTCTTTACCTGTACATCATGTTAATAACAGCAGCTCTGAGAACACTTGACTTAGAAGACATGTGCCCTTGACAAAACTATTGGCAGATCTTAATTTTTGGGTCCATTCCATATCCTGTTCTGATACATCCTTGCAACTGAAATAGGAGCTGTGACTCGAAAAATATGAATTGATCAGGAGACTCCTCACTTTTGTTAAAAAACAGAAATAGTATCTCAATTCTTCTCACGTTGTTTTGACTGTCCTTATCCTGCTTTTCATTTAAATGCACACACAGAGTCAAGAGCAGGTTTGAGCTGCCCCTGTTGTGCTGGGTCCCCCCTGCACACAGCCCACACGTGTGACCTTGGGCAGGGCTGCCCTGTGCACGTTCACACGAGGAACAGCACAGCTCCCCATGACCTATCTGATCCACAGCCCTTCCGTCAGCCAGAACAATAACAAAAAGAGGTATTTTGCTTCATCATCCCACGAGCTACAAATCAACATCAAGGAGGTCTGCTCTAGAGGACTTCAAATGCATCGGGAAGAACACAGGACAGCCAGAAAGCACTGAGAGACTCAGGAAATTCTTTTCTGCATTTTACCAAGAACGCTAGCCTAGGAATTGATAAAATCAAGAAAGATGGACGGCAAGCAGCCCAGAAATAATGCTGCCTTCTCTTCCTTGTCCCAGAAAGAAATCCCCCTTCCAAAGACGTGCTCTGAACGAGCCTAGCAGAACTTACGGAAACATCCAAAGAGAAGTTACACTGCAAGATGAGAACAGCCTTTGAACAATGCTTTTGTCCTGTCACTATGCAATCTCTGGGGGGAAACAGCTCTAATTGAGGCCTTTCAAATAGTCTCACATGGGCTGCCAAGGGCCTTTAGAAACGAAGGCAGGAGGAAGCCAAACAGGTCCCCAGTTAAAAGGCAGAGACACACTTGTGCTCAGAAGCCAGTGACCTGCTGCTCTACTCCAGACAGGAGCGCCCTACATCAATCAAGGGGTTCAAAATGGACTGGGAGAGAACTTTTTCCATACTTCCTGTAGTATACCTTAACCCATTAGGAACCAAAATAGCTAAGGCTGAATAGAATGGCTTTCAGTGAAACCAAGTTCCATGGCCCAGAGTGTGTGCCAGGCTCCCCTCCCTCACCCACACCAATGCCAGCACACACCTCAGCAACTGAGCACAGGAAGAACACTGCTCATTGCTGAAAGCTGCTCTTGCCTTTATGGAGTCAGTTTTGCTACTCACAGACAAGTAATCTTCAATAGTTACATGAATTTATATTAGATAAAACAATAAAATGCATTACCTGCAATAGCAAACCCCCCACACACTGCCAAGGCAGAAGGGAGAGTCAGTCATTCTTCAGAAAAAACCCACAATAACATAGATCAAAGCCTGAATAACTATTTGGCCACCAGCTCAATACCATCCCCAGCTTCACTGGTCCCATTAGCAAAGGCTGTACCCTGACACCACTTAGGTTGCAAAATTAAGAAAACCCTAAGAGCACCGCCTGGTGGTACCCAGATAATGGAGACAAACTGCCATGAACCAGGAACAGACAGAGGATTAAAATTTGCAATAGCAGCATTCCAAAAGAACAAGGAAACTGAAACACCAGTTTCTCTNTTTTTTTTTTTTTTTGCAACTATTAAAATGTATTTTCATATTAAAGAGAACAGGGGAAAGAAAATCCTCCTCTCAAGTCCAAGGATTACTACAGCTCCCAGTATATTTCACTTTTCTATTCACTTTTCCACAAAATTTCCTTTAAGAGTTCTTGAACAGAATGCTCTGAGAAACCTTTTAGTTTTTTGAATTCCACATAAATACCATCATACCATGTTCTAAGAAAATTAAAGAAATAAGTGAATATGCATTCTACAAAATGATTCTGCTATAACCATTCTGGTGTTATATGCAACAGCATAAAGAACATAAAAATTCCGTTCACACACAAATGCTTCCAAGCCTTTATAGAAAAACACCACATCAGGAAATTAAAGAATGATACTACCAGGACATACTGATACTGCCTCAGCCCCCAAGATTAAAGCTCAAATTCTTACTAAGCACTTTTAAAGACTGTACATGGCCATGTTCCAGAGCTGTAGCCATGGAAGTTGTTTCATATCAAGGCTGGCATAAGTCCGCCTTCGTTTATCCATCATGATTGTATAAGAAAAGATGATGCAGCTTTAAATACTGAAATGAAGTCCAGATTATTCTGGTAGGTTTGGTTTATTGTTCTGGTGGGTTTGGAGCAGCATTTTGGTAGCTGGCTGTCCTCCTCCCCTGCAGCTTTCTGCCCTCCTGTCCCATCTCAGGGCTGTACCCACTGGCACACACCAGCCTGAACTGCACCACGTGCTGTGCACTCATTTCACACACCTGACTTCACCTGAACATGACTGGCATTTTTCCACAGTTACTGAAACCCCCCCCAGGCAATTTGTAGCAAAATTAGGGAACTGTGAACATAGAAAACTGAGCTGACAATTTCATTGACTGAGGCTCTCAGCAGACTCACAATACAAAATTGAACCTTACACAAGTATCAGCACCTCAATGATTTTAAGGCATTTGTGACCATGAGCAAGCAGGGGATTTCCCCAGACGAGACTCAGCTCTGTGATCTACATGCTGGAATCACAATAATTCACACATTTTGCACCCAGAGGCTGCAGCCCATCCCTGTGCCCATAGGACACACCAAGGAAGGCCATGTGTTTCTGTAGAGAAGATGACTTTGCTCTTTCCCATGTTCCTCCTACAGTGCACTATGGATGGAGCTCCAGTGATTTCCACAGGGAAGTGTTATTTATTTTCTACAATTTACCCCTCGTTTCCAAACACTACTGTCTTCATTTAAGCAAGCTGTTGATAAGCTACACTTCATACCAAGTACCACAGACAATAGCAGAAAGTAAGAAAAATGGGCAGAAGTGATGAAAAGAACAGTCAGAAGACAGTGGGGGAAATAAAAAGCAAAGAAAATATATTACCTATGTTATTAAAAACAAAAAATACTGCTACAACAACGTTAACTTTTATAACCCCTCTGAGACAGGTAATTGCTATGGTTTGTACCACCTGTAGCTGCCACCCATTCACTGCCCATCCCATCCACTTTTTCCCTGTTACTGCTGATTATGAACAAATACTATCATCAATTAATAAATGCATTAACCCCAGAAGCTGCTATCCTTTCCATACATGTTTGTACTGCCTACCATCTGCCACTTGGATTTAAGCATCTCCTACCTTACTCAGGGGTCTTTTACAAAACAGGGTGCAGTAGCTATTCTGACTACCAACAAGGCAAAACTTACAGCATCTACTATGAGATTTTCTAGCACTTAAAGCTCTTTGTGGATTTTTAACATGCCTTTTAAAAAACATCACCAATTATATTAACGAACACAAATTCTACTTAAGCAAACTCTACACACCTTTGAGCCAGCTTTTCTCATATGAACAGCTGCACGTTACCTACTCCAGACCAGAAGGCAGAACTTTCCAGAGGATTAAAGATACATGAGACCCAGATACAACCATTACAAGTCATCAAAAAACACTTCAAACATATCCCAAAGGCTTCCTCTGCTTTACCTGCCCAAAGCTATTCTTTCTATCCTATTGTTCCCTGAGAAACGAAGCAGCCCAGGCACAGCCAGCAGCCTCCCCCCAGACCCTGTTACAGCCTTTATCTGCTGCTCTGGGGGATCCCACACGTCAGGCTGCACCCGCACACCTTCACCCCTCAAAACACCAACAGCTTCTGGTTTGGATTAGGGAATTCGACAACTTAAACACTCTCTTAAAAAGAGATGAAAGAGGCAGGGAAAGAGAGGAAAAGAACATCTGAAATATGTCTTCTGGAAAATCAATATTAGACTTCAGATCCAGTCACAAGCTTGCAGAATTCAGAGGGAAAAAGAAAAAACACTGAATGCTACCAGGATCTAACTGGATTATCAGCATCCAGTCCTGTGTGAATACAAACAACATCAAGGTCTGCAGGTGCTGCAAAGCCACTTGCATTTCAAGTGACTTGTGAAACGCTGACCTTGGCATAATTTACAGTGGACTAATTTATCCCAAATGGTCCTCCCCCAACTTCAAGAAAAAAAAAAATGTTATTCACATTCCTTCTTTCTTGCATCATCTCATAAGACAATAATGAACAATCTCGTATATTACTTGGATAGAATTTCACCTAATCCCAACGTCTAATTTCAATGCAAAGAGTTATTATATCCATTTCATTTAATTCACTTCATTTAGGAAACAGTCATTTAAATGTTAACAGATTTTTTCTTTTCGGGAAATTTGAAAAAAACCCCCAGCCACTCAAACACATAAAGCTTTGCAAAATTTCCCATACAGAAAAACCTGAATAAGGTCTTTGTTCTACTACATTTCTTCACAAATAGGGTCAGAATCCAATTTAGATAAAGCAATCCTATAAAAAATACTGACATAGGGATCCAAGATCATCACCTGCAGCTCCCTCCATTGTGATGGTGAATGTTAAAGCCAATCCCCACTCCGTGCCCATCGCCAGTGCTGCCTCCTTTGCCTTAGGCATCCTCATGGTTCCCTCCAATAACTGGATAAAAATGACTTGGCCTCTTTCTTATGAAATCATTGTCTATCTGCATCAGGCGCCCCAGACAACAGCAAAACTCGCTGAAGTAGAACACAAATGAGCAGAAAACTGTTGTGGTTTGAGCCTGGCCCCACAGAGCTGCACCACGGCAACCTGGAGAGACAAACACCCACCCCCAACACCCCTTCTCCTTCTTCCCCTGCTCTGGGCACTGGGCACGATGCCACAGGGTCTGGAACACCCCTCGTGTCCCACTCCTTGTGTACCCCCAGCCCTCTCACTGTGGGGTGAGGAGCAGAACAGCATCAGCACTGCTCAGCAGTAACAAAAAAGCCACTTTAGACTAACACAAAATGTCACATTAAATAGTTTAAAGCAAACAATTGTCAACCTAAATGTTAATTAACAGGGAATATTTCCTAATATTTCCTCATCTGCTAACAGATGAGGTTTGAGGGACTGGAAAAAGATGATACAGACAGCTTTAAGTTCAGAAAAAACCTCTCCCACCAAAAGTCTTAATCAATTTCATAAAAGAAATGTCCAGAGTTCAACTTTTGCTAAACTTTTCCTGCTTACCAGCCTAGGCATCATTAACAGTATTAACTATGCAAAACATCATTGTGGTTTCAGCAATATCAGACAGCAGAAGGAGAACTTCTCCTGCCACTTTACAAACTTTGCTGAACCCGTAACACCTTTTTCTCCTTAATATACATTCTAGCAATTTTGTCCCAAAGTCATTATCCCCACTGCATCCTTGCTCAGCAGGACACATTCCTTTAAGGGAATGGGAGATTATCGGTTTATCCTGGAAACGTCTTTCCTGCTGCTCTGCTTAGTAGCAGTTCTGGGATAAAACCCTCTTAAAATAGTTCCAGGGTCCAGGCAACAATCCATTGTATGCAATATTCCTTCGGGTTTTATGGAGCAATGACTTTGGTGTTTTCAGGCTTTTGCAGGCCAGGAATGAACAGCAGATTTAGGCTAAATTATTTCTGCCCTTAAAGTTATGGCAGCCTGAATGTGATGTCCTGTCACAACACCAACAGCCAAACTGTTTAGTACATTGTACTGTCTGTCATGTGACCTCCTGAATAAAAAGGATTAGAAGCAAGTACATTAACCACCCCACACAATTTCAACTGGGGTAAATCAGGAATTTTTAAAAAATACCAATTCAAATACTTTTTTCTGTTGTCACTTGTAACAGCTTTTCCACAGAGATACCTTTTAACATGGATTTGACATTATTAAGACAGATTGATTAGTTCCACAACCTTCAATGAATGACAGTAACTTTTCAAAATTAAGAAACACACATAAGACAAACAGAATTCCCCTACACCTTGCATTCCTATCCCACTGGAGTGGACATATCCAGGCCAAGAGGACATTTCCACAACATTTCAGCAGCAGTGTTACCACCGTGAACCAGCAACAACAGTCATTATTCCCTCTCTCCCTCCCACAGCTGCAGAGCCTCTTCACTGGTCCAGGAGTCCTGCACGGAAACAGCACAAGCACCTCCTGCAGAGGGACTGAGGCTTCATCCCTCACTCCCAACCTATCAGCCTCGGCAGGTTCAATCCATGCATTTTTTAATTATCCATGCATTATTATTATTATTATTGGGGTTTTTTTTTAGGAATCCCACCAGATGGCAGCAGCATGTCTCCCCAGCAAAACTAGGAGCACTTCTCCAAAGGACAGCTCCTTATTCCTGGAACAGACACAAGACTTCCAAAACTCAGCCCTACTCAGTCTGAACCACAGGGCACAGACAGAGCTTGTCGCTGACACTAAAATCTGGATTTTTTCAGCACTTTAGGAACATGAAAGCAGGGAACACTCCAAGAGCAAATCGCTCTGGTTTTTGCAAATGAGGAACGTGACTGGGTTTGTGGCAATTCACCAAACCAGAGTGTGGGGAAGCAAACCTGCAAGACCTGGGAAGGTCCCATACACCTGTCCCTGCTTCAGCAACACCCTCCCCATCCCAGCTCAGCATGCAGAGCAGATGCTGTGCCAGGGACAGCCAACTTCCTCAGAAGTGGTGCCCAGCTGTGCAAGGACACAGCCTGTGTGCACAGACACCAGTGGCAGCAGCATCCACCCGCAGGAGTTAATAATGAAAGTGCTGAAGCACAAGGCTTTGGCTGTTCACGAGTGAAAAACTCCAGCAGCACATTAGCTACCCTGAAACATCATCGAGTACCAGACAAATGAACTAATGACAAATGCTAATTCAACTGCCAAGAGAAAATCTCCGTCGGTGAGGTAACGGGAAGTGCAACACCACACACTGATGGCTCGTCTGACACACTGATCTGAGCTGCGGGTCAGTTGTACCTTCCAAACAAAGCACTGACACATCAGAGTAGAAGATGAAAGACTTCTGCAAATACTCCAGCTGTCTATGCAATAACATCCATTTCCCTCAGAAGCAGTGATAGAAACTTTTCAGTTATCCATCACTGCAAATAACGCTCAGACAAGATGCTGAGAAACAACAGAATCCTCCTTCCAAAGTCGCTCAGGCTTTGTGAATTCTGTGTCATGCTTAGACCCAAGTGTACACTACTCACATCCAAGTCACTTCAAACTATAAATACTCAAGTCAGTTTACGTATCTCACGTAACTAAAACTCAATTACACGGGCATTCTTCCACATTTTGAATGAAACTAAAATTCAGTTTAATTATTGCTTACAGACTCGTAAATGCAGCCTGCACTCACCAGCAGAAGTTAATATGAAATGCCAAAAGCCAAGCAGTGACCACTGAATTCAAACACACGTGAGCAAAGAGGAACTCACTCCCACCAATGACATCCTCAGCCAGCGCAGCCCCAGCTCTGCCGGAGGGATCCCAGCTCCCAGCTTCTGCTTTTAGCTAACACCCTCCCCCTTTGTTGTTTTCTCTTTCCCAAGCTGCTGTTACCTCGAAGCAAAGCTGTAGTTGCAGCTCTGTAGTTGCACAGGCCCCCAGGGGCATGTTCTGCCGGGCAGCCGCAGGTGCGTGGCCAAGGGCTCGGGGTGGGCGGATGCTTTTGGCACTGCCTTTCCTACCTGCTGTCAGTCAGACCCTTCCCTCTGCACTTCCTTCTTCCCCTCAGCACTCTTAATGATACTATATTTAAATATGCAAGCGTGACCTTTCATTCTACTGAATATTGTGGAAGCAGATCTCTCTCTGCACCTTTTTTTTTGCAAATAGAACTGGGAAAATAAAGACCTGGGAAACGCACAGGCAAACAAAACACCAGTAAAAAGGGCTGATCTTATATAACAACATAAATTTAGGCAAAGACTGTAACAAATTAAGTTATAAAACCTCCATACTTTAAAAAAATGTACAAACTGATGGAAATACCTTTAGATAATTTTTTACAGCAGATTCCTTGTCAGTTTTTCATTCTTTTACACCCACTTTTTAATGCTGTACCACGGCCAGAGCATGGCAGTGCCGACTGCACAACAGCTCCCCTCCGACTGGGAGAACTCGGCATTTAAATTAACTCCCCAGCTCCGAGAGAAGGCACACGAGAGCAACCACAACACTGACCTGCACCTCGCTCCTGCAGCTCCCTCAGCCTTCTCAGAAAGCACCATTTTGGTACCAGCACTGGGCTGGTAATGCGTGGCCAACTTGAAGGGCTGGGCTGCAGGCAGCAGGGGATTTGCTCTCCTGAGGCCTGCCCTGCTGAGCCCTCTGCCTCCGTATGCTGGCACAGACTGTGACCCGGTCACTCCTCTCAGTGAAGCTGCAGCTCAGCCAGCGCCTAAAGCAAAACTCCTGGGGCACCCCAGAGGCTCGGCTGGGAACGCTGCAGAGGGCTGAGACACCCCACACAGCTGCACGCTGCAAACTTTGCATTTGTGCTGCAGGAAGTGCACTGCAACACGCCTGCTCTCCACAACACCCCCTGCCAGCCTTCGTGCTTCCCAGGCACAGCTCAGAATAGGGCACACTGACAAACATTTACACTCAAATATATATATTTATATATATATATATATATACCGCTGCCAGTTTTGTGTCAGTGCTCCTGAAGGGCAGTAATTACATACATGGCTCTAAGGTAGTCACAAAATGCATTAGAATAGATTCCACTCTACTGACAGACTCCTCTGAAATGTGGCTGGGGGATAAAAGGGCCGGAGGCAGTGCTACAGTGAGGCAGGAAATCCCATTTCCATTTTTGAGAGGGGAGCAAAGTTCAGCTGTGCTGTTTTAGGTAGCGCACAGCACCACCGCGGGTCAAACCGCCGCGAGACAAAGATCTTGACAGGTGACTGCACAAGGAAGACATTTTCATACGCTTTTCATTTCTGACTCTTAAGCCAGGTCAAAATGAATATTCTAATGCTCATTTGTTAACCTGAAATTTTAGGAAGCACGGCTTAGCTGCACAGATGCACACTCTAATTAAAGGTACAGAAAGGGCATAAACAAGCTGCATTGTCTCAGAAGAGAACAGCGGGGTGGGCTCTTAGTCAGAGGCAGCTCCTCACCACTGGGAACCTCGTTCTGCCAATGCAAACAAGCGAAGCAACTTTCTAAGAACAGAGAAGAACCAGCAAAAAAACTCGCAGTAAGCAGCTCTCTTGTATTCTGATTCCAATGACAAAAACAAGGATGAGTTATGATCAGGTAAAGAATGACAAGGAGAAATTGGTTCATTTTTGTCTCTACTCACCAGACAACACCAAAGGCTCCGTATCCGATGGGTCTATCCGGCTCAATGTCCAGTTGCTGCTGTGGATGTTGTGAGTGCTGATGATGGTGCGCTTTGACTGCAGCAGCTGCTGCAGCCTGTACCTGAGCTGGGGCTGCTGCAGCCGGTCCAGGGGCCTGGCCCGGGGCCGGGGATGGGAAGTACGGCTGCTGCTGCCCTGGGTTCAACATCGCGGCGGCGGCGGCCGCAGCTGCGGCGGCCGCGGCGGCCGAGGAGGCATGCTGCTGCACGGGGTGCACCGCGGCCGCCGAGCCGGCGTGCAGGTGGTGCTGAGCGTGGTGGTGGTGATGGAGGTGAGGAGGAGGGAGGTGAGGAAGGTGGTGGTGATGGTGGTGGTGGTGACCTGCTGCTGCCGCAGACGTACCGCCATTGTAAGCCGCCATCATTTTTGCGTTGGCTGTTGTGCCACAAAGAGACATTCAAAAAAATGCCCTTTGATTGGATAACAACTGGGTCAAGCTGTCATTTGGCCATAAAAATTAAATCTGCTACACTTTAAAAGAAGTTGGGTTTCATCATACACGGCCCACCTTTAAAAACATGGAGCTCCACTGGCCTTATCTCCTCGCGAAGCCAAACAACTCGGGGAGTCTCTTCATGTGTGCGGGCGCCAACCCCTTCCCCAGCATCCAGCCGGGCTTGGCTACTCCAACTCCATCCTTGGGCAGCTGGGGTGGGGCTGGGGTGGGGTTTTTCCTTCACTTTTGGTTTTTTTGTTGTTTTTCTTGTTATAAAAATTAAACACCGTGGTCAATCCCCCTTCCCTCCGGAGGGAGGGCTCGGAGCCTCTGCCCTGAACACCCCGCGAGGGCTGGCCAGCCTAGCCCTGCCATTCCCACACCCTCTCCATGTGTCCCCCGAACCTCCCTGAGCCCGGGCACCTCCTACATCGCTCCCTCCTTCCAGACACCTGCTCCCTCCTTCCAGGCACCTGCTCCCTCACAGCAGCAACAACTCGGGAGTTTGCAACTTTTCCTTGAAGGCCTGAAACACACACAAGGACCCAGAGAAAGTGAAGGGGGGGGCGCAGGGCGAGGAAA
>VXAC01005366.1:557222-580494 GCA_013399225.1 Rhipidura dahli | reverse complement strand
GGCCGTGAGGAGCCCCCCCTCAGGCGCGGCCCCGCCCCCGTGACCCCGCCGGCCAATCACCGCGCGCCGCCGCGCCCGGAGCCGCCGAGACCCCGCGAGATTCCCTCACCTCACACAACCCTCACCCCGGGCGGCCCCGCCTCCCTCACCTTCCTGCCACTCATGGGGGGCCGCCGGCCAATGGACTCCGCTCCTGAGCCAAGTCCCGCCCCACGGACCCGCTTTTGCCCAATCGCAGCCGCCCATCCAATCTAATTAGCCAATGAAGGGAAATGAAAGCCCGAAAAGGGGTTACTGGGCCAATGGCACTGGGAGGCGGGGCGGCGGCGTGACTGACAGCTCCCCTCACCACTGGTCGGAGCCGGTGGGCGGCGAAGGAGCGGCCGCTCCACAAATCACAGAGCGCGGCCCCGCGCGACGGATACGGTAGAGGCCGGTGCGCCCGCCCACAGGCGGCAAGCGGCCAATGGGCGGAGGGGAGCTGCTGACGGGCGGCGGGCGGGACCAATAGCGACCCGGGGCGGGGTGAGGTGAGGACGCGGCGCGCGCGGGGTCACTGTGGGCGCTGAGGGGGCGGCGGGAAGCGGAGCGCGGGCCGCGGTGAGGGCGGGCTGAGGGCCGCGCCGGGTCCCGCTGCCCCCGCTCCCTCTGCGCGTGTCCTTGTGTCCTCCCACTGCCCGGTGCCGGTGCCCGCTGGCGGCTCCCTCCGTGTCCGCTCTCCTCTCGCCCGGGTCACGGTGCCCTCGGGTCTCTCTGGCTGCGGGCTGAGCCCATTCCGTCCCGCCAGGGCCGGTCCCGCAGCGCAGGGGCCCGACGGGGGCTGCCGGCCAAGGGCGTGGGGGTCTGTGGGGTTTTGGGGCCTGTTTTCGAGTCTCAGAACCGGAGAGCGGCGACGTGCGGGGCTGGCACCGGGGCCCCCGGGCTGTGGCAGCAGGTGGTGGCACCGTGTCACGCCGCACGCGAGCTCCCCTTGGCAGGAAAGGGAAATAAACCACTAATGAGAGGCTTTAGATGCTCCCAGCAGCACGGCCGTGGCCCATTGCCCGAGGCAGTCTCTGCGAGGCTCCCTGCAGCGTGCTCAGAACACGCTCAGGGGGCTCAGTACGAGGTACGTGTTAACCAGGACCGAAGTATTCTTTGATTGTTGTTTTAGTTCCCTCACGCCATGAATCTGCATGTTTGGGGACTGCACTGTCTTTGGGCATCAGTGTTCCCTAAAACACAGGAATGGGTAAAAACAGTTTTAGCAGTTTCCATTTTCTCATGTGAATATCAATCGTATCTGATTAATAGTTTTACTTCAGAAAAACTCTCTCAGGTTACTGGAGCCTTTCCCATGGTGGTAGAGTTAAATTACGTGTGATGGTGATAAAGAGGTTCCTTCAGGTAACCGAACTGGGTGAGCAGTTCAGAGACAGTCAGCAGCTGGCAGGGGATCTGCTGGGCTGGGCTGTGCTGGGTGGGAGCTGACAGCCTCTCCTTCGCTGCCCCTGGCTCATGCCTGGGCAGGAAAAGAGCCCAGCAGAGCTGTGACAGGACAGCTGTGGTGCTGAGGTGTTTCCAGCCAATCCCTGAAGGTTCAGTCCTGTCATCTGTCCCTTCTGTTTGTCTGAGAACTGGACATCATCGGGCTCCTCTGCAGTGGGGAAAGAGAGAGAATAAATGTGACAGCCTGTGTGATTCCTGAAACGTCAGTGCAAAGTCTTTTCAAGAATGGGTTTGATACTTTTGAGATACTTTATAGCAATGAGGTTTGGGTCATTTTTGCCTGCTCTTTGGGAATGTAATCAAGAAAAGTCTTGCAGGACTCAAGATGGGTTCCTTAGTTAAAGCTGTCCCTGTTGCATTTGGAAATATGGTCACTAATAGTCCAGTCTGGAATTACATCAGAGTTTTGCTGTCATGTCACTGTTTTAAAAACAGAGACTTTGAAGCTGCAGCAGCCCCGCTCAGTGAGGTGAAGCCTGGTGAGGGATGTGTTTATCTTGGTGCCCATATGGAGTTCTGTCAGGCGCCAGCATTGGGTGACCCACCCTGTTGAGTGTATCTTCCTTCCACACTGGGTTCGTAAACACTTTCAGTTGGTGTCCCTGGCCTCTGGCACACTGTGAAACTTAAGAACTCTCAATTCCACTGCTTTTTAGGCTCCTCATGCTATGGAATTTAAGGAGGACAAGATCCGGTTGATTCAAACGGAAGTACGTGTTAGAAAAAAACAAAATGTAGAAAGGAAAACGTGAAACTTGCAAAGTGCTTACCTGATAGACCCTTTGTTTCCTCAGTAGAGGTCTGTTACTTGAAAGTGTTCCCTGTGAGTTATATGAATCTGTCCCATGTGGAGCAGAATTAATTACTGGTGTGCTGGTCTAGGTCAACACTTCCTTGTTATCTCCAGCCCCTGAAGAAGCATAAGGCTGCTGAGGGGGTTCATCCCTGAGCTGGGTCATGGAACTTGCAGCAGGAGTGTTGTGTGAGTAGTTCAGTGAGCCTGAGCTGCTTGATGAGCGAGTTGGCAAAACCCAGCAACAGCAATTGGAACTGGGCAGGCAGAGACACTGCATGGGGTCCTGCCAAAGCCCAGTTTGAGGGCAGCTCATTTGTCATCCTCTCTGAGGCCTGGAGATACGATTGGTGACTGCTGCTGCTGAAACATGGCAGATCATTTCTAATCCCTTGCTGGTGAAGAGATCCATGGGGTCATGCATCTGTGTCTTAGCATTGCACTCAGTCAGAGTGCTGTAATGCAGTACAAGTCTGCTGTCTGGAAGTGAGTGCTGGTATAACTGAGGTTATCTCTGCTAAACTCACGTAAAAACTGCATGTAGAAGTCAGTACTGTGTATCAGCAGCACAGGGCTCACACTTGTTCATTTCTGAAAATCCACAGCTTTAAGTTTAGTCTTTTCTGACTCTTGAGAGATTTATTTTCTCCTTGGATTTGACACTTGCTTTGCAGGGATATAATCTCTTTGACAGTGCTCTGCATTTGGGCTAGGGATGGAAGACAATTTGTAATCAGCTAGTCCTGTTTCTTTGATGCTCCTCAGCAGTGTTTTAACCTTAATATTCCCTACAAAAGATTGTATCATCTTGAATAGTATAAAATGTAATGGTCCAATTCTAGGTATAATTTGTCAGCTTTTTTTCTTGTCCCACATGAACTAGCTGTGAAAACAGGACTCGAACAATCTTTTGATTGTGTGTTGTGTATGAATGTCCTTCAGCATTTAAGCATGTAGGGTTTTTGTAAAGCTTTAATGCAGAAGAAAATAACATTAAGTGGAACAAAGCATAATAAAATGCACAGATTTGTCTCTGATCCACAAAAGGGGTGCTCTGAGCTGCACTATTGATAATTTATCATGTGGGTGTTTGACAAGCCCACACATACCCTGATATAACACTCTGCAGATACAGTCCTCAGTGTTCTCTAACGCCCTGGAAATATTTAATTCATAAATCCTGATGCTGAAGCCCTTAAGGTGTCAGAAACATGGTGCTAATGCCTGTGAATCTGAGCAGGTTTGGTTAGTCAGATAAATACCATGCTCCAAATAAACTGTGATGCTAATGTGCAACAGAATAAACGTAAACACAAAATATTAAATTTTCTGTTTGGGTATGTTAGCCCTTTTCTTTGCAAAGAATAATTTCCCAGAGTTTTTGTCTTTAAAACCTTTTCTGTATGAAACTGGAAAAGAATAAATTACTCCATTAATAAAATGCAGTGAGGAGCAGGGGAGAGAATATTTTGGTTTAGCTTTGGTTATGTGTAAAGGTTTCTGTCTTAACGTTTGCAAGGATGGCAATATTCCTTCATCTAGGAGGAGGGCTGCGTATACAGATACCATGGTCAGCTTGATATCATCCCAAAGATGTCACCTCCAAAACACTGAGCTCGTGCTCTGCAGAGCTTTGTAGCCAGAAGTGTTTTCTTTTGAGAGTTCTGACGGACTTACTGGGTTCTTTGCTAACTGCAGCACTTAAGCATGAGCTTGGCTTTAAGTGGGAATGCTCAGATGCTTACAGTTGGTTTGCAGTAATTAGTCATTTACAAACTTAAGCCTGACTGTTTAGTGCTTTCTGTCTCATTTTCCTCCTTCTTGCTGAACACCAGTTGCAGGAGGCAGAGGGGATGTCTTTATCCCCTGCTGCTTTCTGGAGAAAGTGTCAGTTCTGCGGTTCTCTCTGTTCTGTATTTCTTTGCACCAGAAGTGACCCTGCTGCTCTTTGTCGACAGTGTTTCTTTTTATCCCTCTCCTGGCAGCTGCTCTTGCTCCATTCTGATCCTGGAACAGCAAATGAATTCCCTCTGAAGCAAATGTCATGCCAGTAAAGATGTTGAAGCAGCAAGAAAATCATCTCTGTCTCTGAAGACCGAATTGGAGACCTTTGTGAATGAGATGTTCTTAAAATAGCTCCACAGTGTGTTATCTTCCCTAGAAGGTGGAGAATTGAAAGCATCACCACAAGGCACTTATCCTTGTGCGAGCAGCATCCCTAAATCATGGGTTTTGGAAAGCGGAGAGAAGCAGGCTATTTCCTTTTCCTCCTCTCCAGGCAAAACGCGCTGCATGATTTTAATCTCTGTGTGATGGTAAATTTATGTTTTTTCCAAGAGTTGCATCACTGTTTGCTGCTTGTTTAAATATGTCACGTGTTGAGTAACCATGTTCTCCATGATCCACTGTTTCTGGAGTAAACTGGTAGCTAAAAGTAATGCCAAGCCACAAGTTGAGTAGAGGTGCTCTGAATTACCCCGTCTAAGGATCAGGGTGGCTGTGGCCTCTGTGGAGAGCAGAGCTTCTCAGCTGGTGGAGTGTGCCACAGCCTGGATAGGCTTAACTCAGCACTGAGTTTGCATCATGCAGTTCAGGTCCTGTCTTGATTCAAACCTATTGTCCATGGAGCATAACAGGTTTGGAAATCTTCACTTAACGTGTAAGTTAGGAGTCACTGGTTCACGTGACTGTGGTAAGACAGACAACAGCCATTGGTTGTACATGGAGAATTTGGTTAGTTTGGAGCTCTTGCTGAGATTTTTCCACCTTCAGCTAGTTTGGGGTGTTTGATTGCTGACAGCCTCAGGAGAGCATTGGGCATAGCAGCAGGGACGGCATGAGCTGCTGGGCTGTGGCATCCCATTGTCCCTGAGTACAGTGTGGGGCTCACGTCCTGGGGTCCCACAATTTTACGTGCTGTGCAGATGAGCCAAAGCTCCACGGATGCAGGTGCCTTTTGCAAATTCATTGTTGTGTTGTTGCTTCATTATCCTGTCCTTGAAATCAGTTTTTGAAGAAAGTAAATCTTGCATTACGTGCACTTCGGAGCAAAAAATGCAGGCTGCACTTATGACATGCACATGAACTGTTGGTTATTTTGTTTATCAAAAAAATTATTGTAACAAATGGAATTGAGGGATTGGGCAGTAAAATTAAACTGTAAAAGTCTGATACAACATTTCGCCAGAATTGTGAATAGAGTCTTTTACATGCCTGTGAATATCGGAATACTTTTATTTTTTTTTCGACTTAGTGGAACGGGAATTGATAGATAAAAATACTAGATGCAAAAATGAAATCACTAATTGAAGAACGGGGCTTTTTATAGCAGTTTCATAATTACATTCATAACATAAATTTAACTAGGAGAAATGTTAAAATTTTGACATCTTCAGTTTTTCATCTTTTGTGTGAAGGTGGAAATAATTAGCTGTACTGATATAAACACAGAGTTTTTAGAGGTCTCAGTTATTTTAAGACTACTAATGTTTTTCCTAGTTCTGTTTTTTTTGACATGATAGTATCTCTTTAAGGGCTTTCTTTACCAGATCAGTTCCTTTCCTACCAGGAGAACTAAAGCTTTTCAGCTGTCTGTCCAATTTATCCTTCTGGACTAAATTTCTCATCTCGAGATAACCAGCAGCAACTCTCCCCTCAGGAGATTTGTATCAATTAGTTCCACACCACTAATTCCTGTGGTATTGGGGCACCAGTGAGTTGTAAGAAAGCTGCTCTGTAAACAGTTATGGCTGTTGGGGGTTTGTCTTTACTTTTTTTTGTTTAGAGGCCGTGGGTGCCATCACTGGAGCTCTTGCTCATGCTCACCCTGTCCTTGCCTGCGAGGCCAGGCACTGCTTCACTGCAGAGGGTGTGCAGGGCTGTTTTGTGCTTGTGCTGCCTGGCAGATTCAGGGGCTGTGAGCTCTGTGGGCTCTGTGGCCACAGCAGTGGCCCCACTGCCACCCCTGGTGTCACCAGCTCCTCACATGGCTGGCCAGGTGTCAGGTGGGAAGTCACTGGCTCTGTTGATAACGTGAGTGGCAGATGCAGCCTAGCAGGAAAGCAGGTTAGTCTGCAGCTGGAATGCAGGCCAGGCTTCACCTAATCCCTCCCTTAGCCAGAGAAAGGTGGCTTTAATCTATTTATTCTGCATTTGGTTGTTTTTCAGCACTGATCTATCTGCAAATGCCATTGCACTGTTAGTCTGTTTCTATCCATTTGCCATTAGCAGATGTGTTGGGACATGAAGCTGTTTTCAGTCACTCAAGTCTAATCCCAGCAGTGCTGTAGGATCTTGGGAATTGCTCTGCATTTATACAGAAGTAAACTATGTATAATGTGTCATTTTTAAGAACATGCTACCAGCAATTTTAGGATTTTTTTTAGACAGCTGATTTTCTTTTTGCTGATGTTTTAGACAAAACTAATTGGATAGGATTATTAGAGGAGGAAAATTAAAAGGACAGAATCATCCAGGAAGCTCATTAAAATGGAAACCATGAAAAAAACTGGGTAATTGGGCATTGATTCTGTCCTCCCCCCCTTACTTTATGAGCAGTATTGTATTAAAAGTAACATGTCTGCAGGATGATGCTTCAACATCTGTTACTGCTGAAACAAAATGATTTGCTTGTTTTTTCCTCTCTACATTCTTCCCACATCTGCATGCGTAGATCTATCCTGTATATTAATCACATCTAACACAGCTCCTTTCCAGGGAAAAGGCATCAAAGGGAGTGGGATCTTCCCTTTGGTTTGGAGGGGGATTCTGCATTGCCGCTCACTTGTATTAGATATTGGGTGACTGGCTGTGAAATGAATCATGTGAGCGAGGACTCAGAGCTGCTCAGGAAGCCCAGGCATAGGTTTGGTGCTCTGAGGTGTGTTTATGTGGAACAAAGAAGTTCACAGGCTGTAGCCTGTCTGTTTCCTGAAATATCAGTGTCACATTAAGTGATTAAACCTATGCAAATAATTGTCTGTATTTTTTGTTCTCAGAATATTTGCAGGGAAATCACATTTTTTAAAAAGTATTGCACTCTGAAGATGCTTGATAATTGTGCCAGGATTTAATTTTTTTTTTCTTTATAGGCTGATCCAATAAATTGATTCTAAATCTAGCTTGCTGAATGTTTGCTATTTCAATCCTTCTGACTGTGATTATTGTGATAGTAAGCAATATACTTGCTTTGGTTTAAGTTTTGGATATTTGCTAAAACACACGTGGTTGCATGTGCCAGTCTTAAAATTCAGCTTATTTACAAGTGTGACATTTTTCTTTCTCTTCAGTATTTGTACTATAAAAATACAATTCCATAAAGGTTCATAGCAGGAAAATAGAAAAAGCTGGGCAATAGATTTGGAAGAATATTGGGAAATATTATCTGATCTCTAATTATTATGATATTGTATCTTCCTGTTTTGAAAGTAAGCATGGGAAATTTAAGCATGGTAAAACACATGATTAAATCCATTCCTATACAGCAAAATTCTTGAGCTGGATGTGAAGCATGTGCATAAGTTATATTAGTAACTCATAACTATTCCTTAAACCCAGTCAGTGTCAGACTGACTAAATATTAGAATTGCAAGGTAAATACTGCAGTAAATAAGATAAATATGGGTGCTGGCTTTGCCATGAACTTGTCAGTGGTTTTGATTTCTACAGTCATTTTTATGGCAGTTGAAATCAGAAAATAATGGAAATTTCAACTAATTTTTTAATATGCTGAAATGTATTAAGTTACACAAAAGAATCCATATTATAGTAATCCTGCATATATACCGGGAAAGAGTACCCAGCGTGCATGGCAGATGGTTTCAAAGGAAATCCTCGAGAGCTAGGATTAAAAAGCAATTTTGAGCAAGTTTAAAATGGGTCTCCATATTTGGGTCACAGATATTAACTCTTTCATTGCAAACAAATGAGGGAGAAGTGTGGTCAGATTGTTATGGAAATGTTTCTCCCAGTGAAAGCTGACCAGTTCGTGCTGGGGAAGGAAGGTGTGAGCAGGGCAGTCGATTCTGCTCCTGGTCCTTTTCTCACACCAGTGGGAAGCAGAATTGTGGCATACAGAGACAGGGATATATTGCAATAAATGGGATTCATCATTCCACAGACAAACACTGGCAGCCCTCTGAAAAATAATTTGTGTGTGACTTTGGTCTTTGCCCACTGAAACAAATTTCCATAAAGACAAACTGATATATAAATCTTGGTGTGTTAGGAACAGCAAATTTATATTTGTTTACCTGTAGTAAATTATTACCAATTACTTTATTAAAGAGTAAAGACTTTACAGATAGCATTTTTGAATTCCTTTTGGATATGGTGAGCCTGTATGATATAGTAAATAAGAAATTGAACAGCAATGTTGTTACTCTATCATAAACAGCAATGAACATGGGCTCCAAGTTTTGCTTGGAAGTATGTCTGTGCATGGAAAGTAAGTCTTGTTTTTCTCAAACATATTTTAGAGACACACTAGAATTTTATTATTTGTTTTTAAAGGTTATATACTAAAATCAACCATACCATGCAGACATTGTTCCAGGCTGCAGCTGTTTGGTGGTGGCGTATGAACATGCAGAAATCTTGCCACCAGTCTGATGCACAGAAGGGATTGAGTGCAGGTCAGCTTTGCACTGTAGGATCACGAGAAGGCACTGGGCTTTTATTAGATAAAAATAGGGCAGCAAGTTGGAGATTATTGGCTTTAACTAACTTATACCAGTTACTGACTGTGTCAGGAGTGTAATTCACATTTACATCAGTGCTCTTTATACACTTTGGCAGCACAAAAGAACCTCAAGTTTGACGTGAATTTTTCTTTAAAAGACACTTCTACTTCCAAAGTGGAAATTCAAGTTAGACTTTAAGCACTGTTTATCACTGAGCAATGAAACATAGTAACTGATACTATTTTATTGTGTTCCCAAAGCTCAGCTGGGTGTATTTGGAGTAGATTTGGAAAGCTCTCTGAGCCCAGGTGCCTGATGCTCTGCTAAGTGAATTATGGAAGTAACTGCTGGTTTGAATATCAGCCTAAGGAGAAGTTAATTGTATTGCTCTCTGGGTATTACACTGGCTGTGGCTCTTTAAAGGAGGTGAATGCTTTCTTACCTCCAGCAACTCTTATCAGGAAATACTGAACAGCCAGTTCTCTTCAGTCAGAATTTCTCTTTACTTAATCTTTTTGTAGTGTATATTTATTGAAGTCTTTCGGAGTAGGTGACTGAAAGCCTGTTCATGTCAAAGCCGTGCCATGTCTGATGTAACTGGTCAAACAAAAGCAAAAGCTTCCATAGGGATAAACTGAGCTATGGATGGGCTTCTTGGCACTTCTTTATTAATGGTACTTCAAGTAGCAAGTTGAGGAGAAACAGATAATGAAAATTGATTCTTCTCTGCAGGTGTCTCGCTTACTATTGGGCTAGGACAAGCCTAATCTGTGAAGATAATTAAAGTTCCTCTACTCTGGATGCTGTAAGTGAATTTTTTGCTGTTTTATGGAAATCTTAAGTAGCCTATTTACCTCACACAGGGAAACAAGTGAAAATGCCAAATCACAAAGAAATGGTAGAAATTCAGCTGGTGCAGAATTGGCATGTGACTGTACATGGTTGCAGGAAATATTTCTAAACAGCTTTTTACGTTCAGGATCAGCCTGTCTTCATTCCAACCGTGATGATGAATCCAGTAGTAGAACCCAAATTGCCATCAGGATTACAAAGATACAGTATTTTCATACTACAGCTAGATTAGGATGTTTAGGCATGGTGGAGGGAATCTGCTGTTGCTGTGTGTATTGTTGAGAATAAACATATGGAGTATCAGCATTGACCAAAATATCATCAACAGACGTTAGAGGGCTGAAAAAACTTGTGAATGAAGAGTGTTCCCACTGGCAGTGACACACCGTGGTGGCCCTGGCTGTCAGTTAGCATGGCAGTTGTTTGAGTTCCAGGTGCTATGATAACATAGCAGGACATTTAAAATACCCTTTACTATTCAATAGACTTCTCCCAGAAGAGGCTTGCCCACTTTAAAACCTGTCCCTGTGGCAGCAGAGCTTCTGGAGCATCTGGGATAATGCCCCCCTAGAACAGGGAATCGGCTGTAGCTGGCACTGCAGGAAGGCAGAGGGTGTGTAGGAGGCTGGGAACAGAATGCCATGGCTTTGACCTTGCTGCAGCATCCCTTCAGGATCCATGGGACACAGCTCTCTGCTGGTTAGTTGTTGCAAGTGGCAGTAATGACACATTTCTTATTTCTGTGAGAGTGTCTTTAAAACAGCTGATATTCTTCCACCAATGAAAGCATGCAAAGAGCTCTTCATATCCCCATTTCCCCCCCAAAGCTGTGGGAACAATCTTCTGGCTTGTAGAACAAAGAAGTTGGAACAGATGACATAGCCAACATCTGCACCTGGCTCACTGAGGAAGCGAATATTTGGCATAGAATCTGAGCTCCCTTCTGCCAAGAGAGCTGTGCCGATGCAGTTGTTCAGGGATGAAGATGGCATAGTGTCTTTTCTGTTTTAACTCTCCAAAGAGATTTTATTGATCTGTCAAAGTATAAAAATTTTTGGGAAGGAAAATGTCTTTACTTTTAAATATCAGAGGTTAGTCAATGGTTAATGAAACGTTGTCTAACCAGCCCCGATAAGATTTTGGTGGTGTATCACTTCAGTTCCGATGGCAGACACATCACATATGGGTTGCCATTTTGATGGCTTTGAATGGTAATCTGACCCATAAAAACTGAAGCATAATATGCAAACTGATTTTTTTCTGGCCTGCCCTGTTCTTGGTGCCATCTGTGTTAGGATGGAAACGAGCCTGCTCAAAACGTGGGCTGCCGGTTTGGAGCTGATCACAGATGGGTTTAAAGAATAGCCTTGTGTGCACAAGGAGAGGGAAGATGCTCCTGAGCAGGAAGTTTCACTTGAAACCATATTATGTCTGCTGCATCCTGTGGCCTATGGAACAGCCACCAGACCTTGCCCTGAATTCTTCACATGGGTTAAGTGAACTAAATTTACCTTCTAAATATCAAGAAAAAGCCCACAACTTCTAAATATTGCTCTTCTTCCACCACTGCCTTTTACTGCTGTCATCAATAATGGAATAGAGTACAGGAAGCTGACATTACCTGATCCTGTCAGGTATTTGCAGTGCATCTGTTCAGCAAAACTGGGCACAGTAAATTATTTCATGAGTTTTGTAGATGAGTTTTAATCTGTAGTTTGAATCCTGTTGAACTTTCAGGATCTAGGCTGCTGTTTCTGGATTTCTGTCTTTGACAATTAATAAAAATCTGTGTTGTAGGTGAAGGTGAGTACCTGTCCTCTGCTGTTGCATCTCAGATCAAAAATTCTGATATTTAAGCACCTAATTCTCACTGTGGTCAATGAGATCTTGGTTTTCTTCTCAATTTGAGAGAGCCTGAGCTCTAGAGATTGACTGACCTTGTCTTATGTGTAACCACAAATGTCCTGATACTATTTATAATCCCAAGAAACACGTTAAATAATTTTCACTGGTTAGGAATATGGTCTACAGAACTCTTGATTTCTTTTTTAATTCTCTTTAAATCAATGACATTGTTTGAGTGACCGTTTCTTTGTCAGAAAGAAAGCCTGTAGAAGGTGGCACTCATTGATGAGTTTCATGGTCGTGACACACTTGAACATCCCTCTCAAGACATCTTGAAGCCTTTCATTTCCAGGCTAAATAAACACCAATTTCAGCAATGTCTCATCTACTCCCTTTAATTACTGCTGCTGAGAGAAAGTTTCTGCCAATGCAAATGTGCTATTTTGTCATGTCACATCAAATTGCATCAGCCTTATATTTAGGAACAAAAAGAGGGGGAGGCTGAGACAGGATGTGGCTACAAATGGAACCAAAGGGTTTTCTTAAATATAGGCTGAAAATAGACAATCGAGGCAGTGATGCTTTTTCAAGCAAAAATCCATGAAAGGGAAAATCAAGGCTGTGACGGCAGAGCAGGGCCGGGGGTGGTCAGAGGGAGTTCTGGGGGAGGCGGGGTGCTGGCAGGGAGGGCCTGCTGAACTCCTCATTTACGCAGACACCCTTGTGTAGTCAGATGGGTGTGGGGTGCATCTGGGGTGTGTTAGCCCACACCTCGTTCCTCTGTGCTGGCCAAAGGAGGTGGGAGCTGTGCTTCGTTCCAGCCTGTGCCTGCCCTTTCCCTGAGGATGTCTCCCCATGCAGCAGCAACTCAGCTCTCTAAACTAAAGAGATTGTGGGAAATAAGCATAGACAAAATTTGAGTAGCTGTCCAGATAAATGTAGAAGACTTTGAACAATCCGTCACACTGCTTCAAACTGTTGTGTCTCTACAGAAATAATATTTTTTAAAATTTGTTCTTCAGAAAACATTAGCAGCTTCCCCATGCAAAACACTTTTTGCCCCCTCCATGTTGGGCACAAAACGCTCTGTTGAAATCAAATACATAAATTATGGATGTAATGGAGCTTGCTTTGAACTGATGAGTCTGATCAGAGCCTGGTGGCAATTAAACTGAGTTCTGAAAGATCAGCTGTGTTTGAGAACCAGCAGAACTCAGGGAGGAAGTGATCTGGGGGCGTGTGAGCAGCACCTACTTAGCAAATTGGAAAAATACCATTCATTTCTTACATCTAAGCACTTGGAATCTCTCCTCAGAAGCAATTGGTAATGATAGAGGTAATATTTTTATTCTTGTCACCAAGGATAATAAAAATGCAGTAGAAGCTTAGAAACTTGTGTATTTACAGCATTGTGATAGGCGTAAGTCAAGCAGCATTTCAGGCTGAAGCCGGGTGTCCATAGCTGGATGCCATTGGTCCTGGATGGACTGTAAAACATTAAATACAGTGATGCTGTCAGTTGTTAAATTCCTTACAACAGGCAAATACCAACCGCAGTGCTAAACCCGCGCACACAGTGCAGCTGGAGGGGAAGAGGGCAAAGAAACATTGACCTGGGGCTTCCCAGCCCCACCTGCAGCATGTGGGGGTCTGCCCGTGGCAGCCCAGGAGCAGGGGCAGCCTGGGGGCTGTGTCCTGGCTGGGGTGTTGGTGCTCTGCCCTCGCTGGGGTCTGGCTGCTGAAGGTGCTGTCTGGCCCTGTAACAGGCCGGGGCTGCTTCCTGCAGGGTGAGGCAGCAGGAGAGAGTCCTGAGACATTCTGGTGCTACTTCCCCATTAATTTGCATAGAATTCCTTAGATTTCAATGTCATTTAACCCACTTCCCAAGAATTAACCACGTTTAATTTTTGCCTCCGCTGACTTTTTTTTCTTTTTAGATACATGAGCATTAAAAAACCCTCAGTAAAATGTGTGAATTTTCATCGCAAGGAAGGCTTTTCTGTAATACATTTTCAAAGCAAAGCACAGGAATAGTAAATGGGGAAGGAAAAAGATAGATGTTTGGTTTTTATAGTTGGGGTTTGTTTGTTTTGAACTGAGTAAGTCTGAAAATACTAGATAAAAACTGCAGATCAAATGAAAAGACTCCATAAGCAGCATGCTCCAGATTGTTCCTCAAAAAAAACCACCCAACTGACAACAGTACAACCGGAAAGTGTTCTTAATTAACATCTCTAGTTAAAGGAGAAGCATTGTGGATATCTTAAATATATTATTAAATCTGCATTGTTTAGATAATTGAATGGGACAGACACCTGTGCTGAGTGCTGTGTCAAATTTGTCAGGGCCTGCTGTAATTCTAGTGCACTTGCTGGATTTCACAGCTATTTGTCTGGGTATGGGGGCAATTTGGAGGGTTGAGTGAAGCCAGATGACTGTAACAAACTCATTTGGTGTCTTTGACTCAGTTTGGGGAAAAACAGTTACTATTTATAGGGTATTTTGTATTGTTAAGGCTTCTGTTCTTCCTGTCTCTCAGTTTCTCTGCTGTCTCTGCTTCATCACTGATAATTATATCAAATTAATTCAGCATAATTGAGTTAATTATTAGCACTGGAGGTTACCACCAGGGCTTTGATTGAACCAAAGCTTTTATCCCCCTTTTCCTGAGGTTTCACCAAGTGTAAACAAACCAGAATCATGAGTGAAACCTAAGGCAGCTCCATTTCCATCAAGTGCTTTTGCCACTCAGAATTGTCCATGCTCATTCACTCAGGTGGGTGTTGATAAATGCAAAGGCAAAAGAGTTCTCTGGCATTCTGTATCAATGTTCAAGTACTTTAGAAACAAAGGAAATATTTTAATTGTCTCAGAGCCATTCAGTCAAAACCAGAAATACAGAGTAATCATTAATAAGGCAGACTGCCTTTCAGCTAGACTAGGCCTTGGCGAGTGACAGTGAAGTTTTGGGGAAAACTTGAGCTATGGCTTTAAGAGCTTGCAAGTATCCCTGAGACATGGTGGGATCTGCCCCTGATTAGCTGTTGGTATGGAAACAATCCCCGATTAGTGATCTGGGCCAGTTCCAATCCCCCTAAGAGGCTAAAGGTGCCCAGACTTACGTGTCCTGTAATATTGCTGCTTATAAACATTGCTCCCAGAAACGTGGATTGTGCTCAGGATGTGGTGGGTCAAATCCATGCATGGTTTAATTCCACCACGGACAGGTTTTATGCCAAGGAAGGGGTTGGCTTGGATTATTGCTGTGGTTGAGAGTGAAGGATCAGCAGATGCTAAATTTCAGCAGGTGTGGATTTGGAATAATAGACATTGAGTTGTTCCTGATGCTGCTGCTGGGAAGGATGATATGAGTTGGGAAGGACAACTGCAGGTTGAGGGGTAGATCCCAGGGCAGGGCATGAGCCCCATCATCACCATCCAGGGATTATGTGCACAGTCAGGGCTGGAAGGGATGTGCTGGGGGGGAGCAGGAGGAGAGGTCACACTGCACAGGGTTTATTCCCTTGTTGGCTGGGTGTGATGTCTGCACTAGGGGAAGGTTCAGAGGAGTATGTAAGACATTTTTGGTTTTAAAAAAAATGAGTATTTTTAAATGTAACTTTAGCCAATAGTGTGGATCACAGCAACTTTTGCTGTTTTAAATTTTGACTCTCCACCTTTACAAGTTTGTCGACTCTTGTACTTTCCTAAGGGGAGCTCTTTCTGCACTGACAGCTCCTTGTTTTACCCTCTTGACTTTTTTTTTTAAAATTGTAAAGTTGGATTGCATGAGGAAAATGAGCCCGTGTTAAAGAATAATGATAAAATAAACTTTAACCAGTTTCAGTCCTTCCTGAACAGTGAGAAACCACTGCAAAACCTTATATAAGACTTACTATTCTTCCCAAGCTTGTCTGAGCCATAGTCCATAGAGTTAATGTGGTCATTAATCAGACAGCATGGTTTTGCCCTTCAAAGGCACTTCCATGCCTTATGCTGCCAGCTGGGTATCTGTCTGTCAACAAAAGTTGTGGCAGCTTATTTTGTGCCCAGTTGGATGTTTTAGAAGGTGATACAAGCTTAACCAGAAAGTTGTTGCACTAACTGGCACAAAGTAGTTGGGAGAATCACAATTGCTAAACTGGAACTAAGCACTGGAACATTTTAAAATACAATATTTACAAGAAAGGAAGGAGTGAACAGGCAGTTTTGGTTTAAAGTTGATAACTCAATTGCTATTCAGGCATGATTCCAAAAGTAAATACTTACAGATTTGGCTACTGAGAACAAAATTAATTTTAACAGCAGTTGAACTGAGCAGTTCAGAACTGGGAAGAAAAAGTTCTTTTGAGACTGCCTTTCAGAATTTTCTTTAAGCCAGGAGAAGTCATTTTCAGGAGGAAAAAAAAAATAGAGAAGTTTGAATTGCATCTAAACCAGGGAGGTTCCTGTCCTCACTAGTGAGCATGCTCCAAAGAATAGTACTCTAATTAGTCTGATCATGCTTATTAATTATACAGAACAAGGTAATCTGGCCTCAGCAGCATGTTTCCTCACTGGTGTAGGATTGCAACAGCCTGAGTGTTTTATTTGCAGTATTGCATGTCTCTGCTGTGTGATACCAAACCAGGGTGTAAGGTAAGACATCTGCCCCGTGGCTTTGGTTCATTTAAGCAAATGGTCATTAAGCCCAGCTCCAGCACTCTTTGTCATCCTCAAGTTTTACCAATTACAATTTTATATTTTATATTTCTATTATGTTTATAATTTATTATGTTTTACACTTACACACTGGTGACGTTGGTGAATTATAGCATTAGCCCTGATCCTGATGCTGTAGAACTTCATGAAGAGCATCCAAGCAATGGTGATTCCTTGTCAACTAAGAGATCTTCAGGATCTGTCATTAGCCAGTTCTTAATCTTTCATGTGCTCTACAAATATTGTGTAAAGCAAATTTTACACTGCAGGGCTGTGCCCCCAAATTGTTCTGCACAGTCACCTGACAACTGCTTCTGCCTCATGTATCAATCAAAACATAAAGGGGAGCGGAACAGAAACACAAGTGAACAGAACAGGACAGGCTATCATCGCTCATGCAATGGGACTTTGCAGCTCGTGTTTAGAAAGGACAAATTCCCAACAATGCCTGGCCCCAGCTCGTCAGAAGCGATCACATCAAACCAGCAGATCTCAATAAGAGCCAGTGAGATGTGGCTGCTGGGAAGTGACTGCAGCATTGTCCGTGCTCACCCACACAGCAGGGCCGGGGCTGCAGGGCAGCCGTGCCCGGGGCTGCCGAGTGTTCTGAGGCTCTGAGTGGCTGTGAGCAGGCAGGGATGGATGGATGGACGGATGGATGGACAGATGGACATTGGCTGGTTTGCCTGGGGCAGCAGAGCCATTCACGCTGCCCTGGACATGCCAGGTGTTCCCACGACCCACTGGGGACTGAGGGGAGGTGTGGCAGTGCCATGGGCAGGAAGGGCAGCTGTGCCCAGGAGCGAGCGGGGAGCTCTGCCCCTGCGGCAGGCACTCAGGGCTGGACTCACAGGCCTGTGCTGCGTTTGCCAGCTGGGAATCTGGGAAACCTGGAGGGGAGGACGGATGCGACCAAGGAGTAAGAACCTTTTGAGCAGCAGCTGTTCACTTGAGTGCCTTCCTGGACTCACGTCACAACATGAACTAAGATGTCTTGTGGTTAAGGAGGTTTCAAAAGGCTTCCAATTTCTTTCTTATTTTGCCATTCTTATTTTTCCTGAGATCATAAAGTTTGACTAGGATGGGGAATCATAAATTCCTGAGTTAAGACTTCTAGGGGTGTAATACTTCAAAGTAATAGAAGGCATCTCCAGCCTGTATACTGGGGAAAGAGAGGGCAGAGGGAGAAGGGGGAGCCCACCTGTAAACAGCAACAGCTCAGGTAACTCTTGCAGTCCTTTAATTAACACTTCCAGTCTCTGGAGCCCAGCTTTGGTGGCTGTTTAACTAGTTCAGAGGGATTGGGATCATAACTGCTGAACTGTGAGGATTTGCTTGAAAAACACAGTAGCAGAAAAAAAAAATAAACTGAGAGCAGTGGCATAGTGTGATCTCATCTTCATCAGGGTTCTGCTGTGCATGGGGTCAATTGCCAAACCTGCTAATGCGGAGTGAAGATTAATTGGCTTTGGTCAGCCTTTGCTTCACTATCTGAATATCATTATCAGGAATGTAAGTGATTATGCAATGCAGAGAAATGACACAATAGTCTGTGTCTCCTTTTATACTTGTCTCTTTATGAATGGGGCTTTATCTAAATGCAAATGTGATTTCAGCCTTCTGATTAGGACATTATACAGTCATCCATTCCAGAAAAGCACAATTAGCGGATTATTTTATTTCTGACTCAACAGTTCTTGGTGTAGATAGTTTGTTTGTTGTGCTGTACATGATATTTAAGTTATCAGAGGGAGATTTACATTATTAGTCAGGATTATAGCCAGATTTTGTGAGGTCGAGAGTTTTTGCGTGGCAGATAAAACTGGTAACATTTGTGGGATTCGAGGAGAGATGTTTTTAGAACAAAAGGCAACAGTGCAGATTTGTACTGTGCTTCATTGTCCTTTCTGTGCTGAGGAAGGGGCAAATCACAGTAGTAGCTGTGCAAATTCTCCAGTGCACTGGGGTGCACAAGTGCAGAATGTAGGATTACCTGTTGTGAGGGTCTAGTCCCTGTTGAGTTGTGCTCATACAGGGCACCAGTATCTTAGAACTTAACAATGGGCAGGTCGTGAGATTATTTCTTATTAAACAGCCACTTTACCAAAATAGCCATCAAGCTTTCCATTTGCTGTGGTAGATTTCCAGTGAAGTTTTCACTGGATGAAGTTACAGCCTAAGAAAAACAGATCTTTGGTGATAAACTTCCCAGTAAAGCTTGCCCATGTCAAAGCATTTGTATCATTTTTGAATCTGTGGGAACTCAGGGGTTTGGTTTTTTAATTTGAATATGAGAGCCTCATAGGGGGAGTTTAGGTTTGATAATAGACAGGGTGAAAATTTCCACCTTGAAATCTTTTAGAAAGTCCAGTATTTATGGACAGGCAAAGAATTTTTTTCCCCAAAAAAATTAATCAATGCAAATGTATTTTTCACAAAATTTGAATTCAACAGCTCATCATTTTCCTATGAAAAATTACTGCAATGGAAAATTCCTAATTATCTATAGTGAAACATTTTCAATTCCATCGATCAGCTTCATCTTTCCATATCCATATGTTTCCATGACTGGTTCCTTCCTCTCTCTCAGAGCTGCTTTTCTTTGTGCTGGAGCAAGCTGTCCTGGACAGTCCCAGCACATGAGGGATCTTTGCATTTGTGACAGGAAATCTATTGCACCACTTAGGTTTAATTAGAGCACAGTGACATATGATGAGTTTACACATCAAAGCCTAGAAACAACTTCACAAATTGGCTCTGGTCCCAAAGTGTATTTTGGGATCTGTATTGAATTTTGGGAAGTGTCCCCGTATTTAGTGGGAATGTGTGAAACGCAGGGTCAGGTTCTTAGGGTCAGTGGAATTATACCAATCCTTGCCAGCCAAGGATGTAGCCCAAAAAACCTGTATGTAAAGTTAAATTTGGGTTCAGATCAACTTGAATGCAACTACATATTCCAGTTTTCTGTATTATATGATAAAAACTTCTCTCTCCCGTGGAGAGAAGGCCAGGGAATAGTTCAGTCTGTGTGTTATGAATCACATTGTGGAGATCACCTCCCCTACTTGAATGCCAAAGTGAAATTAATTCAAAGCAAAATTGCATGGAGCCCAGCACAGGTTTCACTGCAAAGAGAAAATGATATTTTACAGAAAAAAAGTTGGAAGAAAACAAGAGATTAACGTGCTGAAGCCTGGGGGCATTTTGATCCCATTATGATGGACATTTTTAGGTGCATAGAGAGATTTTCCCCACTGCAACAAGATCTAGTCTGTGCAAATATACAGCCCAGGCATGTAAAAGCTGTGGTGGTGTACTCTGAAATACATTTGGCCAAATGACTTAAATTACTTAAGAAAAATGAAAAAAAAATATTCCAAATAATGAGTAGGTCTCATAATAGGTGCTAAAATAGCAGCATGCACCTACTTCATTATTCAGTTGCTTATTTATTATCTTTATTCTTAAGAGTAATGATGTAAAAGTGCTTTTTTCCAAATGTTAATTTAGTTCTCTGCAGATGGCAACCATCTGTTAAATGACAAGGCATTTACAGTCTTTGATTAGCACTTTATAGGACTTGGATGGACTTACTGTTACAATATGTAAGTGTAGTTATGGAAGTGAAACTTGGTTGGTTTGTTCTTTTCCTTTTGCTCTTACCAAAAGATGAAAAATCTAAAACCAAACAATGTTTTTTCCTGTCTTCTCCTATATTTTATCCATCTTGTTTCCAGCTGAAGCCTTGAAATTCTTGACAGAATGACAATAATAGGAAATATTGTTACATTCCAGGACCATTTGTAGCCATTATGAGCGTCCTCATTCTAAAAAGGCACCATGAGGATGAACTCCTAGGGATGCTCAAGGAAAGCACTGGAAGTTTGAAGGACTTTAAGGATCCTGGCTTAGCAAGTAGGAAACTCCCTGTGGGCTGTGATACAGCTTTTAGGAGGGAAAGCTACACTGGGAGTCTGTCTGTAAAACACTGTGACACACGTGGCTGTTCCCATCTCAAAGTGATCCTCTGGAGCGAACTCCAGGCTTTGTGTTTTACTGCTTTGAGCAATGACAGCCAACCCCCGTCTGTCCATAAACTCAGCAAGTTCTCATTCATTTCATACCGGGGTTTCTTCTAAAGTTTCTACGGGTTATGCTGCTGAACCTCAGTTCGCCGGCCCTGTTCTCACTGCGTACTGTTACCTTGCGCTTTTATTTCCGTGTTGTCAGTAAAATTCACGGGCTGATGTGGTTTGTTTTGTGTTGCAGAGCCGCGGCGGGCCCGGCCATGTGCCCGCTGCCGGAGGCGGAGCTGGTGCGCAGCTCGGTGCAGCTGTACCGGTACCTGCTGCGCTGCTGCCGCCGCCTGCCCCCGGGCCACATCCAGCAGCACTACCGACACGCCATCCGCCTGGTCAGTGGCACGGCTGGGCTCTGTGCGGCTGGGGGTTCTGCTGCTGCTGTTTGAGCCGGCATGACTTGACACCTCAGTGGGTTTGAAGGGTCGTAGAGGGAGTGTGTGAAGGACCGTTTCTTTTTGTTGGCTTTGAATATGAAACCTGTTTTTCTTGGCTTTCATCTCTAATTCTTATGTTAGTCAAGAGAGTGAACAATTACTACTTACTCCATAAACACATATTTTATGGTGAAACCTATTGGTTCCTTGTCAGTCATTTATATATCCCCCATCTGGGTAAATCTCATCTGACTGTTCATATTCCATACTTCATATGGAAGTAATTTCATGCCTTTGATCATACCTGTTGTCCTGTGTCTTTCTAGTTTTAACATACCAGACAATTTCAATTGTTGTTCTGAATTGAAGTTCTCTGGGCTTTTTGTTGTTGATGTATGAAAGGAGTAGAATACTTAACACGAAATTCCATATGACCAGATTTGTTACGGGAAGAGCATGGCCAGGTGCTACAGTGTGTAATTTTACCTTTTCAGACCAACGGTTATTTACAACAAATATTTTTCTGAGATTTAAATGCTATCTTTATTTTGACAACTGCTGTGTTGACAAGTCAGTGACACTTGGAATGTTGCAGAGTTTCAAAGTTCATGCTGATGAAGACGATCCTGAGCGAATCCAGCAGATCATTAAGAGAGCCATTGAAGATGCTGACTGGGTGATGAATAAAGTAAGTGCTTCGGATTGTCTGCATTTTGGTTTCAGTTCAGAACAAAGAATAAAACATTGGAAAGCAAGTTCTGAATGGCAAATTGTTGTCCTGGATGTTGAAGTGTTGGGTGAAAGGAAATACCCAGACAGGAGGGATCTGTGGTTGTGACAGTTCTTGTTTAAAAATTCTCTTGGTCAATATAAACTAATGTTGGTTTTTTTCAGAACCAATAACAGTTTAGGTTGGTCTCTTTGTAAGTCTTTGTTTCCATAAAGAATTCTATTAAATATCAGCAGTGGTGTCTAGTATTGCTCTATTCTAGGAGAAAAAATTACAATACAGCATTTCACAAGCCACATCTTGCTATGCATCATCTGCTTTCCTAACAGAATCTGTCCTCAGACAATTTACATGAACTTTCAGAACTACTGTTGTTTTTCCTCAGACCTTGCCCGTGGCTGCAGAGATGGGGGATAGACCACACAGGGGCAAAGCTGTGGTGCTGGGCTCCCCTGTGCCGCAGTTGTCACCCAGTGGATCTGCCCCTGTGCTGTCAGACTGGTTTCTTAGATGAAAGAATGAGGATTGTTTCCATTAGAGAGCTGAGAGTCACCTGTGCTTCCTGGGATTTCAGTCTGGCTGTGGAGTGTGATACCTTAACATGTTGTATAATGAAACAAGTCAAAAGTTCAGCTTGCTCTCCAAATATCTGTCATTTAATTTACTAAGTGACTCTTAAGTCTTTCTCTCTGCCAGTCCATGAAATCCAAATGGGAATTGTTACAGGAGCAAGCACAGATTAGTCACAGATTATTGTATTTTAGCAGTAACCAAATCCTAGCAGGTACAATCTAGTGAATAACTGCCGAAATCATTGTTTTATACTGCAAAGAGAAAGCCTACCAAATTTCAATCTAACTTAAAGAAAATGGATATAAATTTATGTGGATCATGAAGAAGAGCTGTAAATCCTTGTTGTTATGAACTATTACTTAATTGTGTGCTTTTTCTCACAAAAATTTTTTTCTTTTTTTTTCAGTATAAAAACCAGAAGTAGAAGAGGAAGGATGAAGCCAAGAAGGACACTGGTAAACATCCTTAGAGGACTTGCAGTCAAGCCCAGTACTATATTGGAATTATTGCCTGAAGTTTTCTCTTGGATAATACAAATACAATAATTTATATTTCACTGGGATGTCACGAAGCTAAATTGATATTTCCGAAGCTATTTACTTTTGTAAATTAAATTATATGGCCTAGGTTAAAACTATTGCCTTGTATAAACACAAACTTCTAAGTTAAAGCCCAAGCTTGCCTAAGATTTGAGTAACTTATTCCGCTATACTGTTAGGCCTGGATCAACCTTAGCAGTGTGTGATAACTTGTGTGGGTTCTTTGGGGACAAGGTTCCCCTGCGTCAGTCACCGTGGATTTCGGGACTGGGTGTTTCATCCTGTGTGCGTGACACTGCTTATGGCAGGCACTCTGCTGGGTCACATCAGCCTGCTGGGACCGTCGNNNCACATCAGCCTGCTGGGACCGTCGGTGTTGTCAGAGTGCCTGCCGAGCGGGGTCTGTGCCCTGGACGACGCAGTCACTGCCTGTGCGATGCTCTGCAGCTCAGAGGCTTCACAACGCTTTGCAACACTCAATAAATGTCCTTTAAACACGGAGTCCACGTCCTTTTGAAACAGCCCGCGTACCCCGTGCCAGGCTGTGTTTTCCCCGGAGCGAGCGCAGCCCCGGCCCGCGCTGAGCCCCGAGTGCCGCCGCGCTGGGTGCAGCTG